>JAODUO010000988.1:5000-77500 GCA_025642075.2 Ridgeia piscesae
GCCTACAATTAAGTAACTGATGCGATGGCCATTTGACATAATAATATAGTGTATTATCTGTATATTTGAATAAAAACATAATCTCTGAACACAATATTAACTGTAATTAGCTGGTATTTGTCATTAATAAATGTGTATTCTCTGCATCTGTGTTGTACATCATTTTATAATAACCATTAAATTTTGATTATATCTAGAAATAATTAGCTGCTTTGTATATTGCTCTTATATTTGTCATTGTAACGTTTGTAACGTCTGATAACAAAGTAAGAATGACTTTACTCCAGGCATAAAACACGTAAATTTGCAATCACAGCATCGGTTCTTAACTCGGTTAAGAAGTGTCACACTGAAATGTTTGTCGTTGTAAATTAACGATTTCGTGCCAGTCATGATAAGGACATTGACATAAAAGGTAAAGTTATGTTCTCATGCAGCGCAGTATCCAATACAATAAATAAATAAAGTTTATAACTGCAGTTAATCTTTTTAACAGTAATAATTTTGGGGACATATTCGCAAATCGCAAGACATCGCCTTTGCGGTCGTGATGCGTCTAGGGAACACTAACTGCTCACACCGATACATCGGCTTATTTACGTCGAGTCGGCGGCATTAAAATGATCTAAAACACAATTAAAACAATATACATCTGCCTCCTTTTTAGCGGAAGTGATGCAGAATGACACGCACAATTAGTTCCAGTCCAAAGTCATTAGAGATTTCTTGTAGAACCTTTGATAGTCCGGGAGCAATTCCACCTGGTTTTGGGCTGAGGTTGTCCCACTCTAGTCTTATATCGGGAAGTTTGAAATCTCCTCCTAGCCATATCTGTTCCTTATTTGAGTGTTTACTTTTGTTGATAGGTTCTCGTAGTTCATGCACATATTCACTTGTGTTGCCAAATTGGGGTGATCTATAGAATGCGCCTATTGTAATGTCTTTCGTTCCTTGTATTTTGATGTTGACCCATATTATTTCGCAGTTGCTATAGAAGTCTGTTCTGTGGGTTCCTATTAGGTCAGATTGTAATGCTATCAGGACCCTCCTTTGGAGTTGTCGAAGTCTCTGTCTTTACGGATGACTGAGTAGTTGGCTGGGAACAGTTCACCATACATTTTCTTCCTGATCATCTGATTTTAAGGCCGCATTTGTAAACTACTTGTAGTATCTTTTATAAAGAATTTATTGTAACCATAATTATAGTTTCTCAAATTATTTGGGTATGTTACTTTATTATTAATTTATAAATATATTTTATTATTTATTAGTTATTCTATTTATTTATTGCTGATAAGTTTAGCTTATGCACTAGGATATTTAGAAGCTATATTTAATTATCTATTTATTATCATTTAACATTTAATTGCAACGTGTAAGTTTAATTGATTACATATATTTGAGATATTTATGTTTTACAAATGGTGTATTATATGCACCTCTGAGCGAAAGTAAATTCCGGCTATACGGGGCCTTACAAATGAAATTATTATTTTATTAATAACAATACACAACTTCGCGCCAGTGTATTTGTGTGAACTCGTGTGCCCGTATCAACCGACAAGAACACTGCGCTCTGCGAACAATAATATGTAAGAATTGAAGTGCACCCGAACCAAAGCTGGAGACTGCTCGTTCGCTGTCGCTGCTGCGTCCCTATGGAACAATTTACCAACAGTCATTAAGACTTGTGACAATCTCACCAGCTTCAAACGTCTACTGAAGACATTCTTATTATTGCTTATTAATGTAATTCGACATGAACATTATATCTTATATCTTTTTTAATAGATTATTTTGTAATATTATCAATATATAGTCATACACTTATTTATTTGCATTATTGTTACATAATTATTATTATTTTAACAGTTTTAACATATACTAAACTATTTATTACTAATAAATTATACCTATACAGTCAGTTATCAGTATAATTGTAATATAATTGTAAAATATTATATTTATACACTAGACCGATTATCATGTATTTTTATGACTAATACGTAATTTATTTATTTAAAAGTGCTACGCTATTTAATACCGTACTAATTTTATTTATTTATGTACATATCTTTTTTACATTTATTTAACACACTAGTATTTGTCTTATTGTATACATATATCTTTTTATGTCGTTTAATTGTAATATGTTGTGAAGCGTCACGAACGATTATGGATGTGGCGCTAAAATAAAAAAAATTATTATTATTATTATTAGAACAATGTGGATATACATACCACACAATACAAACATTATTATAACAGACAAAGATCCGTCATACATATGTGAATCTCTAATATGAGTCTGAGAGCGAATGTGATATACTGTAGTCACAATTTTGATATACATGCATTAATAAGTCCTAATAAAATACAGTAAAACAACACTTAAACCAGTGAACCGGGCCTTGATTTGTTGAATCAGTTACAGCCAGACCTGTAGGCATGCAGTACTTGTTTTTATCCAGTTTAAACATCCTTATAAAAGAATTACTTCAACAATTCTGAAGTTTGGATTAAAGTTTGTTTTAACCATTGTCATTATTTTTATGTAAAAAACCTCCCTAATATACGAATATGCGTTAAAGGAAATGATGTTACACAGCAAATGTTTACCACATTAAAGATGTTTTCGCTGGAGGGCAGCGACCTAACCGGCTGGCTGTTCAGTGTATCCAGTGCATGGCCAGTCAGTGCTCGATGAGAGAGTAGCAGGATCTTGAATTCCACTTGTACTGGTATTGCCATCGAGTGCAACTTCATCTGCAGCGGTGTAGCATGGCTATATTGCATGGCGCCTTCGATCAAGCGGGCTGCTCAGTTCTGTACTTTCTGAAGCAGTTCTATTTGCTTCAGAGGCAGCCGATATAGCAGTGTATTGCCAACGGCGAGGCTCAGCATCAAACAGTACACCAATAGTACGGACACACTGAGTCATCCTGACCAAACAGTCACCAACACGCAATGCTTACAGCTACTGAGCTGAACCGAACACTATTACTTCTGCTTTTGAGTCGTTCAACTTCAAGGAGTTTGTTTTCATCCATATCCGATCAACAGCCGCGTCAATGTCCTCCTGACGGGGTTTCACTGTGATGTAAATTTACGTGTCATCAGCATAAACATGTGACATCAAGTTGTTGTTCCGAAGGATTTTTGATAATGGTGCTGCATACAACTATATATGTCATATCTTTTGAAATGCACTGCTCAGTTTGATATTGTAATATATATTTATGGAGAAGATGTATATGGACAATAAAACAATAAAAGGTAAAATAAAAATAAATAAAAGGGAAAGAACTGTTTTTGTTTTTATTTCAAATGTATTGTTGAGTATTTTAATATAATAGGCATCGCTAAATTTAAATAACATGATTTTGCAGTGAACATGTCCCTTTAAGTGGACCGAAAACAAATATAACCCCAAATTAAGCCATAATAGTTTTATAGTACGACTCTCGTGAACACAAGCGGCAACAATCTCGCTAACTGCACATCAGACAAACCACTTGCACGTGCAGAGGTGGCGCGAAACTCCGTCCTCTCTGGTTTGCATTGCTGTGGCGCCACAAAGCAGCTAGGCCACAAGACGCGCTTTGGTTACAGCCGAGTTGATCACCAGGCGGCGCCACGGCTGTTGCCAACTGCCACGTCAGGTGTATCCGCGACATTCGCGAAGTGCGCCTCGGTCCATGCCTAGATTTTACGTCTAGCGCGTTGAAAGCTCAAATACTTAGCAGTTTATTTTCTTTAAAAAGAAAGTGTTTACATTAAAAAGAGAGTGTTTACATCATTTCCACAGGCATATTTTATAATATACACTGGAAATATCCGATTTCAACTTTAGCATCTGATATTTTTACATATTTTGATAGGCTATCATGTCCTGGCACTGGTTTGTTCATAGTACAGTCACTTGCTCGCAAAGATAATTTAATCAGATCGATACAGAACGGATTGAATGCTTTCCTGTCCGGATCTACCCTTTATCAACCCCTGCTCGGTTCTGTGGGGTGGATGTTTGTCGTACGCAACCCGTTGTGTGTGTGTGTGTGTGTGTGTGTGTGTGTGTGTGTGTGTGTGTGTGTGTGTGTGTGTGTGTGTGTGTGTGTGTGTGTGTGTGTGTGTGTGTGTGTGTGTGTGTGTGTGTGTGTGTGTGTGTGTGTGTGTGTGTGTGTGCGTGCGTGCGTGCGTGCGTGTGTGCATGCGCGCGCGTGTGTGTGTGAGCGTGCGTGCATGGGTGCGTGCATGCGTGTTATGGCTCCCATTGCTAGATCAGCCACTGGCTTGAATTATTCAATTTGAAGTTGTATCTTTATCATTTATCACTAATAATGTTCACGCTGTGTCTGCGATGTGTGGAAGCTCACAACATCACCAGTACTTGCGGATGCGGTCACCTGCCTCCAGGGTACGCATGAGCAATGACCGACTGGTAGGCGAATGGTTTGTTTAATAATTGTATCGCTGAGTAACATTAAATTTGTAAAAACATTTCAAGATTATTTTGATGGACGCTACTCACTCGCTCGCTCACTCGCTCGCTCACTCGCTCACTCGCTCACTCGCTCACTCGCTCACTCGCTCACTCGCTTCACTCGTTCACTCGTTCACTCGTCCACTCGTTCACTCGTCCACTCGTTCACTCGTTCACTCGTTCACTTCACTCGTTCACTTCACTCGTTCACTCACTCATGCACTTCACTCGTTCACTCACTCATGCACTCACTCACTCACTCACTCATCCAGTGACATCCACTCGCTCATCACTCACTCACTCACTCACTCACTTACTCATCCACTCGCTCGGCGCTACGTTGTTGATAAGAGTATTTCTTGATATACAGCTCGACGACAACAGCAAACCTCGACGACAAAACGGCAAACCGCGGGCAGATCGTCAACGGCAGTGTGTGTACGCCGTGAAAGATGCTAGAAAACGTTAGCTTTTACGTCACACCAAACACGACACTGCTGACGGCTGAAAGAGAAACCGTTTGTCCCGTGCATTGTTTCTCTCTGATGTAACAGTGCTGATGGTCCCTGCAGCGAACCAAGTTGAGTCGCCAGGTCTTCGTAGATGTTGCAACGTCTCATGACTCGTCAACATAGCTTTTCTAATGTTAAAACTGTTATTTGTGAATTTTTATTTCTAAATAACGTAGGCCCTACGTGCGTGTTCATGTATTATGACTAGTTCTTGTAATAATACACATTTACTAGCCGAGTCACCCAGCAAAATAGTAGTTACGGCAGAAAAAACCATTAATGATAAGTAAACTCCACAACATTTACATGTTAACAAATGTCTAAGTATATGTTCATAACATATTTAATAATGAAATGTGTTGCAATTGACGTGTGTCGCCCCTGTCACCGTCCTCTTCGTCTCGTTGGATGTATACAAGGTTGAACCGAGACACATTTTGATAGCAAACTCTTCCGATGCGATCATTCAAGTTCTGCAACCGCCCCCCCCCCGCCCCGGAGGGCCCAGACGAATTAAAAAAGCCAATTGTACGATACATTCCTACGGGTCCATTAGGTCTCAAACGTGCAACATTAATTCATTCCAGTACATGCAAAACCGATGGAGAAGTTGGTCAAAATACAGAAAAAGAACAAACGAATTTATAATATAGATGGTATTGTAATTGCGGATTATTAATCACTATTGACCATGACAATATTATCTGCCATAATAACCACAATTACCAGAGTTTCCCGTTCGCGCCAATATAAGGTTTGCTCGTGAATACTCGGTAACGTCCGGCAGACTTCGGTGAAAACCGCTCAGTTTGTGGGGCAATAGAAACTTCCAGCTAATGTATAATATTACTGATTAAGCAAACCATGAAACGGAAGCGGGTAATCTATGGATAAAACTGAACACGAATATAGTGGATCCCAAAAACAAAAGTTGACCTACCGACATTGCGTGCTACTGTATACTCGGGCTGCAGAATACGTTTTGGAACATTACCGTTTATCGGCTTGTTTTGCCCATATAATATACAATCCACATTATGCATAAATTGGAATAAATCAGTGGCAGAAAACGTGCTTGCGTGATTCATTATGTTGTAATACAATGCATGCCGAGTGTACATTGGTTATCAAAGACTAATTGCTTTAAAACATTACACGAAATTTATATCGGGGATTTACGTATCGAGCGCAGCCTCAGATCGCGGCGACGGAAGACAGGATGTGTTGGGAGGCGTGTGTTGTCGAAGATTATCATATGACGTTTTCAAAGTTATTTTCAGAGACAGTCACGCTCGCTCTCCACGATATGTGTTAGTTCCCTTTCCCTAACTATTGGGGCTATTTTATAGATCCACTCCTCTCCCCACAAAACAATTGCACTACAAAATGGCTATGTTGTCCAATTTAATATTCAGGTCAAACAACCCATCCACTAACTTTGAGGACAGATCAGCCGCCACCCTACGGTTTACAAACTGAAGATCGGATTATGCCGTTGTATAATTTTATGTTGCTACAAACATTACTTTCGAGTTGTAAATAGAGAAGTTTGTCGCAAATGTTCCTCTGAAAAAACAACGAAAGTGCACGAAACGCGCCTGTGAAACAGCGGTTCTTGGCAGGTGTGCCAATTGGTTTGACGACATAAACAAAGCCCCTAGACGCCACGGCATCCGACTCGAAACTGGCGCCAACCGTTTCAAGTCGAAGCCGTCGGCACTCTTCAAAGGCAGGCCCGGGTGCAGGGCGCATGCGCGGACGTCGCCGCCGTGAGAACGCTCCGCCCCTTTTGCCCAGCCGGTTTTGTTGTTCTGCTCAGCGCGGGTGGTTCAGTTCGCGCGAATACGCGGTGTTGTAGGAAGTGTCTCGCAGAAATGGATTGCAAACTTAACATTCGCATGTCGTTCACCCAGAGCATAGTTACAGAGCTGGAGCGCCTCTTCATCGACTCTGTGCCCGACACTAAGAGCATTTGGGAGGAGTTCTCGTCCAACGGCCAGGAGCAAGACCTCGATGAAATCGACGAGCTCGGCATCCGTGTTCGCCAGGGTCTGTGCTGCACGCGAGCCTCTTCGGTGTCGTTCGATTCCGACCGCAGTTCTCCGCCCCGATCAGAGGCCAGCAGTCCGACGACCAGCATACCGATGTCCCGGGCACGTCTGCTGGAGATACTTCGCATGAGCGAGCGGGGACGATTGAAGCCCAAGGCAGCGGCAGCGCGCGTGAAGCCGACGTCTTTCGTAGAGAATGCAGGCCAGGTACGTTAGACGTTACATCCTTGTCATTTGTGTATTGTCATCAGCAATTGTCAGTGTCAGGGCATCCTGGGTATCAGTGTGTATGGATGTATGTAGGGTATGTCAATGTATGTGGTAAGATTTGTTCGATTTAATGTATTGCCAACCATTGAAATGGATCAAATGTAAACAGATTACGCGGATGTTCAAGCAACAGCCTTAGCAATCATTGTACTTGGAAGTTACCATCATAAGGGGCACAAGTTGTGTCAGTTATGATGGTAACTTGGTTCTTCGTCAGCCTTATGCCGACATTATGATTCGGGTGTTAGTTGCGTCGACACAGTTTTAATCATGGAAATGTGTCAAATACACATGCAAATCGAGCAACCGGCCAACCAGATACATTGTTTGTAATACGCGTGATTACCAAACTTCCAAATGCGTTTGAAGAATCGTCGAGAGCGCAATTTTGGCAACGTTGTAACAGTAACTTGCAATGACGCTTAGCGCCCACCTACGAACTGTTGCTAGTGTCTGTTTATATTCGATGCTTCTATATAGCTGCATTTGTTTCAAAGCCAAACAACATGCGCAAGACATGATTGTTTTGTTTCTGCCGCAGGAAAGTAATTGTATCTGTGCACTGACACTGTCATTGATAAACCATTAGTGATATCAGAAGTCTCCAGCATGTATAATTAACAAGTGGTTCAATGCTGAAACCGATAGCTAGGATGGGGCGCTAACAGGCTTGCGATTCAAAAACAAAATGTGTCCTTTGTAGAACCTAAGTTCGCGCACAGACGAAAATACCACTGACATAATTTCCAGCCCATTCTTTGTGTGTGATCGGTGTCTGCGTGTTCCCCTTATGTAAGTGGTTCTCCGATGTGTGGTTATTCAGGCAGCATTGATGTCATGATTGATAATAACCCAAATTCAAAAACAAATACGAATTGCCACCAACGACGACAAAATACCATTACCGATCCGACTGCCGTTTAGACTTCAGTAGTACACAGCTGTATTGTCCGTATTAGTAGATCAGTCGAAGTGGAATATACCCGCTCTCGTGTGTGAGGTTCGTGTGCGAGTTATCGTGTCGATGTTCCGCTTGTTCTTGTTTGGCACACGTCGACGTTCTAAAAACAGGTTACGTGGCTGATGACAACAACCGGTAGGCCTCCCTGTAACAGACACCGCTGTTTGTCACCGTTACTATTGTCGTTGCAGGTGTGCGTGTTTTGTCGGAACAACGGCGAAAGTGAGGCTGTCTACTCGTCCCACATGCTGAAGGATGCCGAGGGCAAGATCTGTTGCCCTGTGCTCTACATCTACACGTGCCCGATCTGTGGCGCCAGCGGCCCGGATGCTCACACCATCAAGTATTGTCCACAGAACCACGGCGGCGACAGCTGCAACGTGAAGGCGCTGAAGACATCGAGAACAAGCGCTGGTCGGCGTCGATATTTCCAGCAGTGATACCGGCGGACGGCTCCAACCGGATGAACTGAACTCGGTACCGGTGGTGTGTTTAACGGCCTCGCATGAATACCCATCCGTCCGTGGTTGAACACGGTCAGAGGGTGCGTCGCTGGGGCTACCTATGCAGCTGCTACGAACTGTTGAATGAATGACTGTCTTCCATTTTAGTCGTAGGGTGTTTATTCTGGTCGTCTGCGCCTCGGGCGTATTTGGTCGCTCGATCGAATTGCGCTTACCCCGTCCGCTGATTCACTGACATGGCCAGGCTCGATTGACGTCTTTGTTAACGGGGACCATCTGTTTGCAACGGTCGTTGCTTCGCCACCTGCCCGTGCCGTGTCCTTATGCCAAATCATTGTTTTCAAGGTGTCTATTATGTGGCATGATGCTCCCTAACCCTGGTAGCCAGGCGCACTTCAGCTGTCTTCCACTCGTACGAGACACCAACTGCAAATTGAAGTTGGTCAATTGTAATTATTTTAGCCAGCCATCGAATCCTAAATTACATGACTAGGAAGGAAATGTAATTTACTTACGGGGTCATTATTATTACAGTGTTATAATTCTTATCTCGTTTACAAGGTTGAAGTAAAACCATTATATGTAAGACCTGTTAACAATGTTGTCTGTCGTGGTGAACAGTGCTTTCTGCCTAGAACAGGACAGTGTAGTTTACACATGTCTGACTTATAAATAAGGTCATCTAACTATTAGAACAATGACTGTCTCGTACTGAAATGTGTATTTAATAACTACAGTTAATGCAGTAACTTAATTTTTCATGATAGGTGGGGCTCTTCAGTGTCATTTGAGGATATACGAAATCAACTAGGAGACATGTTTGCTTCTAATTTGAAACGTTGAGAAAATTATAAGTTGACTGGAAAAATTCGAGAGTAGATACATTTTAATGAACCTTTGTGTGTGTATAAAGACAAATGGTTAGATTTTTTATTAAGTAATATTGGTACATTGTTCAATATGTACAGGCTTCAGCTTTTATAATCATTAGGGCTTGCTCTGTACAGTTTCAACATTTCTAACATCAGCAAAGTGAAACTTGCTTTCTACAACTTTCAATGGAAGCTTTGAGGTGTTTGCTTTGACGTAGTAGATGGCAGATATAAGATGCAAATATATTTTATACAACATGTATTGTGATTTGCTGCTGTGAGTGTTTGTTGGGTGAAACAAATTGTAAACTGTTTATTGAAATTAATTGTATTTCGTATCCAACCATAAGTTGGTATTTGGATTGCTCAAATATGGTAGTATTCCATGACCTTTTGTATTTTGCGTAGAAATACAGGACATCGAAAGTGTGCTTTTTGATGTATGTTACTGGTGCCTTTTATACACACTGTCGTGTACGTATACCAGATTTAAAATATATATTGATATGAATAATGATAAGCGAATTGGATATAAATCGATAATTATGAAATCATAGCCTGTATATATGTGCATAGAAAGTATTTTTGTCGCTGATTCCAGCGAGTTCTTGATTTCATTTTCCAGATGCAGTAATTGCTAGTAATTTATTGTTGTCGTTATTTTGTAAAATAAACAAAAACAATTATGAAATGCTGCTCTTTGTTCTGCAGGTGTAGGCATTGCAGAAAGCTTGAATTGTAGATAGAATGATAGTTTGAATTTGCAATTAGCAGTCGGTTCTAGATTGGATCCGATACATTCCATTGTTTTGTGCGAGATCGGTAGGGTATTTTTCTACTCGCTCGCCATCACAACATTGCAACAATTGTGTTTATTACGGAAGTATTTTAATTAAGTTATGCGGTGCAGTTTGTACACCGGTGTGTATGGAATAAACAGCTCTTTGTTCAAGAAATATCCTCGATGTCTTTGTCTTGCTGCTTGCTGGCAGTGCCCCATTGTGCGCAAACACAGAATGTCTGTAACAATAGCGCTTGCACTGGGAACTACGATTGCCGGGTCGGGTTCGTGGGTATCGCTTTAGTAACTGACCCGTAGTTCGCGAACTCGAGCGAGACGAATCTTCGGAGACTTCCGGACCAATGAAAGGTGTACGTGATTTATATCCCTTCATGGCAGGAACAAATGGGGTGTTTCACTCTCCGTGGTCGTTGCAGGTGATTTGCCCACTGATCGATTTCCGATAACGATTCTATTCGCTGGAAACCATCATTTAAGTAGCTTGTCGTTACTTCGACTACGACGCCTGTTACAGCCACAACGACTGGAATGTGGCAGTGTGTTGATCTGAATCGTCGTTCGAACATTGACGAGTGTAGTATCACAAACACCTCTTAGGTATACACTGTCCCTTGGTGGGGGGATTGGTAGCCATTTGCATACGGAGTATTTAGTTCTCATGGGGTATGTGCCGAACTTGTGTTTCTGTTGAATGACTGCAATTACGGAATACTTGTAATGTAGTCATTGTAAATAAAATTGTATAAATAATTTACATATACACATTTCTTTAAAAAAAATTGCATATAACGACGGTTCATCATATTTTGTATGTTCTAATTTTAAGTATAATGCTAATTTATGTACACTTTCAATATTAATTTAGTGAACACTCGATAAGCCATAGGCTTCCTTGTTCACATGCCGTCTGGAGCTTGGCTCTGGACGGCAACTTGTTAAACCTTGTTAAACATACATAAGGTATATACTTGCATACATTCGTAGAATGGATTTATGAACACTGGCCTACATGCATGCACGTAGCCTGGTCTGTGTTGATTGACCACATTTTCCGCTAACCTTCTTTTAAACCAGAATTCCTCATTATGTATGATAGTACCTTGCACAAAACTGAATGAATGAATATTACGTATCTTGACGTACATTCAACGGGAGTTACTACGCATAATCTACTCGGGTCTTTATCCTATGAAGACATAACCGGAAGTGGCAGCGACGCGATTCTATCGCATGGTATTTTTACCGATCCGGGGGTCAGCCACAGTGGACGCGTCCGGTGTGTCCGAGCCATTCATCACCGCCGTGTTCGCAGCCCCACGCGCCCTCTTGTCGAACCCATGTCGCTATTCAGAATTCCCGCTCAAACCACTGAAGCGCTTCGCGGGTGAAACGGAGCGGAGAAGGCCTTGGGCTAGGGCTGAGTGAATCCGCCCTCGTTAGCTTCACATCTGTTAAATGACGACACATCTTGGTCAACAGCCTTCGTCTTTGTCCGCGCTTTGGTTGCCAACTGGCGATTTCTCCGTTTCCCGCCATTACGACACGGCGGAAGATAGGGATAGGTGCCTTCGTAGGGACCGTTGTCACCGGCGCGGTGGGAGATGGGCGTTAAGTATTTAAGGGGGACCGTGCCCCCTGGGGCAATGGGGTTGTTGTGTGTTTCCAGTATAACCTGTTGCGTCAATACACGTCCGAACGGGAAGCTAATGGGTCACTAAGCGGCCCCTTCCCACGCCTCCCGCGCCTGATTTAGCCCTGCGAAGGTCCCTGGGCAGGGATTGTCCACAGATCGCACTATAATAATTCTTATTCCTACACACGATCTCTTTTAGGGACCCCGTAGAAATCAGGACTTTACCGGTGTGGTGCACCGATTTGCATAGCACTGAAACATTCGAGTCGTGCCTGTATAAATATTCCACCAAAACAATTAGCCCCAAAAGGGTTTTTGAGCCCCATTTCTTTTCTAATTGTCTGGCCCATGGGCAGCTTCCCCATCCACCCTGCCCTAAACACAGCTCTGCCTGTTGGAGGGTAGGCCTATATCTGAATCGAGTTTCACGTCGAAAAATAATTAATAAATATTATCATACTATTCAAGTCCAATTTGCCCACTTTCCAGCAGGCTGTGGTTGGAGTCGGTGCCTGGCCGTTGGCACAATTGCCATCTCTGGTGTAAATCGTGAAGCCATATTTCCCTTTGTTTATCTATTAAAAATGCATTTACTTCAATGCACAAATCAGTGAGCTTCATGACAGGTGACGTTTAGATAATTACAACTCGAGAAATTCGATCCCGATAGCAATATAACCTGTGGCGTCATACTATTATTAATAATTTATCATCTTTACATTATCATACTGTTTTATCCTATAACACGTCAGGCTCTATATATGTGTTCTGTGTGTAAAACTTTAAGAATGTGTTATCAAGATGTTTACCAGTGTTTTGTTTAATTTAATAGGGATCCCAAGACACGCGGAATTATGACATTTCGAGAAAAAAAATCGAACTGAATAAGTAAAGCAGGTGACGTTGGCGTAGATAAAAAAAATGCGTAATAACAATCATAAAACCCGTTAGCGTACAGCCGATGCCCGCATGAATTTAATTGTGTTAGTTAATTATGGGTAAATTATTAGTATTTGTTCGTGGCTCCCCAGAGAGAAAGCATTCAATACGCAGTATGCAGACATTGTTTATGTCGATGTTTAATTCGTTATATTAATTTTACAGTAATTAATGCCGCAGAAAAATGAACCGCTAGCTTGCCATATGCCACGAAATGCTAAATAGCTCCTGCGTACACAATATTTATTAATATTTTGTTCGATGAAATCATCGGAAAATTATATTTTTTACCAGGTACGGTCATAATTCGGCCACAAAATGGTGCGGGTCTACATTATTATACAAGGCTTCAAAGACTTGCAAATTACCCGATATAACGACACCTTTGAAATGTCACGAACCCGACTAGAAAAGAGGCACGCAAACAGGGGAAGTACCAACTGGTTACATTACCTTGGGCAGTATACAGTCCTTATAATACCAAGGTCCAACTCGCATTACTCCTAGGCGTCAGACTATAATTTTTATTGACCTTTCTATGATTAATTTAACCACACTTCAATTATTTATCCGGCTGAATGAGATGGCGTAATGAACAGTGGGCGAAGTTTTCCCAATTTCGTCGCGACACCACAACATAATTCAAACCCGAGTTATCTCTATTGAGTGCCCCGTGTTCCCGCTACTACGCCACCTCTCGTGATATTTGCTAACTACCGCTACATCAAACTAGGGGGTGGGTGGGAGTTTATGATTGTATGCTTGCACTGACTTCTCTTCCAAATCAATCCAGTGATACTGCTTCAGATATACAATGTTACTGCGTCATATGGATGAATGTGTATCATTTACCGCACCGTCGTTTACCGCACCGTCATTTCTCAACTATTGACACGGAGCATATCACACCTCGGCGAAGCAATAGTTTTGTTCTAGCGAAGAGTTCGACTTGAATTCAAAACGCTTTTATTTGGCCTAAGACCATATTTGCCTTTTCCACAGGCGGCCTTTTAACGTTTCCATCATTTCATATCAAATTTAAATAGATCTGTTATCGAAAATTTCACGGCATATTTAACCTCCACTTGACGTGCCATGGAAAATATGTGAAAATCTAATAACTCAGTTTCCCAATTTTTTTAACCTCATACCTCTCCAATCCTGTTAGCATCAGACAGTGACCTATTGTGTTGACATCGTATATCAATACGCAGATAAACACCGACTGTCATCTGTCATCATTTGACAGCTCTGATGCCACGCTGCACAAAAACAATTCTACTCACTCCATGTTACATATGTCGTCACAGAAATTCAGACAACCTGTATAATGCTATTTGTATACAAGTCATGCAACTGAGCGTTGACAAATTCAATCCACAAAAATCGGCCATTTAATCCTGAGCATTTCAACAGTGGTGCGGAAAAAAGTTAACAACCGCCAGTGCAGTGTTTTGAAAATTATGCTTCTTTAAACCTCGATAGCAATGAGCAAATGTTGCTGACGGAGATGTATTTAATAACTGTACACGGCTGTTATTGTCAAGTGACAAATATTCAATCGTTCTGGTGACTGTTCGCTTCAGTTCCGTGACTTTTGTGTCCGCAGAGCAGATTTACGATTTGATCAATATAAAAAGTAAACTGTATTTAAATGCAGGATGTGTAAATTCAGCGCGCGTGAGTCACGTCACGCGTGCGTTGCCTCGCAACGACCCCCCCCTCCGTCTTAGTTCACCTCAACCGTTTACTGGTATAAATACCACCAGGGGGATACATTATCGAATACATATTTTATGCAAAGAGCAGACGATTCTAATGAATAATTGGGGTGTTTCACACCAACGGGAAATGTCGTCTATACAGCGGAACGTGTTTCACTCATCCCAGTAGAGCGCGGTGGTATAATGGTTACAGCATCGGACTCGCAACCACGGTACATTCCAAGTTCGAATATTATCACTGTTGTTATCAACATAAGACAAATTCGTTCACTCGACGTTGTTCTAATTCACTCAACTGTGTGCACGAGTACTGGGCCAGGGATTGTGTGTACGAATGTACTTCGCGCAGTGATTGCAGCGTGGCTGAATGCTTCAAATAAACGTGGAGATGGTGTTCGATTTAAACGTTTTGCCGAAGAGTGTGGGTGCGTGCGTGCGTGCGTGCGTGCGTGCGTGCGTGCGTGCGTGCGTGCGTGCGTGCGTCCATTATAACGTTTCCTTCATTTCCTACTAATCTTGATGAGCTCTGTTATTGGCCATTTCACAGCATATTTACCCTCCATAGATAGATGTTGTGTGAAAAAATCGTGAACTTTGAATACCTCAGGCTCCCACAAACTTATTTCAAACCGTACACCCCTCTATTTCTGCTTGAAACACCCACGGATTGCCCCTGATTACATCACCAAGCAAAATGACAACTGTGTTAATACGCAGAAATGCACCGACTGACAGCTGTCGTAATTTGACAGCTCTGATGCCACGCTGCACGAAAACATAATTTCTAATCACTCCACACTACATATGTGCTCACAGAAATTCAGACAACCTGCATAATGCTGCTTTTAAAGGGCACTCTTTGGTCTCTCGGGGAATGGCGGATGAGCACCTTATTGTGGTCTTACATCTATTGACGGGCGTGACTTTCACTTTCTCTCCGACTGTCATTTTAGGTTGGTGTCAGATGGACCACGGAACTGAGTCCGAGGCTGTATCCGACAAATGTGGCATACGTTTTCTATCCAAGAAACAATGTTTTCTGAGTTATGTCGGACAAACGTTTATCTTATGACCTCACTTGTTACGATATGACCTCACTTGTGGGCGTGAATTCTCATTTTAGGCATCACAAATGCGGGCCCGCTGCGAACCTAATCCGAGAAGCCGTATTCCACGCTGCATCTGAAAGAGACTCAATCAATTCAACCGGCGGCTTTGTCCCGGCGTCGTGCCCGGCAGGTGCCGCTCGCTACCACGTGACCGCGGCACGCGCCAGCGGCACGCGCCGGGGTATTCATTTACGTCGGCGCAACAATGGCCCGGCCGAGAGAGCAGACCGCGTCGGACACGAGCCTTCTTCAGCGCGGCGGGCGGCCACGCTCCGTCGCTCCCGGTAAATCAATTACCCCGACAGGAGGCGGACGGATGGGTTCCCGCGCAAACCGCGCCAGATGGTCGCGTCTTTATCTGCCGCCCGCAAGAGAGGGTGGTACGGACGCGAAAGTGTCTAACGCAGACAATGACAGGCGCCCGGGTGACAGCAGCCGAGGCAAACGGACAGCGTAGCGTCATCGGCGTAGTCCAGGGCTGTGGAAAGCAGCGAATGCGTTCAGTGTTCTTTGTTTGTCGCACGATTTTGACGTCCGCTGTAATTATCCTTAACAAAACGTCCGCGGAGTTTTATTTGCCGTTCCACCTGTCGGGTGTATTTTCTGGGTTCACGTGTCCACGCACCAGCAATGACAGCCATGTTTACGGCGACGAGATTATTGGGTGTAATTATCCACGTGTGGCGGTTGGCCCTTTCATCTGTGTTCATGGGGTAATTAGGAAATATCGATTAAGAGTACCCCTGCATGGCTAGCATGGCATACACGAGATTGTGAAACCACCCTTGTTGTTGGTAATTATAATCCATTGCACCAGGGTGACAAACGACCCGCACCATGATAATGATAATAAAAAACAATGTTAATTAATGGGGATCTTTTTCCAGATAATATTTTATGAAATTAAAAATTTAGCAAGATGCACCCATCTGTGTGATTCACTTACCTATAACCAAAAGAGATTGTTCCCAAATGTCGAGGTAAAGCGGGCGTTTAATAAATAAATTTGACCTTGAGTTTAAAACATTAACAACAGTCAGGCGCATTGCCATTGGTGAGGAACACACGCTACGCCCTCATCAAATACCACAACGCCTCTTATTGCTATTTACCAAATCATAAATCACAGTAGCTGAGATTACCGTTTCCCAATGCACGGAAATTATAGTCGCTCTTGGTCACGCCACAGCCTAGTCAAATCACAAGCGCGAAACTGGTCAGATCATACCGATAACTTGACCCAACTTCAGGGAATGGCTATAATTACTGGCAGACGCTCTGGCTTGTAGGACTAATAAACAATACACTTCGTGTAGAATTTTTTCTCCCAACAGTTAAGCAATACTGCTGAGCTATTGCTTCTAAAATTATGTTTAAATAACAACTATTCAAACTTGTGAATTTCCACACCTTTCAAACAGGTAACTATGCTGGATATCTATTTTTTTATAGTTATTTCTGTTGCTGAACATGACACTATAAAGCAGTACAATGTAATTGTGCTCAGATGTCTTGGTTGGGTGCGACAAGTTTCCTGCAGCTTCATTCTTGAAATTGGATTGTGGCTGGCTGATTCATTGAGCAGAAGAATTACATCCGACAATTACCTGCCAGTTCTGCAATCTAAGTTAATGCTTTTCTCTGTATGCTTGCAGTAACTTGGGTTTATTTAGGCTTTCTTTTTCTTCTTATTTATGCTAATATTCTACTTTTTCCCTTTCTTCTCGTCTTTTCTTGTTTTTCTTATCATTCATGTTTTTCTTATCCATTTTCTCTTCTTCTTCTTCGTCTGTGTCTTTTTCTGTTGACATCAGGACCCTGCATCAGACACACATTTGACTATAAAGTATTGTCGCTCTTGATGCATTTTCTGGAAATGTATTGTATTGTATTGTATTGTATTGTATTGTATTGTATTGTATTGTATTGTATTGTATTGTATTGTATTGTATTGTATTGTATTGTATTGTATTGTATAAATAAACCAGCCGAGTTACACAGCGATACCTACCAGAAAAGGCAGTCACCTTCAATAAAACGTTAGAATTTGTTTATCGTCTATGGTTCCATCCTCACTACCCTGGATAAATATTTGCTCTGAGTTGTGCGACACTTACGGTGCGCTTCGACAATTTTGTCCATTGGAATGTGACCAAATCTCTAATTATTTGCACTGAAATCTCACACAAGTATTGTTGGCGTAATCATGACCATTAAAAATTGACCAAACCTCAAATGCCCAACGTTTCAATCCAACCACAAACTCAACCCAAATGTTTCAAGCCTATCCGCATTGATAAAGTGTAACTAGGCACCAACTTTCTTATTAAAATATAAAGTCTACTGAAAAATTAATGACTTCGTTTCTGCGTGTCTCAGAAATAGGTCGCTGGCTCACACGCAAGACGCAACAAACGGCTAAGCAGAGTCTGTAGTAAGCGGTAAAAAAATTCAAACGCCAATCACTTTAAAAGTATGCAACTTTGTTCTTACATTCGATGACGTAGTTGTAAATGGCCTAATTGTCTTTACAATGATGTAGAGCAGCATGTCTTTCCGTGGATGGATTTCTACATACAACGTTTTGGGATACTTTTTAATATTGAGCCCCCGACTTCTCGAGCTCCCGGACGAATATTGAAAAGGTCAATCTAGGAACCATTCCAATAGACCCTCTAGATCACGTGATCAACGTCAGCCACGTACATTTGGTGGGAACATAAACATACACAGAAATACTGGTTTATAATAAATACATACCTTGGAGAAAAAACATGATTATATTCATATGGAATAACATCAAGATACTAAATACTAAAAACTATAAAGTTTCAGAACTAGTACTAATTTTCACCCATAACACTCATTATCAACCTATTTATCCTGTCTACGTGTTTGGATAAAAAGCGCAGCGATTATTATTAACGCTGAATGGTTACATACTAAAGTTGCTTCTGTTTCAGGAAAACATATTTGAGTTTTCAGTATAAGATACATGTAATCTTTACTGTATAACATAACTGCACAATAAAAAGTAAATATAAAAACAAGTAACTTTAATATCGAAGGTTGAGACGGAGCTCCGGCGCTACTTCTCGCCTCTGGTGTGCCACGTCACTCCCCCTCCAGTGCCACGTCACTCCCCCTCCAGTGCCACGTCACTCCCCCTCCAGTGCCACGTCACTCCCCCTCCAGTGCCACGTCACTCCCCCTCCAGTGCCACGTCACTCCCCCTCCAGTATCACGTCACTCCCCCTCCAGTATCACGTCACTCCCCCTCCAGTATCACGTCACTCCCCCTCCAGTATCACGTCACTCCCCTCCAGTATCACGTCACTTCCCCTCCAGTATCACGTCACTCCCCTCCAGTATCACGTCACTCCCCCTCCAGTATCACGTCACTCCCCTCCAGTATCACGTCACTCCCCTCCAGTACCACGTCACTCCCCTCCAGTATCACGTCACTTCCCTCCAGTATCACGTCACTCCCCTCCAGTATCACGCCCCTCCAGTATCACGTCACTTCCCCTCCAGTATCACGTCACTCCCCCTTCAGTGTCACGTCACTCCCCCTCCAGTGTCACGTCACTCCCCCCCAGTATCACGTCACTCCCCCTCCAGTATCACGTCACTTCCCCTCCAGTATCACGTCACTCTCCCTCCAGTACCACGTCACTCCCCCTCCAGTGCCACGTCACTCCCCCTCCAGTGCCACGTCACTCCCCCTCCAGTGCCACGTCACTCCCCCTCCAGTACCACGTCACTCCCCCTCCAGTATCACGCACTCCCCTCCATATCACGTCACTCCCCTCCAGTATCACGTCACTCCCCCTCCAATACACGTCACTCCCTCCAGTATCACGTCACTCCCCTCAGATCCACGTCACTCCCCCTCCAGTACCACGTCACTCCCCTCCAGTTTACGTCACTCCCCCTCCAGTACCACGTCACTCCCCCTCCAGTCACCACCAGTCACTCTCCCCTCCAGTGCCACGTCACTCCCCTCCAGTGCCACGTCACTCCCCTCCAGTGCCACGTCACTCCCCCCCAGTACCACGTCACTCCCCCTCCAGTATCACGTCACTCCCCCTCCAGTGTCACGTCACTCCCCCTCCACTATCACGTCACTTCCCCTCCAGTATCACGTCACTCCCCCTCCAGTATCACGTCATTCCCCTCCAGTATCACGTCACTCTCCCTCCAGTATCACGTCACTCCCCCTCCAGTACCATGTCACTTCCCTCCAGTACCACGTCACTCCCCTTCAGTACCACGTCACTTCCCTCCAGTGCCACGTCACTACCCCCAGTGCAACGTCACTTCCCCCCAGTACGTCATCCCCAATCAGTCACGTATTCCCCTCCAGTATCACGTCACTCCCCCTCCATAACGTCACTCCCCTCCAGTGCCACGTCACTCCCCTCCAGTATCACGTCCCTCCAATACTCACCCCCTCCAGTATCACGTCACTCCCCCTCCAGTATCATTCACTTCCCTCCTCCAGACGTCACTCCCTTCCAGTATCACGTCACTCCCTCCAGTGCCACGTCACTCAGTATCACTCCCCTCCAGTGCCACGTCACTCCCCTCCAGTGCCACGTCACTCCCTCCAGTATAACGTCACTCCCCCTCCAGTGCCACGTCACTCCCCTCCAGTATCAGTACTCCCCTCAGTGTCACGTCACTCCCCTCCAGTATAACGTCACTCCCCTCCAGTATCACGTCACTTTCCCCCCCCAGTATAACGTCATCCCCTCCAGTACACATCACTCCCCTCCAGTGCCACGTCACTCCCCTCCAGTATCACGTCACTCCCCCTCCAGTATCACGTCACTCCCCTCCAGTATCACGTCACTCCCCTCCAGTACCACGTCCCCCTCCAGTATCAGGTCATTCCCCCTCCAGTACCACTTCACTCCCCCTCCAGTATCATATCACTCCCCCTCCAGGGCCACGTCACTCCCTCTCCAATATCACGTCACTCCCCTTCCAGTATCATGTTACTCCCCCTCCAGTGCCACGTAAATCCCCCTCCAGTGCCACGTAACTCCCCCTCCAGTATAACGTCACTCCCCCTCCAGGGCCACGTCACTCCCCCTCCAGTATAGCGTCACTCCCCCTCCAGTATAACGTCACTCCCCCTCCAGTATAACGTCACTCCCCCTCCAGTATCATGTTACTCCCTCTCTAGTGTCACGTCACTCCCCCTGCAGTATAACGTCACTCCCCTCCAATATCACGTAATTCCCCCTCCAGTATAACGTCACTCCCCCTCCAATAACATATCACTCCCACTCCAGTGCCACGTCACTCCCCCTCCAGTATCACGTCACTCCCCCTCCAATATCACGTCACTCCCCTCCAGTATCACGTCACTCCCCTCCAGTATCATGTTACTCCCCCTCCGGTGCCACGTCACTCCCCCTCCAGTATAACGTCACTCCCCCTCCAGTATAACGTCACTCCCCCTCCAGTATCATGTTACTCCCCCTCCAGTGCCACGTCACTCCCCTCCAGTATAACGTCACTCCCCTCCAGTATAACGTCACTCCCCCTCCAGTGCCACGTCACTCCCCCTCCAGTATAACGTCACTCCCCCTCCAGTATAACGTCACTCCCCCTCCAGTATCACGTCACTCCCCATCCAGTGCCACGTCACTCCCCCTCCAATATAATGTCACTCCCCCTCCAGTATCACGTCACTCCCCTCCAGTATCATGTTACTCCCCCTTCAGTGTCACGTAACTCCCACTCCAGTATCACGTCACTTCCCATCCAGTGCCACGTAACTCCCCCTCCAGTATCACGTCACTTCCCATCCAGTGCCACGTCACTCCCCCGCCAGTATCACGTCACTCCCCATCCAGTGCCACGTCACTCCCCCTCCAGTACCACTTCACTCCCCCTCCAGTATCACGTCACTTCCCTCCAGTGCCACGTCACTCCCCCTCCAGTACCACGTCACTCCCCCTCCAATATCACGTCACTTCCCTCCAGTGCCACGTCACTCCCCTCCAGTATCACGTCACTTCCCATCCAGTGCCATGTCACTCCCCTCCAGTACCACGTCACTCCCCTCCAGTATCACGTCACTTCCCCTCCAGTGCCACGTCACTCCCCCTCTAGTATCACGTCACTCCCCATCCAGTGCCACGTCACTCCCCCTCCAGTATCACGTCACTCCCCCTCCAGTACCACGTCACTCCCCTCCAGTATCACGTCACTTCCCTACAGTGCCACGTCACTCCCCCTCCAGTACCACTTCACTCCCCCTCCAGTATCACGTCACTTCCCCTCCAGTGCCACGTCACTCCCCCTCCAGTACCACGTCACTCCCCCTCCAATATCACGTCACTTCCCTCCAGTACCACGTCACTCCCCCTCCAGTGCCACATCACTCCCCCTCCAGTGCTACGTCATTATCCCTCCAGTGCCACGTCACTCCCCCTCCAGTACCACGATGTCTGCTGACAATCGTCAAACGCCAATAACTTTAAAAAAGTACGCACAATTTATCAGAAGACGACGATTGGGGGAACTGTTGAATTTATTTATTTCAAAAACTGCCCAGCTCTTGACGCTCGCCAAACTACACCCACGCTCACTTTTTCTACATATTTTGGGGCTAATATTATCTTCATCCCTCACGTTAATTATTGGGATATCACCCCCTCCTCCCTGTTCCGACGCCTGTGTTATGTATATGAGACATTGCAATCGTCGGTACATTTCGTATAGCAATCTTCGATATTTAGTCTATTTAACTCTATATTACAACCTATGCATGCTAAATATAGCATTCTTCTGTATGTATATATATATATATATATATATATATATATATATATATATATATATATATATATGTATGTATGTATGTATGTATGTATGTATGTATGTATGTATGTATGTATGTATGTATGTATGTATGTATGTATGTATGTATGTATGTATGTATGTATGTATGTATGTATGTATGTATGTATGTATGTATGTATATAGCAATCGTTCTACAACAGGCATACTCTAATAGCTAAAACAATAGCTATACGTGTATCTTCTGTAGCCATTTTATCATATAGCCATGTTCAAGTACGACAGTAGGCATACCTTCAGTACAGTCGTTATTGTACCACGTATGTGGCCACCTATCTCCCTTTGAGACCCCGGGCAAACAGCTGTTTCCTGTCCGACCTGTTGAACATGATGAGAGTATGGTAATGTCCCGTTGTTGCGCTTACATTTTTTCGGGCGTTATAAACTTTCCGGGTGACGTTTTTGCGCATGCGCGATAAATGTAAATTCATCATCGTGCAGCAAAACGAAAAGCATTTATGGTATAAATACCACGGGCTGTTCGTTAACTCAGCTGTGGAGATTATTGTGAAGAGGTGCTTTAAAATATTTTGTTTCAATCACTGTCACGGATTATGGCGCTCTCAAGACATGCCTCAAAACCTGTTTGCCTCAAGTTAATTTGCGACAAATAACTGCTGAAACGTTATATATATAAGTCAATGTGATCATAGTTGACAGTATATATATCAGACTAAAGATATAAGATTAATCGGGAACAGTTAACGTAACTAATAACGCAGAAACGTCACCCGGATAGTTTTTAACGCTCGTAAAAATGTAAACGATACACCGTTTACAGACACAAGGTAAGATTACGTTTTTGTTGCGATGTTTAGGCAATATACAACAGTAGCAGAGAAGATGTCGATATGAGAACAATATAACAAATTGCATAACATTTCGTAAGAAAGTAAACAATGGGTAATTTGTAACATTAGACCTTAACAGATATAACAATGTAGGAGAAAATATTACAAGTCTGTTTTCATTATTTAGTATTAACCCTTGTTTTTGTCTCACAATGACAACAGTACATATATTAACATATTATATGAGTACTAGCCTACTCGGAATTTTATAATGAACAACAATTGTAATATAATATTTTTCAGATCCGACCGGTAGACTTGAGTGTAGGGCGTCAGGTGTGAATAGTCTGAATTCCGTTGAAACTGGCAGCCATGTTTAAAGATGGCGACCAAAATAATAAGCTCATCTACTGAGTGCAAACATCCTGCTGTATATAATCATGTCGTCTAGACCAGGACAGAACATGGCACGGCCGCCGAGGAAGCCACCTCATCGACTGCACGTGTATTCCGTGCTAGCTGCTATTTCCACAATAAATGCTGAACTAAATTTTCCCAATTACAAGCTTCGATGCTTACGGTTTCATATGAGCTTCAATGTAGTTGGCATAGCTTATTGTATTATAGCGAAAGTGACTACTGACACCACGGTTGACCCACGGCTAACCAAAGCCAGTAAAGAGAAAGGAAATGCCCAATATCCGCAAGAAACAGACGTGTACAGTTACTCAGCGGATAACAACTTTATGAAGTCCTTGTTTAGGAGAATGTTATGTGGCGTTACGCAGGCGACCAATTCGATCGACACACGCGTAAAACTGTGAAGTTACACGACAATGCCCCAGGTAAATGACAATTGCCTGCGTTAACAATAGAATTGCTGAAATTGTGACCCTAAATCATCACCGTCCGTGACAAATTTCAACAAAAATCTAACTCTCCAAACTGCCCTGCCCGCTAGATCGCTCGCAACATTTCAGCCCCGTACATGCAAAACTGGTCGAGATAAGTGCCATTTAAAAACTGTAGCCCCCCATGGTCTATCTACCAACAGGACGATTTTCTTAAAATATCTAAATATACGAACTACACCAATAACCGCACCAGCATCGTATGTCAACACCGAAGAGGTAAATCTGGTGAAAATAAGCGCTATTTTGTGGTGTGTCCTTTGCGTGCGAAGGTATTAATTGTAGTTGCAGTAAGAGTAGAGCCTTGCATAAAGAATACATAAATACTCCTATAATTTTATATGAGTTAAACTCAGTAGTTTAATCGATAATATCTTCATTTGGCTTTATCAAGAAAATGCTGCCACATTTATTTAAAAGGTCAATCAGAGAGAAAAGAAAGACACCAGCTGGGACCAAGTACGTAATCGTGGCGCACATTTATTTGCTGTTTGCGGTATAAAATGCTTGAATTGATTAGAAATGTGACGTTAAACTTGGTAATTCTTTCTTTGGTGGTGCTTATACTAAGCTACTTTCAAAATGTTACTGCAAAAATTTCTCAGGGAAAACCAGGTAGGTTTGCTGTTTTCGGAAAATGAATTTCCGTGAGACGTACCTGAATTGATTCGACATGTAGAATTTATAATGTCAATAGTTTTTTGAAGACTTGGCAAATAGCTACATTCAAACTAGATAATTTTGTTTTTTCTTTCGCAAAATTTATTTGGAATGACACGAGCATGAATTAATTCGACATGGAGAGTTAAAATATTAATAGGTTTTCATGATTTCGCATAGTTACACCCAGACGCTCCGCAACTTTACAAGAATGTATCTGTGGAAATTAGATTGATTTGTTTTTGTGTGAAATGAATTTGAAATACGACGAGCGAAATATCGAACCAAGGAGGCAATGTTAATCAATGATGCAAATTGATGCGTGCTTCGTGATGGCTGCCTTGCATGCGGCATGTTCTCGACTGGCACAGCGAGGTCTGTTTGATGCAATGTTCTACCGTTCCTTAATCTTACTACTACACTGGTTTTTCATCGGCAACCTAAACATTGTCAACCGTTTGCACGACACCTCCGTTCATGGGGTTTCTAAATATGTCGAACCAACACCAAAGATCCTTTCACAGGTTGCGAATAGGGCATGCATCAAATAATATTAAGTGCCACTATGGGGGGGGGGGAGTACCACCATGGCAACACTATCATATCGTTGACATATTGAGCATTCCACGTCATCTAGTGGCAGAGCTAAACAAAATCATGCCTACTCATAAGCGTTGAAACCGGTGGATTCAGGCCACCAATAGTGTGGGTGAGGGGCTTCGTTCCACAATAGTTAGGGACAAGGTCACGATCCGACTCCCCCAAGGGGCCACCCATGGCTATGTGATAGGCATGACGATCTGGGTGCAAATTATTACACCCCATCCTATACAATAAGCGGATTACGTAGAAAGCTTTACGTTTCACAGAAACAGCTGTTTGAATGTGTTTCTTAAATATGTTATATATATTTTTAATAAAAATGTATATCCTAACAATACAAACCATTATAGGTTCGCTGATAGAAATGTTTACTAGCACCACTACTCGCCCTTTACGCCGTCTCGTGCAATCCGCTAAGTCTTCGCAAATAATCATTCGCAATTATTGAATGACGCAACACCTTTGATATGCGGCAGCCATCTTGTATTACGTAAACTTATTTTGACAGGGCGACAACAGAGCCACCAAGTCTCATGCATGTAACGTCCGCCTCACGCTCTCACGCATCAACCTGTGAATCTCATGCACTTACGCCATCGCAAAATGCATTTATACAAGAAAACTCACTTGCTTACAACACTGACAGTGACGAGTATAACGTTTTGTTTTTCTTTGAAATTGTGCTAATTAAACGTGCTGCCACCTAGTGTGCTGGCGATAAACTAAGCTGTCGCAACCTAGTGTCATGTTTGGGAACTAGGTATCATGCATTTTCCTGACCCAATATTTCAGTTGTGAAACAGGTAGGATGTGGTAGACAACGACAGGGAATCGCCTAGCTCGGGGGGTTGAGGGCTTGGGAAAGCTCGCCGAAACAACGAGGCAGGTGCACGCGCGGAGACAGTTGGCGCCAACAAAGGCCGGTGTTTGGCGCGCTCCGACCGAGCGCTGCCATGGGATACAAAGGACGCCTCGAGCGCCACCTCGCGGGGGTCCAACACAAAGGACGCGACGAGCGCCATCTTACGTAACAATGCGGCGAATAATGCCCGGGCACGGCCGAGTCGAACAAAGCTGGCCGGACGGCGAACGGTCGCACCTCCGTCCTTACGAGGGGATGATTCACACTCTCTGTCATCACTAATGGGAACACGGCTCAGGCTATTGCTGTTTCGATTGATTCAAAGGCGCGCTGTCTGCGTGAAGAAACGGCGGCCATGATGGACGAAGGATTCGTGGTTTGCAATGGAGTTAGAACACATTCAGCCGTCCTGTTGTGTTTCGCAATAATACTGTACATAGAAAATAGCGATATTTGAAAGGGAGTTTTTTAATGGAACATTAATTAATGCATATTTGCAGATCGAGTGCTAGAAAGTAGGGTTAGACACGGTAGCTACTTTTGTGAGTTAGAATAATATATATTAATATATATATATATATATATATATATATATATATATATATATATTATTTTATATGCAATAACTATTACGCTATATAGTTAATTAAAACATTTTGTTCGGCGGCATAACACATTAAGTGTCACTATCCCTGTCCCTTTGACTATTCTATCAACATTTTCTGGCATGTTTTCGATAGAGTATTTTAGTGTTGAATTTTATAGAATGTGTGGATTTATGTTTTGATGTGGCAACACACATTCCATACTTTTATTTCTTTCTATAATTATAGACTTCAAAACAGACGTATGGGTAATCCTACACACATTTAGATAATTCGGTGTTATTTTTTAAAATATGTTGCAAATGGTATGGCACGACGATAATAAATAGTACAACATACAACATAATGTTGAATAATTATTACAATGAAACCTAAACGCAGAAAATGAAACATTTTGAACAGGAGCTTGATGAAATTTCGTTATTAAGACATACGATGTACAAGTAAATATTTAAAAACGCAACTCTGCGTGTAGCTACAGGTATAAGCGTTCTCTACATTTTTGTGTTTGTCCATCTTCGAATCCGCCGCCTTTGTCTTTGATTTGGCAGTTACGTCATTGCAATTAGCGTAGTGGCACTCTATTTAATTACTAACTCGAGCGAAGCGGGGACGTGGAAATGGGACGAGTAATATGTGCAATGGCCGGGCCACTTTTCCGTATGTGATGGTTCTTTATTGTGGTGGAAATGGACGTTAAATTAGAAGCGCATTGATCGATTCCCCGGCTTGATGATTAGCGTTCTTTGTGGAGTGATGAATATTTAACAGGCGCCCGGGGCAGTCATGCCTAAGGAAGACCGATTCGATAAATACACCTTAGTTACCCAGAAATAGCCGTGGGAAAGTTGTTGCAGATACGTATTGAGATGGCAAAATGTCGACATATATTATAATTTGTTGCGAATTAACAATATAATTGAACAATTACTACGATGTTTGACTATTTAAATGCTAGAGAGGTTGGTAAGTTGTATCTAATTAATCTTGCAAAGCCGTGAACATTCTCCAACACCCCTACCCATGTCTTCAACCCACCATCCGTGTCTTCAACCCCCCTACCCGTGTCTTCAACCCCCTACCCGTGTCTTCAACCCCCCCTACCCGTGTCTTCAACCTACCACCCGTGTCTTCAACCCCCTACCCGTGTCTTCAACCCCCCTACCCGTGTCTTCAAACCCCTCCCCACCCGTGTCTTCAACCCCCTCCCCACCTGTGTCTTCAACCCCCTCCACACCCGTGTCTTCAACCCCCTCCCCACCCATGTCTTCAACCCCCTCCCCACCCGTGTCTTCAACCCCCTCCCAACCCGTGTCTTCAACCCCTTCTCCACTCGTGTCTTCAACCCTCTCCCCACCCGTGTCTTCAACCCCCTCCCCACCCGTGTCTTCAACCCCCTCCCCACCCGTGTCTTCAACCCCCTCCCCCGTGTCTTCAACCCCATCCCCACCCGTGTCTTCAACCCCCTCCCCACCCGTGTCTTCAACCCCCTCCCCACCCGTGTCTTCAACCCCCTCCCCACCCGTGTCTTCAACCCCCTCCCCACCCGTGTCTTCAACCCCCTCCCCACCCGTGTCTTCAACCCCCTCCCCACCCGTGTCTTCAACCCCCTCCCCATCCATGTCTTCAACCCCCTCCCCACCCGTGTCTTCAACCCCCTCCCCACCCGTGTCTTCAACCCCCTCCCCACCCGTGTCTTCAAACCCCTCCCCACCCGTGTCTTCAACCCCCTCCCCACCCGTGTCTTCAACCCCCTCCCCACCCATGTCTTCAACCCCCTCCCCACCCGTGTCTTCAACCCCCTCCCCACCCGTGTCTTCAACCCCCTCCCCACCCGTGTCTTCAACCCCCTCCCCACCCGTGTCTTCAACCCCCTCCCCACCCATGTCTTCAACCCCCTCCCCACCCGTGTCTTCAACCCCCTCCCCATCAGTGTCTTCAACCCCCTCCCCACCCGTGTCTTCAACCCCCTACATATATATATATATATATATATATATATATATATATATATATATATATATATATATAATTCCATAGTAGGGGGTTAATCCCACCAACTTTTTAAACGCCATATTTCCCAGATGGTTTCCCAGCCGACTTTGGGGACAAAAGACCGTCAATTGTGACATCTCATGTATGACCTTCGACCTCCGTCGACGCCAGCAGACAACAGTGGCGGGTGACACCAGCAATGGTTATGACGCATCACCTAGGCGGTTGGCATCAAGATCAAAGACTTGTCGCGGTGGTTTGTTTTAATAAGAATCGTTCTCACAGATAACGTGTGAATGTTCATTCGTGGTCGTTTGGCAAATTTTTGACTGTGAGAGGCTGGTAACAAATATTGTTGTGTAATATATATATATATATATATATATATATATATATTATATATATATATATATATATATATATATATATATTATATAATAACAATCATAATAAATAATAATAACAGTGGTCTAAGGTCTAAGGTGGTGCTTGTGGAATAATCTGTATATGACATATATGACAAAGCCCCCTGAGTAATAAACAAGCAGGTAGTTTAATAAATGGACACAAACAAAGGACTCAGAAAAAGATTCGAAAACATATCTGTTGACGAAGGCCGCCGGGGAAGCGATCGAAAAATTCATTTCACGCAACTACATTTTTTGAGAGGTAAATATAACGTCATGGAAAGAAAGTCACAGTTTTGCCTCGGATAAGTCACAGGAAATGAAGTCACAAAATACTTTATTCAAACACTATCTAGCCTAAGTGGTAAATCGTCTAAGCACAGGCATCAGAACCGGGGGGGGGGGGAATGAAAATAGTGAACAGGATCCATACATCCCTGTCTTTTTTATTTCATGATCCGGGTAGAGCGACGAACATGTTTGAACACCCCCCCCACTGCCCTCTCCAGTCTTGCAATGTTGTGATCCGAGGCAGCGCGACACCAGAAGTGGAATGGCGCTGATTATTATATTCATCGCATGGTTGTGCGAGGTCGTTGTTTATAATTATGTAAAATAAACACCTGTATAAGTAACACCAAACAATCATCAACGTAATGTCATTTCCTGCTGGTTTTCCGTTGGAATATCTACCCAAAAACTAGCACAAAATGAATGCAGTCTATCATATATGGATCCGAATAATCTGTGTATATTATATACCTCCGCAGTAATCTTTTTTCGATGCACTAACGAAGGCGCGCAGTGAGCTCAGTTCTACATGCATTTTAATGGCTTTGTGCGAATTAGTCGGTTAGCCATTTCATCAGAATGTGTTGCCAAATGTGGGGATGTTAATTAAACGTGTTACTATTTCACCTGCTGTAGTGGCTAAATGTAGTCTACTGTTTATTGAATGTATTTAAGAAACGACACATTAATAATGTAACCGCGATTGTCAATAGAAGCACCCATATTAGATCTGCTGTAATTGTTACGGATCTGATTGTGGATTTTAGGATCCGTGTCCTATCTCTCCAACATCCTGCGGTGGTGCGGTGTTTACCGATTAACGCTGCGATAAAAGACAACGCGCGAGCAGCGGCTATAAATAGCACAAAGACGCGCAGACGACAACCGGCAAGCATCGACTCAACGCCTTTGTGGCGCGCGCTTGTTAAAATAATAACGACTGGTTTGAACTGATTAAATTTGCATTTGAATCGACTGCGCCGGCGCGAGGGGGGCGGCGGCGCGAGGCACGCGCCGGCGTGACGCTCCGGTGCGCACGCGCGATGAATGACGGGCGATTAGTGAGTCACCTGTCATCCGTGTTCCCCTCAGCCACCTGCTTGTCGTTGGCGGGAGAGACACCTTTGTTAGCGCCCCCGGCTGGCACGACAGCAGCAGGCGATCTAATCTATCGAGGTTCCGGCTTTGATTTAGCCAATTCGTCGGACTTCTGTCGTGCGTGTTGGGTGAATGTATTACGCAGGGGAGTAATTAAATTAATTAAACGGCTGACGATATCGTTATAATTTATAAATTTAATAGAACATGCAATATGTTTAACATAAACGTTCAATTGAAAACGAATTTGGCTTATTACATGCTCCAAAATTGCAAATAGCGTGCATGGCTATGTCTAATGGAAGAACCTTGATGTACAAATCGATAACACGTGTAATTATAATATTACAAACAAATTTTTATTTTATGTTTGTAATATTACATTACATGCGGTGATTCGCGTTGTTACCGTTTTACATCTATATTTAAAACAATTCGTTCACTATTCGTATGTATCTGGCTGAAATGCCTGTTGCTGACTGCCTCAGTTAGACCGACAGGCGCTTGCGATGTCCGACAAAAGGTTTTCCTTACAACTAGCCCACTGACCAATTAAAATTTGCTAGGCAAAATTCGGGTAGGCTGGAAACATTCTAGGATTTTAATTAAATTCACTGAATAAAAACGAAGTATGCGAGGGGATTACAACTCGTGATCTGTCAGGCCATCCATTTGCACCCTCCCAAGACCAATCACTGCCGATCAGCGGCTGTTGTAGATCGTCTGCAGATAAGCGTAACTGTAGTCCCGGTCTGGTCGCAGCTCAGACTGCAAACAAAGGAACGTGTCGAGATGCCCCCCCCCCCGTCGAGGGTCCACCTTGGACCCCCGTGGTGGTGGTCAGTACTCAGAGGGCGTGAAATCAGCGAGACTCTGCCACCAATTCGTAATAGCCGTAACTCCTGTATGGATAGTGCCGCATGACGCCCCGAGAATGAGACAGACCGATTGTTCAGGTTGTCGTGATTACGTATCACGTGACGGCATCAGCGACCCAGCGGGCGATTGCGAAGCATCGGATTTATGCGGTTTTATTGGCGTCATTATTGACTTAGAGCGCTCTGCCAGCGTCCAGCTACCGTGGTTGTGTGATTAATAGCCGCGCCGGTCAAAGAACTCCGCCTATTGTTTGCCCGGACCGTTTTGTTGCGCAAACCTCATGATTGATTGAATGATTCACAAACGACGTTGTCTCTTATTCGTCATAGAAGTATTCGTTGTCTGTTCTTTGAATTGTGACGACATGGTGACGCCGCAACAGACACCGAGTATGTAGTGAAAATTATTCAAAGATAAGGAAATAAAGGTATCCCCGTAAATTAAAACAGTTATTTTTTACGTGCTGACAAGAGAATAAAAAAGGTATTAGCAATGAGATAGTTTCCACACGACGACGAATATTATTTGTTATTTTGGTGATATTCAAATTTCTGTCACTTTGTGTGACGCAATAATGTCATAGATATGAAAAAATGTAATAGATAACAAATTAATATTTTATTTATGACGCCTTCGTTGTGCAGCTGTAATGTTCCATTGTCGATTGGATGAAGAGGGCTGTGAAAGCTAGCGTTGTTGGGTCGAAACTTCGGCAGTTTCATTCACCCCATTTCGTCTGTGCCTTTCGAAAGAGACACATTAAGGCTGTGTTCTATACATGGGAATGGAATACCACCTGTCGTGAGCGGAACTCCATTGAGATCTCCTTACACAAACTCCCAATGAATAACCATTCAAAATAACCGTGGGATTATATATATATGGTAGGAAAAATTTCTATTAATTCTGATGGAGGGGACGGTGAGAGACAAGGCCTTAACAGTTAATGGAACGTATGTAGACAGTGGCGACATCTAGCGAATATATAAGAACACCGCTTTAGTGTGGAAATGGCATTCGGTGGAAACGTAATTGTATATTTTGCATGCATGTTGTGTTTGTGTGCGATATCTATGGCAGAACATTGTGTGCGACACTCTGTTCTGTGTGACACTCTGACGATTACTCTTTATTTATGTATTATTATTTTATTATAATAATTATACGGTTTAACTTTTTAATTTACCTTATCTATTTATATTCACGCTTAGAAACAATGCTATATATCTTAATTATTTGGTGTTTTGGTCAGAACATTTTGTACAAGTTTTCCATCTTGCCTCTTCCTTTGAGTGGCGCCGCTCGAAAGTTCGCCGAATCCACTGTACTTCTGCCTTGTTGCTCTCAGCATACCTTATGTATTTTCGCCGGTCTTTATTGTGACCGTGGGAACGACTTAGATACCCGCGCCCCACCCACATAAAATGGTATTTTCAGAAAGCTATATGTAACATCGGTCCTGATTGAGCCATTGTCAAATCTTTACATGTAACGTCAAACCCGATTGGTCAATTGTCGTATCAATGCAACTGCAATGGCAACGACATGGTTGATTAACGGTATCAGTTTAACTTTTATGTTTCGACAATGCAACATTTCATGCAGAGAACAAGGCGACTGGTGGACTAGGACATGTCTTGGTGGTAAATCCTATCTTGGTAGCGGCAATCCGAATCGAAAAGAAGAGAATGCGGTCAGTTCTATAGGGAGACTAAAGACGTTTTCTAGAAACACACATGGCTTGGCGCCTCTGGCTGCTATCACAACAACAAGTGGCTATGCGCTTTGTTTAATTTGCAGGAAAAGGACACGAAAAGGAGGAATGAAAATGAAACTATGCTGCTCGGGACAGAATATAATTATTATATTTACATGGGCGGTCAGTAGGACCTATCCTGTGCTGGATGGTTAACTTAAAGATAACATTTATTTAAAGTTCCTCTACGATTGAAACTATTGAAACTAACTCGTGTAGAACATTCTTGAAGTTGTCACACATCATTGTTCAGAAATGAAATCCGCTCAAACCTAATACCCACCAATGTCGTCTCAAACTGGTGATTGGTTGCTAAATACGTGTAATTGCGGACGGGTTCCTAATTGTGTTCTTACGCCTGTTGTTATCATTCGAGGGGAGGTATTTTCACGATGTGTGCGTCTGCGCCAGTTCGCGACTTCATCCGGCGGAAGGCGTAGCGGATGTTGCGTTTGAGCGTGCGCAGGTCTCGCCGCAGTGCCGCCATGTCGAGCAGGAGAAGACCAATGAAAAAGCCGACGGTGAGAAAGATGGCGACGACTCCGACACCGATGGCTGATGGCCGCTTGTCTCCTTCCTTCCATGACGGCTCGTCCGCTGGCCTCGTGTGCGTCTTCACCGGGTCAGGTGCGGGGGTGTGGGCATAGCGGCGGCGGTTACGGGTTGTCGTCACGGGTGTGGTCCGGGTTGTGGTCCGTGCTGTTGTCCGAGTTGTGATGCAGATACAAGGTAAGGGCTGCTGTCGCAGATGTGGATCGGGTTGATATCCGGTTTGTTGTCTCGGTCACTGTGGTATCCGTAGTGACAGGTGGGTCTTGCGTTGGTCGTCCGACTGTTGTTGAATTTATCATCGTTTCTGCGGACAGCGGTGGTGTAACTGTGGCGTCCACCTGGCCACTGCTGACCGATTGTCGTGGTTGTCCGTTCAGTTCCGCTACGGTGGTCTCGCGGTGGTCAGCGGCCGACGACGTTGGTGTGGTCAACGTCGTGCTGATGGTGTCCACGTGTGTGACGGCGACAGTTGTCACCTCTGACGTCACTGCGTCAGATGTGGTTACGTCAGTGGTGACAGTAAGCACGGTTGACATCGCTTCCGTTGCACTCAGTTGCCGAACTGTGGACAAAACGACACCGGCTGATGACTATTGACCCGGCGGACGGCAAAGACTGTGAACAGTTTTCAGTGGCGCTTGTTGAGAATGTGTGATTGAGTTTCTGTCATGAAGATGTGTCGGTGATTGAGTAAGAACAAGGCTTATTTGCGACCCTAAAATAACGATAATATAATGATATAATAAACGTATTAGGCGTATTTTCATGAGTAAAATTAAGCGTACACGCGTAACAATGAATAATATTACAAATGGTCATAATTTTGATTTGAAACAAAAACTGCAAACCTTCAATTTTAAAACCGGTAGAAAGCCAGTGACTCTCAGTAAGTCTTACTGACTCTGTTACATTAGGCATACTACATTAACAATTTACACATCTGTTTGATATGTTACACATTTGTTTGATGTCTATCATAATTACATAAGCCTAAACGTTTATTTGGTAGTGACTGTTCTTTACACCGGTTAATATAATAAAATATATGTATATACCTGAAATTAATACTTCCGTCTATATATTTTATTTAAAGAATTTTTCTTCAATGATGTTCACTTATATTTTAAGATGAAATCTTCTAACAGCAATTGTACTCTACCTTCTGACTCAATTGTACTCTATCTTCTGACTCAATTGTAGTCTACCTTCTGACTCAATTGTACTCTACCCTCTGACTCAATTGTACTCTACCCTCTGATTCAATTGTACTCTACCCTCTGACTCAATTGTACTCTACCTTCTGACTCAATTGTACTCTACCTTCTGACTCAATTGTACTCTACCCTCTGACTCAATTGTACTCTACCCTCTGATTCAATTGTACTCTACCCTCTGACTCAATTGTACTCTACCTTCTGACTCAATTGTACTCTACCCTCTGACTCAATTGTACTCTACCCTCTGATTCAATTGTACTCTACCCTCTGACTCAATTGTACTCTACCCTCTGATTCAATTGTACTCTACCCTCTGACTCAATTGTACTCTACCTTCTGACTCAATTGTACTCTACCCTCTGACTCAATTGTACTCTACCTTCTGACTCAATTGTACTCTACCCTCTGACTCAATTGTACTCTACCTTCTGACTCAATTGTACTCTACCTTCTGACTCAATTGTACTCTACCCTTTGACTCAATTGTACTCTACCTTCTGACTCAATTGTACTCTACCTTCTGACTCAATTGTACTCTACCTTCTGACTCAATTGTACTCTACCTTCTGACTCAATTGTACTCTACCTCTCTGACTCAATTGTACTCTACCTTCTGACTCAATTGTACTCTACCTTCTGACTCAATTGTACTCTACCTTCTGACTCAATTGTACTCTACCCTCTGACTCAATTGTACTCTACCTTCTGACTCAATTGTACTCTACCTTCTGACTCAATTGTACTCTACCTTCTGACTCAATTGTACTCTACCTTCTGACTCAATTGTACTCTACCTTCTGACTCAATTGTACTCTACCTTCTGACTCAACGGGGGAATCCAAATTTTGGGGTTACGTCAAACAGACACGCAAGCACCCACGCACGCATGCATACACACACGCACACACACACTCGAACGCACACACGTACGTACGCACGCACACACACACTCGCAACACCACACACACACACACACACACACACACACACACACACACACACACACACACACACACACACACACACACACACACACACACACACCACACACACACACACACACATAGGCATGTACGCACGCAAAGGGAAGTAACGACGGGGTGTTCATGGTGGCACAGTGCATATGGAAGTTAGCGGCTGGGATGGAACTGGGACATCGGACGCAAGGAAAACTGTGAAATCAACGGGTTGAAGATGTGAGGTGTGCGTGCGTGCGCGCGTGTGTGTATGTGCGAGTGTATGTGAGTGTATGAGTGAGTGTGTATGCGTGTGTGTGAGTATGTGAATGTGTGACCGTGTGTGTGTGCGCGCGTGCGTGTGTGTGTTTGTGTGTGTGCGTGTGTGTGTGTGTGCGTGCGTGCGTGTGTGTGTCCGTGCGTGCGTGTGTGTGTGTCCGTGCGTGTGTGTGTCCGTGCATGCGTGTGTGTGTATGTCCGTGCTGTGTGTGTGTGTCGTGCGTGCGTGTGTGTGTGTGTCCGTGCGTGCGTGTGTGTGTGTGTGTGTGTGTGTGTGTGTGTGTGTGTGTGTGTGTGTGTTGTGTGTGTGTGTGTGTGTGTGTGTTTGCATCCGTGTATGTGTGTGCGTGCGTGCGCGTGTGTGAATAAGTCCGTGCGCATGTGCGTGCGGGCGTGCATGATGTGTATGGGATAAAATGTAATTAATAAATGTAAATGTCGACGTAACGATGTCACGTGTAGCTGGACAATGGTAACACGCTTGGCACGTGATACTTTGTGCTCGTACGGCAAACATAAAATAGAATATTCTCATCTACGAAACAAGTTTTTGTGTCGTTCTGAACTATTTTCCAACCGCCACCACAAGCGGACGCATGGGATGCACGGGGAAACGTGACCCTAGAGTATGTTAATATGCATCTCTACCCGGAGCTGGCTTTGTGTGACTATTTATTTTATGTAGTGCCCCGGCCGCGCTGAAAGGGGGGTACACTATGAGTTAGAAGACTTCCCCTTAAAATGAGTGAACGCGAAAACATGGACACTATCACCACAGTCTTCAATGCCGACAGCCAGATTTGATTCGTAATGTAGTCTGAACGATTGCAATCAATAAAATCGATGGTACGCTATCGTCACATCGTGTTTGCCGTACTCTCCCACTCCCGAAACTTACGTGTGTCGTCGATCAAGACACATATTTGGCCCAACTTGTCGACGGTCTGGATGGACACGAGGCTCGCCCCAAGAGCCACACATTGCTCCTTCGCATAGCGTAAAATGATGCCTTCCTCCACCACCATCACACGCACACACGTCTTCGCCGGGCCCAGGGTCGACAGTGTCCACGTGACGCTACATGACTCTCCCGTCAGCCCTGGCGGCAGAACATGATACTAGAACGGCAGAAAAGTTCTAAGATTATGTTAAGGTTTTCAGAGCTGGCAGTCAGTACATACGCGATTATCAATCGCGCGCGCGCGTGTGTGCGTGCGTGTGAGCGCGCGCGCCCATTCGTGTCTGTGCGAGTGTGTGAGCATACGCGATTATAAATTGCGTGTGTGTATATGTGTGTGCGTGCGTGTGTGAATATTTGTGTATGTATATATATATGCGTGTAAGTGTGTGCACGCGCGCCCATTCGTGTATGTGCAAGTATGTGAGCATATGCGATTACAAATTGCGTGCGTGCGTGCTGTGTGTATATATATATATATATATATATATATATATATATATATATATGTGTTGTGTGTGTGTGTGCGTGCTGTGCGTGCGTGCGTGCGTGCGTGCGTGCGTGTGTGTGTCTCGTATGTTGTCTGTGTGTGTCGGTGCGCGTGTGTGTGCGTGTGTGTGCGCGCGTGTGTGCGCGTGTGTACGCGCGTGTGTTGTGTATATAGTACTATGTACATGTCCGCGTGGGTGGTGCGACTGTGCGTGTGTGCGTGTGTGCGTGTGTGCGTGTGTGCGTGTGTGCGCGCGTACGTGCGTGTTCGTACGAAAAGAAAACCACAGTGTCACATCGTTCATTGGTGTAAAAAAACACTGGACATTTCAGTGCAACCAATTACACGCTTGGTTGAACATGATATCAAAGACATTGCTTAATGTACCTTCCTCCAATAGTCATCCGTCGGGAAACACGCATCATTTGACAGGACTAACACCATCAGAAAATAGTGTGGAAGCACGTATTTGACAGTTGTTGTTTTTAGTGATAGGCGCAGTCAGCGCAATATAAAAATAACTTGCACGTTTTGAATGGGTGCATCTCGATGTACGTGGGTCTACGCTGTTCATTTTCGCCAAATTGAGACTGGATGGGGTTGAAAAGAATTTTGTAGAATGCCCATTGATTTTTTTTTAATAACAATAAAATAATATATATTCCACAAATGTGCTCGCGTCCCATAATGAATGCTTCATAAGTTATATGAATATTTGCGGTGAGCATAGAATAATAATAACAATAATAATAATATTTATTAGTTATAAAGCGCGATGTCCAAATATGCTCAAAGCGCTGTACAATAAAATATAAAGCTATTTATTATGTGTTAAAACTAATATTAATAATAAATACAACTGTAAATTAACTTTCAGAAATAAAATATGTAGAAACGTTAAATTATTCCTGTTAAAACTGTTAATTAAATACTATTTTTTTTTATAGAATTAACGACGATGAGTAAAATAAATAAATAAATAAAACTAATTATTACTCTATTTACATGCGAAACACATACTAAACTATGGAAAATATAATAAATGTCAATACATATGTGTAAAAATAAGATAAGATGAAATATTTTAAACCAATTTTCTAAAATGTCATTGAATATTTAAAAATGGCAAACTAAGACGGCCAACTCTCTGAGTGCGTCGACGTTCTGTTGAGCGCGATGTTCTGCTTCTTTTTCTTCCAGAATATGTTTTGTTCAGATTATTAATGGCAAATGCCACTGCTTTTGAACTTTCTGATATTGTAGAGGATAGAATGGTCGATGTGCTGCACAAATGTTTTGGGAAAATTACGAGACAGGTTGTGATTCCACAGAGACAGATGGGTTATTACGTGAGGAATATATTTCATTACTAATCGAACCAGATGCACCATGTAAACAAACTGTTTCGTCCCGAATCACAGCAATTTCATCAAATACCGACCCATTAAAACCTATTTTGGCGATTCTAATTTTATAATAAATTCAGGTTATACTATATACAATTATTTTACGATGCAAGCGACGGATAAAGGGCAACCGAAATAGTAAGATGCGGTAATGTGTAGCCATATTGCGTGCATTGTGTAATGGCACCGGGCACCATGTTTACGTACCTTGTTCACAGACGAAGCCGTTCAGTTTTCTTCTCACTGGGTGAAGATCTACCTTGAGACGGCCGTCACTGTGGGCAGATAAACTCTGTTACCACCACCACCACCACCACCACCACCACCGCCACCACCACCACCCCCAACCGCCACCGCCACCGCCACCGCCACCGCCACCCACCACCACCACCACCACCACAGCCGCCGCCGCCGCCGCCGCCGCCGCCGCCGCCACCCGCCACCGCCACCGCCACCGCCACCGCCACCGCCACCGCCACCGACCACCACCACCACCACCACCACCACCACCACCACCACCACCGCCACCGCCACCGCCACCGCCACCGCCACCGCCACCGCCACCACCACCACCACCACCACCACCACCACCACCACCACCACCACCACCACCACCACCACCACCACAACCACCGCCACCGCCCCCCACCACCACCACAACCACCACCACCACCACCACCACCACCACAACCACAACCACAACCACAACCACAACCACCACCACAACCACCGCCACCACCACAACCACAACCACCACCACCACCACCACCACCACCACCACCACCACCACCACCACCACCACCACCACAACCACAACCACCACCGCCACCACCACAACCACCACCGCCACCACCACAACCACAACCACAACCACAACCACAACCACAACCACAACCACCACCACAACCACCGCCACCACCACAACCACAACCACCACCACCACCACCACCACCACCACCACCACCACCACCACCACCACCACCACCACCACCACCACCACCACCACCACCACCACCACCACCACCACCACCACCACAACCACCACCACCGCCACCACCACCACCACCACCACAACCACCACCACCACCACCACCACAACCGCCGGCTAATAATCACTACCCACTTCACAAGTTCACACTGGCGACTCCAGACAGACGTTGAATCAGACATGGCCGCATCAACCGAAGAGAAGACGAGAAACCGACAATTCGTGACAACAGTCGAAGTGGCAATGACTCTGACCTACCTGTGCGCGACCACAACGGCGTAGCCATAGTGGGCAGTAGGCATGACGTCGCCCACCCACGCGTCACTCGGTAGTGTCACCATGTCTCCGCTCTCCCAGCGGTACGACGAGGACTGGAACTGGTACGTGGCAGACGTCCACATTTTACCGGCATCTGACGTCACAAGTCACGGCCATAATGATAGGTTTTGTCGTGCACGGTGCAGATTTATATGTAGGCTCGATTACCCAGGCTCCGAGAGGTGGTACAGATTTTAGCCCCTCACATCCGCTAGGGTAATGAATGCTTTGCCAATGTTGCCACCAGGGGCGGCCAGACTCCAGAAGAGGACAGAGACGCTGATTGGCTCTCAGGCCAAGTATGAAATAAAACTGAAGTAAGGATATACTTTATAAGATGATCCTATACTATTAAAACTACGCAGAAATACAAATTTGCAGTTGTTTACGAAGCAGGAATTATGGCAGGATTAGTCTCGATTATCCAGCACTTTTTAGCCACTCAGGATAACTTTGAAAAGCCGGCTAAGTCACGTGACTATCTTCTCAGCGAAGTTACGCAGCCAGCAGCAGCGAGAGTTGGTTTACACGAATAGTTTGTCGAAATTCTGGCCAAACACGTTTTGACAAAACATACGATAAACTTACTAGGTTAGGCGGTGTTTGCTAATAAGGTAAACTTACCTGAAGAGGCCGCGTTTGTGTCTTGTAATAACAGCAATATCTGTAATAACACAATACTCATTGAACTGTATTGCTGTTTATGACATTCATTCTTCTGTTACATTGTTGTAAACAAAAGAATTGGAATTATTATTATAAATAAAAATCACATACTGTAGGCTTACCAATAAATAATTAATCTAGAAATGTACGTAGATCTGTAACTTGCAACGTGCCACTAATAAATAATGTTCCTGAATAAAACAAAAACATGGATTCACAAGTTACATAAACAACATCACCTATAGAATTACCAACGACAATGCAACACATTAAACTGCTATGTAGGTTCTATGCACGCAAACGTTACTGGTTATAGGGCTCTGTACCTTCTTGTCGTAAAGTTAAAACTCCAACAGCGTTTGCCAAGAAAAATAATAACAACAATAACAATGTATATATGTATGTATGTATGTATGTATGTATGTATGTATGTATGTATGTATGTATGTATGTATGTATGTATGTATGTATGTATGTATGTATGTATGTATGTATGTATGTATGTATGTATGTATGTATGTATGTATGTATGTATGTATGTATGTATGTATATATATATAGTGGGATAAAAAAAGATAGACAAGGAGAGAGAAGGAGAGGGAGAAGGAGAGACAGACAAGCGGGCGGGCGGGCCGGCAGAGAGAGGGAGAGGAGAGAGAGAGGGAGAGAGAGAGAGAGAGAGAGAGGAGAGAGAGAGAGAGAGAGAGAGTGAGAGAGAGTGTGTGTATGTGTGTGTATATATATATATATATATATATATATATATATATATATGTGTGTGTGTGTGTGTGTGTGTGTGCGTGCGTGCGTGCGTGCGTGCGTGCGTGCGTGCGTGCGTGGGTGCAATGTCTCCCGAGAAACAGTTAACTTATTATTTCACATATTGCCAATACGTAGACTATATTTGATCCTCTTGACTACGCACTATATCCTATAATATTATATTGCTGGATATAACAGGTGTAATGGCTACGTATTACATACCAGTCGGCCTATTCCGAGAATCCATGCATTTCGAGTCATCTCCACATAACTACAAACACCCTCTGCCTTCACAGGTATTTACGAACTGGACACTCTAGCCGACAGCGGATATAAACACGCTATAATGACAACGTGTGGGAGACAACACGTCACGCACGACTGCGCAGAAGCCATCAATATCACGCCGACATACCGACGAGACTTCACTAGAGTCAACTGTCGCATTAGCGGATGTAGCGGACTGTGTCGTATCGAGAGAAGAGTGCATTCGTGGCGCATTTTAATGCCATCGGCTCAGAAAGTTCACGACGCGAATCATCCTGCGGTGAGAATTAATGGCACACGAATCTTGCATCTGTGTCCTTCGTGATATACTTTTGCATTACGTCTACCAACTGTGTCGTCTGTTGCATTCAGACACATAAGAACATTACTATAAATCACTTTCTAAAATCATCCTGCTAAAGTCGTCGTGTCGTGTCCAGGAGGCAGGCAACAGTTTGTTTATGTTAGCATGAGGGTTCCGCAAACTGTTCGAGATGTTGGCAACAATTTGTCCAGTTATCTTCTGTACAGAATAGTATTTTTTAATTAAAAAGTAGGATATAATTAATGGGTAGAATACACTCAATATATATATATATCACTTCCCATATATATATTTTGATATTTTTGTTCTTAGCTGACGTCGGTACATTATTGATATTGATGGTTCACGTCTCGTTTGAGCCAATTGTGGTTCACTAGTTATCAGCGCCCAAAACGTTAGCCCTTCCGGCCCAATCAAAAAACTAAATAGTAAATGCATACCCTTTCCGAAAATGTTGGGGATTGTGTCGTATGCATCCCCACGAAACTATTGGAGACTTCAGACCCACGTTTCCGGTCACTGGTTTGGGCTCCTATGTTAAGCAAAGTTTAAAATAATTAAACATTATAAAAAGTTGTCATAACTCATGCATGGTCGATCTTGAATTATCGAGCAATCTTAGGGCTAGGACAAGTGGTTATTTGGTGGCGCACCCTATATTATTACATCTAACTATAAGTGCACTCAAAGGGGCACTAGAGGGCGCCAGAGTTAGCACATTGTCGCGCTTACATTTTTCTGGGCGTTTTAAACTATCCGGGTGATATTTCTGCTCATGAGCGATAAATGTAAACATATCAATGTGTAGTGAAATGTAAACCATTTCTGGTATAAATGTCACGGGCTGTTCGTTAACTCACCTGTGGTGACTATTGTGCAGAGTTGCTTAAAATTTCGTTCTTTAATACATTATAACATCACGTTTGTTTAGATCACTGTCACGGATTATGGCGCACTGCAGTCACGTGATTTGCGCTTGCTATCAAAACATGCTTTAACAAAAAGTAAACGCTACAACGTATCCTACCTCGATTACCCAGGCTCAGTGAGGTGGCAGAATGGTAGACAGAACCGCTCCCTTGTAGGGGGTCGAGTCTATTAATTTTGTTCAACTCTTGGACTCCACAGAACATCAAATTACTCCCTAAAATCCACCTCGCCTTAATATTGGCCCCACTCTCCTGCCTCCCACCTAAGTTGTTGGACGTTCAGCCACTAAGCCATCCTGTTCATCACCTATGGATATAGTGCGATATGTTTGTTATTTATTCGTGGTTTTAGATAGCAACATATATATATATATATATATATATATATATATATATATATATATATATATATATACTAATACTCATATATATCATATATATATATATATATATATATATATATATATATATATATATATATATAATACATATTATATATATATATATATATATATATATATATATATATCACTTCCCATATATATATATATAAGTGATATATATATATATATATATATATATATATATATGGGAAGTGATATATATATATATATATATATATATATATATATATATATATATATATATAATGAGTGTATTCAATATATATATATATATATATATATACCTATGGATATAGTGATATTTATGTTATTTATTCTTTTTGAATTAGCAACATATATATATATATATATATATATATATATATATATATATATATATAATGTTGCTAATCCAAAACCACGAATAAATAACAAACATATCGCACTATATCCATAGGTGATGAACAGGATGGCTTAGTGGCTGAACGTCCAACAACTTAGGTGGGAGGCAGGAGAGTGGGGCCAATATTAAGGCGAGGTGGATTTTAGGGAGTAATTTGATGTTCTGTGGAGTCCAAGAGTTGAACAAAATTAATAGACTCGACCCCCTACAAGGGAGCGGTTCTGTCTACCATTCTGCCACCTCACTGAGCCTGGGTAATCGAGGTAGGATACGTTGTAGCGTTTACTTTTTGTTAAAGCATGTTTTGATAGCAAGCGCAAATCACGTGACTGCAGTGCGCCACAATCCGTGACAGTGATCTAAACAAACGTGATGTTATAATGTATTAAAGAACGAAATTTTAAGCAACTCTGCACAATAGTCACCACAGGTGAGTTAACGAACAGCCCGTGACATTTATACCAGAAATGGTTTACATTTCACTACACATTGATATGTTTACATTTATCGCTCATGAGCAGAAATATCACCCGGATAGTTTAAAACGCCCAGAAAAATGTAAGCGCGACAATGTGCTAACTCTGGCGCCCTCTAGTGCCCCTTTGAGTGCACTTATAGTTAGATGTAATAATATAGGGTGCGCCACCAAATAACCACTTGTTCTAGCCCTAAAATTGCTCGATAATTCAAGATCGACCATGCATGAGTTATGACAACTTTTTATAATGTTTAATTATTTTAAACTTTGCTTAACATAGGAGCCCAAACCAGTGACCGGAAACGTGGGTCTGAAGTCTCCAATAGTTTCGTGGGGATGCATACGACACAATCCCCAACATTTTCGGAAAGGGTATGCATTTACTATTTAGTTTTTTGATTGGGCCGGAAGGGCTAACGTTTTGGGCGCTGATAACTAGTGAACCACAATTGGCTCAAACGAGACGTGAACCATCAATATCAATAATGTACCGACGTCAGCTAAGAACAAAAATATCAAAATACTACACGAGCCAGAACCGAACCATAAAGCAGGAAGTCAAAATAAAGTTCGACGTTACGCTTCGCTGATGTTATGTCTAGTAATAGTATAGGGCCTATACCATGCGCAGTATCTGCGCACGCGTAACATATTTTAATGGGGCTGCATAATTTTGCATAATTATGTGCATGAGTGGCTCCTCGCTGCGGTTATGCAGGCTACAGTTATGTTATTGAACACGGAAACGAGTTGAGTGATCGTGAGCGTGTGAAAATCGGTCTGTAGCTTTCGCGGGATTTCAAACTCTCCGAAACTCATGGCCGCCGCTATGCCGACTGGCTTTGTTACAAGAGAAGGTGAGTTGGGATTTTGTTATAAAAAAGTTACGAGATGCGGATGCCATGGTCGGATCGAGCCATACAGGTAATAGACCTAGTCCTAGTGCTTTCATTTTAGTTCGGTTTTACATCCGCTTCCCCGTTCCACCCACAATACAATGCCATTTTAATTTACGATGCCTTTAATTTATGGTTGTTCTGGAGTATAACAAGGTTTAGGGTTACGTTTAGGATTTCAACCAGGCCTAGGAATGGTCTAGCCTCTAGGTCCGTTATAGCTACTTCCCGTTATAGCTACAGGTTTTTCCCGTTATAGCTACTGGTTAAATTTGACAGGCAAACTAGTCCCGTTATAGCTACTTATTTAATTACACAATTCAGGAGGGGACAGCAAGAGGGAGCATTAACTATTTCAATTACTGTAAGATTCCTACATGAAATGTATTATTGAAGGACACATTTTAAAAGTATGATATATAAGAATGATATATAAGTGTAACTGTCAGTTATTTGAAATAGAAAATATACCATAAAACACTTGTGCAATTTTCTTTTCTTCAAAAGACATCTACGTTAATTGTACTGAGTACAGAATTGCATTTATCAAAAATTACTGTTTCCTCACCACTTTTGCAAACTTGGAATTCCCTCAACATGGTTATTTGTTCATTTGTCAGTTTCTGTGTTGGGGCATTCCATGTCAAATCAATCAAAAACGGTGAAATTTACATGACCGTCTTTGATTTTATGAAATTTGGTGTGTCGGTTCATGAGTTTATGCATCCCACTAATTTTTAGGTCAATCTCAGTCAGCATCCAAGCCACTATTTCGCTTAAATTTGACACAGAATGCTTGAACTGGTCGAAATGTTTAGTGTTAAAAGAAAAATAGTATGTATGTGTACATATATATTGATATATATATTATAATATATATATATATATATATATATATATATATATATATATATATATATATATATATATATATATATATATATATATATATATATATATATATATATATATATATATATATATATATATATATATATATATATATACTTATATACATAGACATTCCACATGTCTATGGTGATTTTTTAATCATCATCAAGCCATGTATCCACAAAGTACTTGTTAAAAATTATTATTTGACTTTGTTGAAATTCCTCAGTGGGACACAGTTATATCAAAGCCATCCACCCCTCATGGACATCAGCTGGATGGAGATGAAATAGTTAATGCTCTCTTATCGTGTTACATTGTAAAATGGAGAAATAGAAAAGTAGCTATAACGGAACTAGTTCAACTGTCAAAGTTAAGTAGTAGCTATAACGGGAATAAAAAGTAGCTATAACGGGAAGTAGCTATAATGGGAAGACACCCTAGGAATTAGGTGGAAGGTACTTTTGACAAGATTGACATATTGATCGGGCGTTTAACAAGCATTTGTGTGTTGAAGGGTAGTAAAAATGCAAGTCATCACGCACCCGCGGGGCTCTCGTCACTGCACGGCTACTGGGCCGCAGTGCTATTGATGCGTAAATGCCGGAATTCTCGGTTGGATGGAAAATAACAGTCAGAGAAGATTATACTACCCTGTCAATGACACGCTTAGTCTGAGCATGAGGCTCAACGATCCAAGCATACCGCACAGGCAACGACCCCTGGGCCTGCTTGTGCCCGTATAACTATAGCCTCGGTTACCCAGACGCCGTGACGTGGCAGCATTTTTTTAATACACTGCCAATGTTACCGACTATGCGGCTTTACCGTGGAATAGGGTAGAGACGGTGATTGGTTCTTAGGCTGAATTTGAATACCGTTTATATCAAATATATTACATAAAAAAACTATTAACAATTAAACTTATAAATACTGAAACATGTCACACACAAAATAAACAGAAATAAAAAAATCTTTTTAATAGATGGCTGTCTCTATGATGTCGGACATTTTATTAGGATCTTCCACCATGAGCCCACTTTCCGAATTAATCACAGATGTGAAAAGTTTTATTGTTGTTGCAAATGATTACTTTGTATTGTGCATTACGTACACCAACAAAACAGTTGCCTTCTATGATCTGTTACTTTTTAATATGTAGGCTCTGCACACACACGCTCACCCACCCACCCACCCACTCGGTCACTCGGTCACTCACTCACTCACTCACTCACTCACTCACTCACTCACTCACTCACTCACTCACTCACTCACTCACTCACTCAATCACATACTCACCCACCTACCCACCCACCCGCACGCATGCACGCATGCACGCACGCACACACACCACACACACACACACACACACACACACAGTATTATGCATACAAGAAAGTACATATCTTCTTGTCTTGTCTTGTCGGTATACTGGCCAACACTCCTAGTGGAGTCATCCGGTCAGGGTTGGGTGCATATGCTTGTTAGATTATTAGTTATGTATTAAAGCTTGTCTAAAATGTTGTGGTTCAGAAATGTTAACAATTGCATCTGGTAGGGAATTCCAGTCTCTTATTGTTTGAGAGAAATATGAAAATTTATAGCAGTTCTTACAGGCATGGATTGTGTTGAATGCTTTATTGTTTAAATGTCTTGATAGGCGTTGTACGGGCTGGAGGAGGTTATTGACAGGCAGGGATAGGTGTCCACAGGTGGCTTTGTGGAGTATGGTGAGGCGTCTGTTTGTTCGTCTGGTTATTAGTTGTTGTAGGTGTAACTGTTTTAGCATATGTATGTGTGTGCCAACTTACCATTAATGCCATTATTTCCTTCAGTAACTGGCGATTTTTGCTAGTTGTAGCAACCTGATTAGCATCTAAAACAATGTTGTAAAATATGTCATGTGACAAATCATGGCAATGCCTCTGCAACAGTTGCAAGTCATTTTCTGAAGGTATATATATATATATATATATATATATATATATATATATATATATATATAATATATATACACTGCACAGTGTCTAAGTAGCATATGATGTATCAGTGTGTCTTATGGAGTATACAATTTGTATCCATCCAGACCTTCGTCGCAAACAATTGTGTTTGAACTTGCATACATAGAAACCAGCCAAGCAGAATATGTCCGGTATACAATAATTCACGTATACACAAGTGTAACACCCAGTTTTCAAAGCCTAGGCTTTTTACTCATCTACTGTAAACTTTTCCAATCCTTGATGAAGTTTATTCATCCAAATGACAAGTATAGGCAGGGGTCTGGGTACACCTGTGATGTGTGTTTTTACTAGGTGACAGCATCCGAGAAGGCAAGGATAACCTTGGGTATGTCGACCAAGGTACGTCTTTCCTTGCACTGTTACACAGTTGAACCTCACTATACAGTCACCTCACAATTAAGGTCACCTCTCTAATATTGTTCTCTTTCCTTGCACTGTTACACAGTTGAACCTCACTATACAGTCACCTCACAATTAAGGTCACCTCACTAATATTGTTCTCTTTCCTTGCACTGTTACACAGTTGAACCTCACTATACAGTCACCTCACAATTAAGGTCACCTCTCTAATATTGTTCTCTTTCCTTGCACTGTTACACAGTTGAACCTCACTATACAGTCATCTCACAATTAAGGTCACCTCTCTAATATTGTTCTCTTTCCTTGCACTGTTACACAGTTGAACATCACTATACAGTCACCTCACAATTAAGGTCACCTCTCTAATATTGTTCTCTTTCCTTGCACTGTTACACAGTTGAACCTCACTATACAGTCACCTCACAATTAAGGTCACCTCTCTAATATTGTTCTCTTTCCTTGCACTGCTACACAGTTGAACCTCACTATACAGTCACCTCACAATTAAGGTCACCTCTCTAATATTGTTCTCTTTCCTTGCACTGTTACACAGTTGAACCTCACTATACAGTCACCTCACAATTAAGGTCACCTCTCTAATACTGTTATCTTTCCTTGCATTGTTACACAGTTGAACCTCACTATACAGTCACCTCACAATTAAGGTCACCTCACTAATACTGCCCCTCACAATGAACAGTACTACAGCACCTCATGATTAATATCAACAAGGTAACCTCAGTAAAAATGTCGCCTCATAATTCAGGGCAACTGTAATTAAGGTCACACTACCCTTGTGTGCCAAATAATAACCAGTTTGAACTTGTATAATGCCATGTAAGGAATAAAATAAATGTAATAAAATAAATATACATACCAAGTGTTGATTCAGCAGCCTAAGTTGTGTACATTTGTGATGTCTGGTAGACGCTGTTATCTCTCCATACACTCTTACATAGTTGAACCTGTCTTTACCATTACATACACCAGTTGATTTTGTGCACACACCAAACGACTGGTCGCTGTACCACAGCTACCTGATGGTTGGCCTAATAGCGCCGATTAACGTCGATTTGAATGTTGAATTAGAGGTTGGCGCTAATTAATCCATAGTCAGCGTTTGATAAGCATTTTTAATTTTTGATAGTTTTTATTTGTTTTACTTTGGGCCCAATTTGTTTTAGCAAATTTTATATAAACCCCTGGCTCCTCTTGTGCCACTGTTTGTGGACATTCCCTGATTGTTTCCGAAGCTAATGACACAGTAATGATGATGTCATAATAGCAGCCAACCCTAAAATCATCAGATTTGTAATGGACAATGGCGTCATTCTTGTGTATATCGTTTGGTGTGTGCGTATCATTACAGTCACCTCACACCATCAGTCTAGTGCTAATTATAGCATTAGAGGCTGGCAAATTGAAAGAAACGGAATCCACCGCCGTGCAACCGGTTTTAACGTTGACTTCGAAATGCTGCAAATGGTGGCTATATTTTATTTGGCATTTGCAACAATAATGGGGTTATTATATATTTGAACTAATAAGGGGATTATTTCACAATGATAAAGAGCTCTTATGGAAGAGTCATCCTTAAAAAATCTGTTGATAAATAAAAAATTTGTTTTTCAAAATGCAAGTATCCAATGCCATAATACTGAGGAGACTATTTCCATGACACACCAGTGACAGTGCCCCGCTGGCACGTCATGGTGTTGACAATTTTCAAGGATTCAAAATCACTGTTAATAATTAAAATTGATTTTAAATTATAAAACCGGATATATGAGCTATTAACAGCATTATTGAAATGGTCCTCAGATGATAGAAATGATGCGCAGTGAGTGATAAATCTCTGTGGATTAGCACGAGGGAGCATAACTATCACACTAATTATGTTTTTTCTGTGAAAATATCTAAATCTAATCAATAAATAGTGCCCAATCAGGAACATACAAGGTGACATTATTCGTTAAATAAATGAATAAACAAACATACTGTGGGGATGTATATTCAGCACACATGAGAAGTCTACGATGTATTTGTGGTGTTTGGTAGAAAATGGACTTGGAGAGATGCCAGGGATACCAGAGTCTGGACCAGTAAAAGACAAGGGTGACATAGAGTTTGTAGTCCCAGGTACGCCACTGTTATCTTTCCATGTACTGTTACATAGTTGAACCTCAATTTACAATCACCTCTGCAATACAGGCACCTCATAGTTAAGGACACCTCAACATCACCTCATAAGTAGTACAACCACCTCACAATTAAGTTCACCTCAGTAATACAACCACCACACAATTAAGTTCACCTCAGTAATACAATCATTGCATACATTGTAGTTAAGTTCATCTCACAATTAAGTTCACCTCAGTAATACAACCACTTCACAATTAAGTTCACCTCAGTAATACAACCATCTCACAATTAAGTTCACCTCAGTAATACAACCACTTCACAATTAAGTTCACCTCAGTAATACAACCATCTCGCAATTAAGTTCACCTCAGTAATACTACCATCTCACAATTAAGTCCACCTCAGTAATTTAGCCACTTCATAATTCAGGGCAATTACTTTGTAATTAATATTACCTTGTACACTGTAAGTCTTGTGTGCCAGATAATAGTATTGTTTCAAATAAATCTATAGGGTGGCAGGTTGAATATATTTAATAGTTGTCTAGTGCTAATAGTAGCATTAGAAACTGGCAAATTGAAAGAAATGGAATCCACCGCCTGTTAGGTGCAACCGGTTTTAACGTTGACTTCCAAATGCTGCAAATGGTGGCTATATTTTTATTTGGCATTTGCAACAGTAATGGGGTTATAATTAATCAGGGGACCATTTTGTTTCACAACGATAAAGAGCTCTTATGGAAGCGTCATCCTTAAAAAGTCTGTTGTTAAATTAAATTTTTGTTTTTCAAAATGCAAATATCCAATGCCATATTACTGAGGAGACTATTTCCATGACACACCAGTGACAATGCCCCGCTGGCACGTCGTGGTGTTGACAATTTTCAAGTATTCAATATCCCTTAAGAATAAAAAAATATTTTAAATTGAGAACCGGGTATAAGAGCTCTTAACAGCATTATTGAAATGGTCCTCAGATGATAGAAATGATGCGCAGTGAGTGATAAATCTCTGTGGATTAGCACGAGGGAGCATAACTATCACAATAATTATGTTCTTTCTGTGAAAATATCTAAATCTAATCAATAAAGAGTGCCGAATCAGGAACATACAGGGTGACATTTATCGTTAAATAAATAAATAAACAAACATACCGTGGGGATGTTTATTCAGCACACATGAGGAGTCTACGATGTACTTGTGGTGTTTGGTAGACAAGGGACTTGGAGAGATGCCAGGGATACCAGAATCTGGACCAGTAAAAGACAAGGGTGACATAGGGTTTGTAGTCGAAGGTACGCCACTGTTATCTTTCCATGCACTGTTACATAGTTGAACCTCACTTTACAATCACCTCTGCAATACAGGCACCTCATAATTAAGGACACCTCAACATCACCTCATAATTAAGGTCACCTCAGTAGTACAACCACCTCACAATTAAGTTCACCTCAGTAATACAACCACCACACAATTAAGTTCACCTCAGTAATACAATCATTGCATACATTGTAGTTAAGTTCATCTCACAATTAAGTTCACCTCAGTAATACAACCACTTCACAATTAAGTTCACCTCAGTAATACAACCATCTCACAATTAAGTTCACCTCAGTAATACTACCATCTCACAGTTAAGTCCACCTCAGTAATTTAGCCACTTCATAATTCAGGGCAATTACTTTGTAATTAATATTACCTTGTACACTGTAAGTCTTGGGTGCCAGATAATAGTATTGTGTCAAATAAATCTATAGGGTGGCAGGTTGAATATATTTAATAGTTGTCTAGTGCCAATAGTAGCATTAGAGACTGGCAAATTGAAAGAAACGGAATCCACCGCCTGTTAGATGCAACCGGTTTTAACGTTGACTTCGAAATGTTGCAAATGGTGGCTATATTTTTATTTGGCATTTGCAACAGTAATGGGGTTATAATTAATCAGGGGACCATTTTGTTTCACAACGATAAAGAGCTCTTATGGAAGCGTCATCCTTAAAAAATCTGTTGTTAAATTAAATTTTTGTTTTTCAAAATGCAAATATCCAATGCCATATTACTGAGGAGACTATTTCCATGACACACCAGTGACAGTGCCCCGCTGGCACATCGTGGTGTTGACAATTTTCAAGTATTCAATATCACTTAAGAATAAAAAAAATATTTTAAATTGAAAACCGGGTATAAGAGCTCTTAACAGCATTATTGAAATGGTCCTCAGATGATAGAAATGATGCGCAGTGAGTGATAAATCTCTGTGGATTAGCACGAGGGAGCATAACTATCACAATAATTATGTTCTTTCTGTGAAAATATCTAAATCTAATCAATAAATAGTGCCGAATCAGGAACATACAGGGTGACATTTATCGTTAAATAAATAAATAAACAAACATACCGTGGGGATGTTTATTCAGCACACATGAGGAGTCTATGATGTACTTGTGGTGTTTGGTAGACAAGGGACTTGGAGAGATGCCAGGGATGCCAGAGTCTGGACCAGTAAAAGACAAGGGTGACATAGGGTTTGTAGTCCCAGGTACGCCACTGTTATCTTTCCATGCACTGTTACATAGTTGAACCTCACTTTACAATCACCTCTGCAATACAGGCACCTCATAATTAAGAACACCTCAACATCACCTCATAATTAAGGTCACCTCAGTAGTACAACCACCTCACAATTAAGTTCACCTCAGTAATATAACCACCACACAATTAAGTTCACCTCAGTAATACAATCATTGCATACATTGTAGTTAAGTTCATCTCACAATTAAGTTCACCTCAGTAATACAACCATTTCACAATTAAGTTCACCTCAGTAATACAACCATCTCACAATTAAGTTCACCTCAGTAATACAACCATCTCGCAATTAAGTTCACCTCAGTAATACTACCATCTCACAGTTAAGTCCACCTCAGTAATTTAGCCACTTCATAATTCAGGGCAATTACTTTGTAATTAATATTACCTTGTACACTGTAAGTCTTGTGTGCCAGATAATAGTATTGTGTCAAATAAATCTATAGGGTGGCAGGTTGAATATATTTAATAGTTGTCTAGTGCTAATAGCAGCATATCTAAGAGACTGGCAAATTGAAAGAAATGGAATCCACCGCCTGTTAGGTGCAACCGGTTTTAACGTTGACTTCGAAATGCTGCAAATGGTGGCTATATTTTTATTTGGCATTTGCAACAGTAATGGGGTTATAATTAATCAGGGGACCATTTTGTTTCACAACGATAAAGAGCTCTTATGGAAGCGTCATCCTTAAAAAATCTGTTGTTAAATTAATTTTTTCTTCAAAATGCAAATATCCAATGCCATATTACTGAGGAGACTATTTCCATGACACACAAGTGACAGTGCCCCGCTGCCACGTCGTGGTGTTGACAATTTTCAAGTATTCAATATCCCTTAAGAATAAAAAAATATTTAAAATTGAAAATCGGGTATAAGAGCTCTTAACAGCATTATTGAAATGGTCCTCAGATGATAGAAATGATGCGCAGTGAGTGATAAATATCTGTGGATTAGCACGAGGGAGCATAACTATCACAATAGTTATGTTCTTTCTGTGAAAATATCTAAATCTAATCAATAAATAGTGCCGAATCAGGAACATATAGGGTGACATTAATCGTTAAATAAATAAATAAACAAAGATACCGTGGGGATGTTTATTCAGCACACATGAGGAGTCTACGATGTATTTGTGGTGTTTGGTAGACAAGGGACTTGGAGAGATGCCAGGGATACCAGAGTCTGGACCAGTAAAAGACAAGGGTGACATAGGGTTTGTAGTCGAAGGTACGCCACTGTTATCTTTCCATGCACTGTTACATAGTTGAACCTCAATTTACAATCACCTCTGCAATACAGGCACCTCATAATTAAGGACACCTCAACATCACCTCATAAGTAGTACAACCACCTCACAATTAAGTTCACCTCAGTAATACAACCACCACACAATTAAGTTCACCTCAGTAATACAACCACCACACAATTAAGTTCACCTCAGTAATACAATCATTGCATACATTGTAGTTAAAGGAACATGCAACCCAAAAAGTAAAAATTGCTCAAACCATTAAACAATGTTCATTGAATCATATCCCATATTTTTTACTTTTTTTCTGAAATGATTTATTAAGTTTTAAGGAGAATTAGTGAACATCCCTGGAGGGTGACATTTTGGACATTTCGTCTGTGGGTGTGTGACGTCACACTTCCACAACCGCTAGCGCCTCGGGTGGACAAAACAAAACGAACTCTTCACCCACTGAGTCTGAGATCTATCAATCGATTTAATTACACTTACAGAGCGTTAGATATAAAAACACAGTGTCCCTTACAATATAAACATTCATAAAGAATACGATAATACGAATTTCAACTTGGACTTGATCGGTTCGACGGAGCTTAGTAACTTTTATTATCGCCCGCTTTCACATGTAAACAAATCGTTTATCCAACTAATTATTCCAGTCGACCGTCGCGCAGTGAATATTTTACTAATCATTGATTTTTTTTTTTATAAAGGGAATACATTAAATTATATTCTAGTACCCCATTTACAGTATTTGCATACATTATGTTCGTCCCTTTTGCGAGACCGCTCTTCGCGTGCCATAGCAACACTGCTCAGCCCCGGACTTTTCTTTCTGTGTACAAATACAGCGGGGACAGTATTTTCGTTCACCGGTTGTCTTTCCCCCAATCCCAGTAACCTGTGTTTCAGATCAACGGTGACATGGTGCTGGAAAACTATATTCCGGTTGAAATTGAATTATTCCACCATATGACCCGCACCTATATTGTGGAGCCATTTCATCGCCAACTCGCGTTTCGCATGGAATTTATTGGCATTTGGACAAATCACTTTCCTTTCACTGACCCTTCTCCTGCTCTGTTTTTCTGTTGCTTGACATTCAAACATTTTATTATCACAAGACTCATAAAAAGAACTCCAATTATGTCGCTGTGCTAGTGTTTACATGTTGCGCAGCGCCTATATCGCTGAGAGTTGTGGACAGTCTACGTCACACTCACGCATTCTCTCGCGTTACTCTTCGTGAGTTCCTCGTGAAATGGGCAACAATGGCAGCGCCCATGGTCAGTGAAAATGTATGTTTCAAGATAAGTTTTGTGATGTATAACATTCTTACAAAATTTAACAAAAAGTACATATGTTATAATATTCTATCTTGAATGGTATGTGGGAATTGGGGGAAATTTAACGCATTTTCAACAGTATGGTTGCATGTTCCTTTAAGTTCATCTCACAATTAAGTTCACCTCAGTAATACAACCACTTCACAATTAAGTTCACCTCAGTAATACAACCATCTCACAATTAAGTTCACCTCAGTAATACAACCACCACACAATTAAATTCACCTCAGTAATACAATCATTGCATACATTGTAGTTAAGTTCATCTCACAATTAAGTTCACCTCAGTAACACAACCACTTCACAATTAAGTTCACCTCAGTAATACAACCACTTCACAATTAAGTTCACCTCAGTAATACAACCATCTCACAATTAAGTTCACCTCAGTAATACAACCATCTCACAATTAAGTCCACCTCAGTAATTTAGCCACTTCGTAATTCAGGGCAATTACTTTGTAATTAATATTACCTTGTACACTGTAAGTCTTGTGTGCCAGATAATAGTATTGTGTCAAATAAATCTATAGGGTGGCAGGTTGAATATATTTAATAGTTGTCTAGTGCTAATAGTAGCATTAGAAACTGGCAAATTGAAAGAAATGGAATCCACCGCCTGTTAGGTGCAACCGGTTTTAACGTTGACTTCGAAATGCTGCAAATGGTGGCTATATTTTTATTTGGCATTTGCAACAGTAATGGGGTTATAATTAATCAGGGGACCATTTTGTTTCACAACGATAAAGAGCTCTTATGGAAGCGTCATCCTTAAAAAGTCTGTTGTTAAATTAAATTTTTGTTTTTCAAAATGCAAATATCCAATGCCATATTACTGAGGAGACTATTTCCATGACACACCAGTGACAATGCCCCGCTGGCACGTCGTGGTGTTGACAATTTTCAAGTATTCAATATCCCTTAAGAATAAAAAAATATTTTAAATTGAAAACCGGGTATAAGAGCTCTTAACAGCATTATTGAAATGGTCCTCAGATGATAGAAATGATGCGCAGTGAGTGATAAATATCTGTGGATTAGCACGAGGGAGCATAACTATCACAATAATTATGTTCTTTCTGTGAAAATATCTAAATCTAATCAATAAATAGTGCCGAATCAGGAACACACAGGGTGACATTAATCGTTAAATAAATAAATAAACAAAGATACCGTGGGGATGTTTATTCAGCACACATGAGGAGTCTACGATGTACTTGTGGTGTTTGGTAGACAAGGGACTTGGAGAGATGCCAGGGATACCAGAGTCTGGACCAGTAAAAGACAAGGGTGACATAGGGTTTGTAGTCCCAGGTACGCCACTGTTATCTTTCCATGCACTGTTACATAGTTGAACCTCAATTTACAATCACCTCTGCAATACAGGCACCTCATAATTAAGGACACCTCAACATCACCTCATAAGTAGTACAACCACCTCACAATTAAGTTCACCTCAGTAATACAACCACCACACAATTAAGTTCACCTCAGTAATACAACCACCACACAATTAAGTTCACCTCAGTAATACAATCATTGCATACATTGTAGTTAAAGGAACATGCAACCCAAAAAGTAAAAATTGCTCAAACCATTAAACAATGTTCATTGAATCATATCCCATATTTTTTACTTTTTTTCTGAAATGATTTATTAAGTTTTAAGGAGAATTAGTGAACATCCCTGGAGGGTGACATTTTGGACATTTCGTCTGTGGGTGTGTGACGTCACACTTCCACAACCGCTAGCGCCTCGGGTGGACAAAACAAAACGAACTCTTCACCCACTGAGTCTGAGATCTATCAATCGATTTAATTACACTTACAGAGCGTTAGATATAAAAACACAGTGTCCCTTACAATATAAACATTCATAAAGAATACGATAATACGAATTTCAACTTGGACTTGATCGGTTCGACGGAGCTTAGTAACTTTTATTATCGCCCGCTTTCACATGTAAACAAATCGTTTATCCAACTAATTATTCCAGTCGACCGTCGCGCAGTGAATATTTTACTAATCATTGATTTTTTTTTATTATAAAGGGAATACATTAAATTATATTCTAGTACCCCATTTACAGTATTTGCATACATTATGTTCGTCCCTTTTGCGAGACCGCTCTTCGCGTGCCATAGCAACACTGCTCAGCCCCGGACTTTTCTTTCTGTGTACAAATACAGCGGGGACAGTATTTTCGTTCACCGGTTGTCTTTCCCCCAATCCCAGTAACCTGTGTTTCAGATCAACGGTGACATGGTGCTGGAAAACTATATTCCGGTTGAAATTGAATTATTCCACCATATGACCCGCACCTATATTGTGGAGCCATTTCATCGCCAACTCGCGTTTCGCATGGAATTTATTGGCATTTGGACAAATCACTTTCCTTTCACTGACCCTTCTCCTGCTCTGTTTTTCTGTTGCTTGACATTCAAACATTTTATTATCACAAGACTCATAAAAAGAACTCCAATTATGTCGCTGTGCTAGTGTTTACATGTTGCGCAGCGCCTATATCGCTGAGAGTTGTGGACAGTCTACGTCACACTCACGCATTCTCTCGCGTTACTCTTCGTGAGTTCCTCGTGAAATGGGCAACAATGGCAGCGCCCATGGTCAGTGAAAATGTATGTTTCAAGATAAGTTTTGTGATGTATAACATTCTTACAAAATTTAACAAAAAGTACATATGTTATAATATTCTATCTTGAATGGTATGTGGGAATTGGGGGAAATTTAACGCATTTTCAACAGTATGGTTGCATGTTCCTTTAAGTTCATCTCACAATTAAGTTCACCTCAGTAATACAACCACTTCACAATTAAGTTCACCTCAGTAATACAACCATCTCACAATTAAGTTCACCTCAGTAATACAACCACCACACAATTAAATTCACCTCAGTAATACAATCATTGCATACATTGTAGTTAAGTTCATCTCACAATTAAGTTCACCTCAGTAACACAACCACTTCACAATTAAGTTCACCTCAGTAATACAACCACTTCACAATTAAGTTCACCTCAGTAATACAACCATCTCACAATTAAGTTCACCTCAGTAATACAACCATCTCACAATTAAGTCCACCTCAGTAATTTAGCCACTTCGTAATTCAGGGCAATTACTTTGTAATTAATATTACCTTGTACACTGTAAGTCTTGTGTGCCAGATAATAGTATTGTGTCAAATAAATCTATAGGGTGGCAGGTTGAATATATTTAATAGTTGTCTAGTGCTAATAGTAGCATTAGAAACTGGCAAATTGAAAGAAATGGAATCCACCGCCTGTTAGGTGCAACCGGTTTTAACGTTGACTTCGAAATGCTGCAAATGGTGGCTATATTTTTATTTGGCATTTGCAACAGTAATGGGGTTATAATTAATCAGGGGACCATTTTGTTTCACAACGATAAAGAGCTCTTATGGAAGCGTCATCCTTAAAAAGTCTGTTGTTAAATTAAATTTTTGTTTTTCAAAATGCAAATATCCAATGCCATATTACTGAGGAGACTATTTCCATGACACACCAGTGACAATGCCCCGCTGGCACGTCGTGGTGTTGACAATTTTCAAGTATTCAATATCCCTTAAGAATAAAAAAATATTTTAAATTGAAAACCGGGTATAAGAGCTCTTAACAGCATTATTGAAATGGTCCTCAGATGATAGAAATGATGCGCAGTGAGTGATAAATATCTGTGGATTAGCACGAGGGAGCATAACTATCACAATAATTATGTTCTTTCTGTGAAAATATCTAAATCTAATCAATAAATAGTGCCGAATCAGGAACACACAGGGTGACATTAATCGTTAAATAAATAAATAAACAAAGATACCGTGGGGATGTTTATTCAGCACACATGAGGAGTCTACGATGTACTTGTGGTGTTTGGTAGACAAGGGACTTGGAGAGATGCCAGGGATACCAGAGTCTGGACCAGTAAAAGACAAGGGTGACATAGGGTTTGTAGTCCCAGGTACGCCACTGTTATCTTTCCATGCACTGTTACATAGTTGAACCTCACTTTACAATCACCTCTGCAATACAGGCACCTCATAATTAAGGACACCTCAACATCACCTCATAATTAAGGTCACCTCAGTAGTACAACCACCTCACAATTAAGTTCACCTCAGTAATACAACCACCACACAATTAAGTTAACCTCAGTAATACAATCATTGCATACATTGTAGTTAAGTTCATCTCACAATTAAGTTCACCTCAGTAATACAACCACTTCACAATTAAGTTCACCTCAGTAATACAACCATCTCACAATTAAGTTCACCTCAGTAATACTACCATCTCACAATTAAGTCCACCTCAGTAATTTAGCCACTTCATAATTCAGGGCAATTACTTTGTAATTAATATTACCTTGTACACTGTAAGTCTTGGGTGCCAGATAATAGTATTATGTCAAATAAATCTATAGGGTGGCAGGTTGAATATATTTAATAGTTGTCTAGTGCTAATAGTAGCATATCTAAGAGACTGGCAAATTGAAAGAAATGGAATCCACCGCCTGTTAGGTGCAACCGGTTTTAACGTTGACTTCGAAATGCTGGAAATGGTGGCTATATTTTTATTTGGCATTTGCAACAGTAATGAGGTTATAATTAATCAGGGGACCATTTTGTTTCACAACGATAAAGAGCTCTTATGGAAGCGTCATCCTTAAAAAATCTGTTGTTAAATTAAATTTTTGTTTTTCAAAATGCAAATATCCAATGCCATATTACTGAGGAGACTATTTCCATGACACACCAGTGACAGTGCCCCGCTGGCACGTCGTGGTGTTGACAATTTTCAAGTATTCAATATCACTTAAGAATTAAAAAATATTTTAAATTGAAAACCGGGTATAAGAGCTCTTAACAGCATTATTGAAATGGTCCTCAGATGATAGAAATGATGCGCAGTGAGTGATAAATCTCTGTGGATTAGCACGAGGGAGCATAACTATCACAATAATTATGTTCTTTCTGTGAAACTATCTAAATCTAATCAATAAATATCAGGAGTCTACGATGTATTTGTGGTGTTTGGTAGACAAGGGACTTAAATCCAGGGTCAGACCCTGACAGTAAAAGACATAGCGTCCCTTTCAGGCTTTGGGGTCAACATGCTACCCCACTTTTCTTTCCAAAAACACGGGGACATATTTTGTCACCTTTACTTTCCCAATCCCAAAACCCCTGCAATAAAAGGGCATGCTCATAGGTTAAAGAAACCCCCTAACCGCACCTATAATTTAAGGTTTACCCAACTCACCGCATAATTAAGGACAAACCTCCAACCCTTCCCCCTCTATAATTAAGGCACATTCAAAAAAATCACCTCATAATAAGGAACCCCCAATTATTTACTGTCATAATTAATTGCGCACCCTATATCACCTCAGAATTAGGACAGCTCTCAACCCCGCACCTCGATATTGAGTTCCTCGTGAAATCAAAAATGGCACCCATGTCAGTGAAAATTATGTTTTAAAATAATTTTTAGTATAACATTCTACAAAATTTAAAAAAAACATAGTTATAATATTCTATCTTGAAGGTATGTGGAATTGGGGAAATTTTAAAGCTTTCACACAGTATACAGTTCCTTTAAGTTCATCTCACAATTAATTACCCCGATACAACCACCCCAAAATTTAAATTCACCTCAGTAAATACAATTATTTATGTAATACAACCACCACACAATTAAATTCACCTCAGTAATACAATCATTGCTACAGATTAAGTTCATCTCACAATTAAGTCCTAAACAACCACTCACAATTAAGTTCACCTCAGTAATATAACCACTTCACAATTAAGTTCACCTCAGTAATACAACCATCTCACAATTAAGTTCACTTCAGTAATACAACCATCTCACAGTTAAGTCCACCTCAGTAATTTAGCCACTTCGTAATTCAGGGCAATTACTTTGTAATTAATATTACCTTGTACACTCTAAGTCTTGTGTGCCAGATAATAGTATTGTGTCAAATAAATCTATAGGGTGGCAGGTTGAATATATTTAATACTTGTCTAGTGCTAATAGTAGCATTAGAAACTGGCAAATTGAAAGAAACGGAATCCACCGCCTGTTAGGTGCAACCGGTTTTAACTTTGACTTCAAAATGCTGCAAATGGTGGCTATATTTTAATTTGGCATTTGCAACAGTAATGGTGTTATAACTAATCAGGGGACCATTTTGTTTCACAATGATAAAGAGCTCTTATGGAAGAGTCATCCTTAAAAAATCTGTTGTTAAATTTAATTTTTGTTTTTCAAAATGCAAATATCCAATGCCATATTACTGAGGAGACTATTTCCATGACACACCAGTGACAGTGCCCCGCTGGCACGTCATGGTGTTGACAATTTTCAAGTATTCAAGATCACTGTTAAGAATTAAAATTGATTTTAAATTGTAAAATCGGGTATAAGAGCTCTTAACAGCATTATTGAAATGGTCCTCAGATGATAGAAATGATGCGCAGTGAGTGAGAAATCTCTGTGGATTAGCACGAGGGAGCATAACTATCACAATAATTATGTTCTTTCGGTGAAACTATCTAAATCTAATCAATAAATATCAGGAGTCTACGATGTATTTGTGGTGTTTGGTAGACAAGGGACTTGGAAAGATGCCAGGGATGCCAAAGCCAGGACCAAAAAAAGACAAGGGTGACATAGGGTTTGTAGGCCAAGGTACGCCACTGTTATCTTCCCATGCACTGTTACATACTTGAAACTGTGTAAGTTGAACCTGTGTAATACAGGCACCTCCTAATTAAGGTCAATTCATTAATAAAACCGCATCATAACTAAGGTCACCTAAGTAGTACAACCATTTCATAATTTTCTGTAGCTGCACCTACTCTTTCGAATATGCATGCGTCCTTCTTAGTGTTAGATCAGTCGAAAATATTGCCAACTTCCGCCATCGGTTAAAAATATACCTTTCCATCATAGCTACTTCAAGTTGCAATTAAGAACAAGAAATGAGCCATGCAGCTTAGTAGGGTAGAATCCCACATCATAACATATTCTGTCATTTTTCAGGGCCTAACAATAACAATGACTCAACAGTCCAAATTGACCCGGCAATGGAGGTAGGTTAAAAACCCTTAGTCGTGTGCGTTTAGGCAGATGGATAGGAACCTTGTGAACATGAGAATTGTGTTGTATTGTTTTATGCTATGGTATTTAGAAATGGAACTATTGATTCAGTTGTTGCAGAGTTTACTGCGAGCCCATTAAAACGCTGTAATTTGTCCCATTTCTCCAGGACAAAATAACACATTTGTGCAGACATGCCCATGTATTATGTCATAACAAATGCTTGGTTTAATACTCTTGGCTAGATTTATCATAAAAAAGATGAATAACATGATTAATTAAATTAATTAAGCTATGCAGTTATATTTTACATTTTAAGCTAATTGTTGCACAAGCATTTTCAGTTGTCATTTATATGTGAAATAAATCCACAATGATTTAGCATTTATAATTTTTATAAGATAAAAAACATGTCATGCTTTTTCAGGATGAACCAGAAAGATGCATTGATTTTGTGCTGGTCCATGAAAATTATGTCACTGAAAAAGGAAAGCAGGTATTTTCATTCAGTTATCATTTTTAAATTTTTACTTGTGTAAAAAATTACTTGTGTGCAATCTCAATTTATTGCCTGATAAAGCCTGATATTTTACACTACATGTCTATAGCAGTCACCTGGCCATTAGTGCCATTTAATGCAATCCTGATGATGTTCTCCATAGACCGGTTTTACTGTCCTAGTGTGCATGTAATTTTCACACAGATGATTATCCTAGTTTTTATTGTATTCTTTTGTGATCTTTACTAAGACTTCTAGCTTGAGTACTTTTATAAAAATTAATTTTTTGAACAATTTAATTTACTATCTTCTTCACAGTATTAACCTGCTCCAAAGTCAGGAGGTATAACATTTAAAACTACAGGGGTTCCTTTACTTGTATCTATAAAATGTTGTTTATTGACTGTGAGATCGATTAACACTTTTGTATTGATGTGCCTGAGAGCTTTGTTTCTAAGGATTTAGGTTCATTAGATGTTACTCTGTTACTATCTCTTTGTATACACAATGGCATTTTGATGACTTCACAATGTTTTAGCAGCAGCCTGTACAAAATTACTAATCGTTAAAGGCCTTGAGACCACTTGGCTTTGTTGTACACATATATAACCTAGTTGCTGGATAACACGTCATCTGAGCTTTTACATTTGTTTTATTACTTCCACTTTGAGAACATTCAGTGCATTTTTTTTCAGAAAGAGAGAAATTTAATATAGTTAAATGAATGTATGAATGGAGTGAGTGAATAAGTGAGTGAGTGAGTGAGTGAGTGAGTGAATATGTGGATGGAAACATACAGTAACTCTAGTACGATTTACAAGATAGCATACAAAGTAACAGTAATAATTCTTTTTTAGCAAGAAAGTAATAGCGACGTGAATGTTTTATTAATTTTTGCAAAACTTTGTAACTGTTTTTTTAACCATTACTCTTTTGTTCAGGGAGACAAAGACAATCATGTGAAGAATGAAGGCGAAGGGAACGCGAAGGAAACAAGATCTAAGTTTGAGGAGAACCTGGAAGAGGACGGTGTAGAAATAATTTCCAGAGAGGTAAGACATCTATAGTTGAGGGTGCTTCCTGAAAACCATTTCTTCTCATCTCAACTCACGTCGATTTAACGAAAAAGCAATGCTTATAATGAAATATCCACTCCAAAAGACTGGCTCGCTTAAGGAATTTTTGTTTACTTTTGATGAAATCTACAGATAAAATACTAACATGTAAATTGTTATCTGTGGAATGATCTGCCAGACTGTATGTGCCTTATGGACACACCTGAACGGTTTAAGTCTAACTTAAAAACACTTCTATATAAGGCTGCATTTGTAAACCATACTTGTGATGTGTAATATAATGAATTTATTTTTACCATAATTATAGTTTGTAAAATACTTTTTAGGTCTTACTTTATTATTAACTTATTAATCTATTTTATTATTCATTTATCTATTTTATCTATTAATTTATTGCTGATAAACTTTGGTTATACATTATGAATTTTGGAAGCTTAATTTGTTCATATTTTATTATTATTAGTATCATGTAAAAATGTTGTCTTTAATCATGAAAGCTTAATTTATCATGTACCTTTTATATATTTATGTTTTATCAATGTTGTATTTTATGCCCCTCTGAGTGGAAGTATATTCTGGATATACAATGCTTTATAAATAAAATTATTATTATAAAATTTTGGAAACTAATTGTAATCATGTTCTTGTATTATATCGGAGTTGTGATTGACATCATGAGGGCTGTAGTGTCCTCTGTTGGTGCTTTGGAGGTTTGTTTCTTCCCTTTATAACACAATGGGTGCATCACTAAAGATAATTCATGGAAATATGGGTTTTATACTTAGATGAGCTAATGTATGTACCAATTGTATATGGGTTTTTACCTGAAATAAATGTATTCGTATTGGTATAACTAAATTATTTAATATCACACATGTAACAAACCGTTATCAAATATTTCAGACTTTGTTATCATTTGTAATATTTTGCATTTGATAATATACACCAATTTTACTTACAGGTTTTTTGTTTAAACTTTGAAGATGAAACGCAAGAGTGAGTCTATCCCAAAACAAATAGAATTCATGTCATGTTTTTCCTGAAGCCCGTCATTTCAACTGTCGCACGTGTTTACAGACTTCCGCTGATGGAAAGACATGCTACACTTTACTTCATGCGACCTGGCAAACCCTCGCTATGATGGCGAAGTACCTCCGTATCAAAGTTCCCAGGCACGAATCCGAACAGGTAATCTGACCATTCAGACAACATTCACATGAACTGTCATAGGTATAATTAACTCTTTACTAGGTAGACAGCCTTCTTATTTTACACCCCGCTGTGGGCAGACAATTTTATGATGGCAGCCATCTGTGAAATACGCTGCATGTTGCTTGCATTAAAATTCGAATAACTCGACAACCGATGCATGAAAATATATGAAATTAATTGCACAGTACATGGAATGATTGTGTGAATAAAATGTGTTATTAAAATTTATGTGTTGCAATCAATTACATTTCAGATCTTGAAGCAAACTTCAACAATTATGATGACAAAATAAATAAGCAACTTCATCATGCTACATATTAAAAAATCATAGAACACACAACAGTGATCCTGTGGAACTAATATAGCCATGTATGTTCGTTTTATCCTAGAATTTTTTTTCTCCAATTTTGCGGTTAGTTTAAAAATTATAACAACGCCAATGCGACTGAAGAAAAAAATCATGCCATAATTTTCAAAATGGCTATCGTTTACCGATCATATTGCCAACTGGAATGTTCGTTTCGTATGTTAAATCAACACTCGAATAACGAAAGATAGCAAACTCCTTTCACAGATAGATGCTCCCTTATCAGAAGCAATGTGACCATATTAATAAAATACCCTAAAATAAATAAACCAAAAAAAGTACAGACGGTGATCCGATCAACAAAATGGCTGCATATCGGCGAAATGAACTTGCCGCCGACGGGTCATCTTTTTTGAATCTCAACAACGAAAAGTCGCACAGTCACAACGTAGATGGATGATAACAGGGTCTCCCTGATCGCTGTCGACATTATTCATGTTGCAAACATCGATATCCGACTCAAAATCGTTGAGAAATAATTTCAGTAATATCCGCCAAATGCTGCATGATGTCGGATGTCAACTAGAAGAATGCACTTCATCCTTCCAAATAAACTCCATTAATTCGCAAATGAAAACAATTTTTCACAAGATGGCGACAGCACATGTTTCCGTGACCTAAATGGAGCTTAGGTCAGCAGTTTGAGCTGGCTGGTTAATGTAAAAGAAGGATGTGATCACGGTAAACGAAAGGCCCATGAACTGTGAGTTTACTGGGCGGTTTTGGATGATCTGCGTGTACGTTGAGAAATTTTCGAAAACGCCAATGCGCATGGCAGTCAACTATGAAACCCCCTTCTTATCAAATGAAAACAATTTTTCACAAGATGGCGACAGCACGTTTCCGTGACCTAAATGGAGCTTAGGTCAGCAGTTTGAGCTGGCTGGTTAATGTAAAAGAAGGATGTGATCACGGTAAACGAAAGGCCCATAAACTGTGAGTTTACTGGGCGGTTTTGGATGATCTGCGTGTACGAGGGGTTGGGCGGTTTTGGACGGTCTGCGCAGTGGAGTTAAGCTATACTTTTTATATGTATAACATTTCCCCTGAAACCCTTCAAGTGTGCCTGTTTTTAACAGGATGACAACAAGGAAGAAAAAAAGAAGGAGTCAAACTGCTTTTCGAAGATACCATGTGATCCCTTCAAAACAGGCCTGGGCAAAGAGGAGCCTGTCATTGTGGTTGACTTCAGCGAGCAGAAGGAAGAGAGGTGAGACAAACTCCCCCTTCGTTTCACAGATATATATGTGTGTACATTCACATAGGACTCATTGTATATATATATATATATATATATATATATATATATATATATAATACATACTACATACATATACATATACATATACATATACATATACATATACATATACATATACATATACATATACATATACATATACATATACATATACATATATATGAAAGAGCGCAGTGGTTCAAGCGTCAAGCTTCAGACTCTCGACTAAGAGAACCCAGGTTTGAATCCTGTACTGCCGTGTCAAACCTTGGGCAAGTTTCTTTACTCTACATTGCTCCAGTCCACTCAGGTATATGAATGAGTACCTGGCTATAGACAGTGGTGGATATTTGTATGTTTGGATGTATTTGGATGTTTCACAGGGAAGTTAAGATACTGTTTGATTAAATAGGTCTGCCAGGGCAGTAAAGTGTGAAGTGCTTTGAGCAATCTTGAGGACTGGATACTGCGCTGTATATGAACTTACTTTTTAAAATAATATTCTATATATCCGACCTGCTGGGCATTTATCAAATGCCTGACAGGGAAACAAGTCTTTGGCCATTAGGAGCAGGGACCAGTGGGTTAATAGAGACAGACACCTCCACTCAGTGGGTCCATGGCAGGTCACACATTTACCCCCTGTGTACTGTGTAGGGGGTTATAGATAGAGACCACCACTCTGTGAGACTAGTCCATGACAGGTCACACATTTACCCCCTGTGTACTGTGTATAGGGGGTTAGAGATAGAGACCACCACTCTGTGAGACTAGTCCATGACAGGTCACACATTTACCCCCTGTGTACTGTGTAGGGGGTTATAGATAGAGACCACCACTCTGTGAGACTAGCCCATGACAGGTCACACATTTACCCCCTGTGTACTGTGTAGGGGGTTAGAGATAGAGACCACCACTCTGTGAGACTAGTCCATGACAGGTCACACATTTACCCCCTGTGTACTGTGTATAGGGGGTTAGAGATAGAGACCACCACTCTGTGAGACTAGTCCATGACAGGTCACACATTTACCCCCTGTGTACTGTGTAGGAGGTTAGAGATAGAGACCACCACTCTGTGAGACTAGTCCATGACAGGTCACACATTTACCCCCTGTGTACTGTGTAGGGGGTTAGAGATAGAGACCACCATTCTGTGAGACTAGTCCATGACAGGTCACACATTTACCCCCTGTGTACTGTGTAGGGGGTTAGAGATAGAGACCACCACTCTGTGAGACTAGTCCATGACAGGTCACACATTTACCCCCTGTGTACTGTGTAGGGGGTTAGAGATAGAGACCAACACTCTGTGAGACTAGTCCATGACAGGTCACACATTTACCCCCTGTGTAGGGGGTTAGAGATAGAGACCACCACTCTGTGAGACTAGTCCATGACAGGTCACATATTTACCCCCTGTGTACTGTGTAGGGGTTAGAGATAGAGACCAACACTCTGTGAGACTAGTCCATGACAGGTCACACATTTACCCCCTGTGTAGGGGGTTAGAGATAGAGACCACCACTCTGTGAGACTAGTCCATGACAGGTCACACATTTACCCCCTGTGTACTGTGTATAGGGGGTTATAGATAGAGACCACCACTCTGTGAGACTAGTCCATGACAGGTCACACATTTACCCCCTGTATACTGTGTAGGGGGTTAGAGATAGAGACCACCACTCTGTGAGACTAATCCATGACAGGTCACACATTTACCCCCTGTGTACTGTGTAGGGGGTTAGAGATAGAGACCACCACTCTGTGAGACTAGTCCATGACAGGTCACACATTTACCCCCTGTGTACTGTGTAGGGGTTAGAGATAGAGACCAACACTCTGTGAGACTAGTCCATGACAGGTCACACATTTATCCCCTGTGTAGGGGGTTAGAGATAGAGACCACCACTCTGTGAGACTAGTCCATGACAGGTCACACATTTACCCCCTGTGTACTGTGTAGGGGTTAGAGATAGAGACCACCACTCTGTGAACTAGTCCATGACAGGTCACACATTTACCCCCTGTGTACTGTGTAGGGGGTTAGAGATAGAGACCACCACTCTGTGAGACTAGTCCATGACAGGTCACACATTTACCCCCTGTGTACTGTGTAGGGGTTAGAGATAGAGACCACCACTCTGTGAGACTAGTCCATGACAGGTCACACATTTACCCCCTGTGTACTGTGTAGGGGAATAGAGATAGAGACCACCACTCTGTGAGACTAGTCCATGACAGGTCACACATTTACCCTCTGTGTACTGTGTAGGGGTTAGAGATAGAGACCACCACTCTGTGAGACTAGTCCATGACAGGTCACACATTTACCCCCTGTGTACTGTGTAGGGGGTTAGAGATAGAGACCACCACTCTGTGAGACTAGTCCATGACAGGTCACACATGTACCCCCTGTGTACTGTGTATAGGGGGTTATAGATAGAGACCACCACTCTGTGAGACTAGTCCATGACAGGTCACACATTTACCCCCTGTGTACTGTGTAGGGGGTTAGAGATAGAGACCACCACTCTGTGAGACTAGTCCTTGACAGGTCACACATTTACCCCCTGTGTACTGTGTAGGGGGTTAGAGATAGAGACCACCACTCTGTGAGACTAGTCCATGACAGGTCACACATTTACCCCCTGTGTACTGTGTAGGGGTTAGAGATAGAGACCAACACTCTGTGAGACTAGTCCATGACAGGTCACACATTTACCCCCTGTGTAGGGGGTTAGAGATAGAGACCACCACTCTGTGAGACTAGTCCATGACAGGTCACACATTTACCCCCTGTGTACTGTGTAGGGGGTTATAGATAGAGACCACCACTCTGTGAGACTAGTCCATGACAGGTCACACATATACCCCCTGTGTACAGTGTAGGGGGTTAGAGATAGAGACCACCACTCTGTGAGACTAGTCCATGACAGGTCACACATTTACCCCCTGTGTACTGTGTAGGGGGTTAGAGATAGAGACCACCACTCTGTGAGACTAGTCCATGACAGGTCACACATTTACCCCCTGTGTACTGTGTAGGGGGTTAGAGATAGAGACCACCACTCTGTGAGACTAGTCCATGACAGGTCACACATTTACCCCCTGTGTACTGTGTAGGGGGTTAGAGATAGAGACCACCACTCTGTGAGACTAGTCCATGACAGGTCACACATTTACCCCCTGTGTACTGTGTAGGGGGTTAGAGATAGAGACCACCACTCTGTGAGACTAGTCCATGACAGGTCACACATTTACCCCCTGTGTACTGTGTAGGGGGTTAGAGATAGAGACCACCACTCTGTGAGACTAGTCCATGACAGGTCACACATTTACCCCCTGTGTACTGTGTAGGGGGTTAGAGATAGAGACCACCACTCTGTGAGACTAGTCCATGACAGGTCACATATTTACCCCCTGTGTACTGTGTAGGGGGTTAGAGATAGAGACCACCACTCTGTGAGACTAGTCCATGACAGGTCACACATTTACCCCCTGTGTACTGTGCAGGGGGTTAGAGATAGAGACCACCACTCTGTGAGACTAGTCCATGACAGGTCACACATTTACCACCTGTGTACTGTGTAGGGGGTTAGAGATAGAGACCACCACTCTGTGAGACTAGTCCATGACAGGTCACACATTTACCCCCTGTGTACTGTGCAGGGGGTTAGAGATAGAGACCACCTCTCTGTGAGACTAGTCCATGACAGGTCACACATTTACCACCTGTGTACTGTGTAGGGGGTTATAGATAGCGACCACCAATCTGTGAGACTAGTCCATGACAGGTCACACATTAACCCCTTGTGTACAGTGTAGGGGGTTAGAGATAGAGACCAACACTCTGTGAGACTAGTCCATGACAGGTCACACATTTACCCCTTGTGTACAGTGTAGGGGTTTAAAAAAGTAAAGGCAAGTTCTTATACAGCGCAGTATCCAGTCCTCAGGACCGTTCAAAGCGCTTTACACTTTACTTCCCTGACAGACCTGTTCAGTCAGACACCATCTCAACTTCTCTGGGAAGCATCCAGCCATATGATCAAAAATATATGACACTTAATGAAATTGCCTAAGTTTCGAACTGATGACAGGTGGACCCTTCACTCAGTTGATAGCGAAAGTGTGATCTTTGAATGTTGTTAACATGGATGGATTTATGCCAACACAATTTTTAATAATGGCCTACACCGAGACATGATTCAACAGCTTATAGTCAACTGCATATGGGGGAGGGTGAGGGTGCTTGTGAATGAAAGTTGTTCTCTAGTTTCATTAGGGATGAGGTTGGCCATGGTTATTCATTGTCATATTTTCTTCGTCATTTCTTTCCTCTCTTTCTCTCCCTACGTTCTCTATCAACAGTCTCCAACTCCTGCTATCTTTTGCTGTTGTTCTCCATTCTCCTCTCACTCTTTCCAGAGTTATCTTCACTCAGTCCTCCCATCGCATTCTCAGTTTTTCTAGCCTCATTTTTCCCTCCACTCTCTGGGCATCTGATCTGTTTGCCAATTTTTCATTTCCCATT
>JAODUO010000988.1:82500-185000 GCA_025642075.2 Ridgeia piscesae
AATGGGAAAGGCAGAAGTCGTTCCTGGAGTGGACCCCTAGGGGCTCCCGGTGGATATGCAATTTCAACCAAGAACTTCTAGAATTAACTTATTTGTAATAGGTACCACACACTTGATGAATCTATAGCTGTGTATGTATATATATATATATATATATATATATATACATTAACAATAAAATTTATCACTTTCAGAGGTCATATAAGATGCAAGACGGAGAAAAAAAAGAAAATGGAAATGCACGTCAGGTAAGCCCTGTCTATTATATAATAAACTTTTCCACTATTTTAATACTTTTACATTATATTTATCGGTGAAATGTCAATCTACCATAAAAAAATCTCTAGATTTCATTGTAGCATGAGTGAAATGATCACTCTCCTAAATCAGGTTCTGAAAATCTAATAAAAGCATAGGAGCCAGATAAGATGTATATAGGGTGGAATTTTTCATGTACAAGGACATTTATTAGGCACCGAAAAGTAGTCCTCGCTCCAACTGTTGTGGTCTTGTAGTAGCATAATGATGCAGCGCCTATAGATATGTATATATATATATATATATATATATATATATATATATATATATATATATATATATGTTTGATGACAAACAGCTGTAGTAAACTTCATATGTAAAAACTTCATACATAAATGAATTTTGTGTGGGTTAATTACGCTATATGTGGAGATGTTAGGACGTAGCTGTGCATTGCGACGGTGTCATTGTGACGGTGTCATTGCGACGGTGTCATTGCGACGGTGTCATTGCGACGGTGTCATTGCGACGGTGTCATTGTGACGGTGTCATTGCGACGGTGTCATTGTGACGGTGTCATTGCGACGGTGTCATTGCGACGGTGTCATTGCGACGGTGTCATTGCGACGGTGTCATTGCGACGGTGTCATTGCGACGGTGTCATTGCGACGGTGTCATTGCGACGGTGTCATTGCGACGGTGTCATTGCGACGGTGTCATTGCGACGGTGTCATTGCGACGGTGTCATTGTGACGGTGTCATTGTGACAGTGTCATTGTCTGCTTCAGGAGTTGTATGAAAACTGGGCAAGACCTGGTCGCTGGCACTGCTACCAACCCCTTGACTTCATCAGGTAGGGCGCCAACACAGCTAGTGGAACAGTGCAGATAGTGTAGTGGTTAGAACATCCACCTGGCACACTGGCTGCCCGAGTTGAATGGCAGGCATGATATATTTGGTGTTAAAACGTGGCTCTCATCATTAGACACTGTATTCCTCGTGAATCAAAGAATCAGGTTAATTAAATCTTAGTCCTGTCTCAATCTGGGACATAAGTTCCTCAGTGCCAGCATAGAAAGGTCGGCTTGGCGTAAATGACTGACAAGTTCAACGATATCTCATAAGATCATAACGTTGTAACGACTATACATACAGAATAGTAAGTTAATAGAACCCTGTTGAGTGCTGGAAACAACTGGACCTAGAACCGAGACCATAAATAGCAACTTCTTGGTACAGTGTACAACCAAAACTAAATTTATCTTGTACATTGCCTAGTAATATGAAACCAATTTTTTCTAACCTTCCACCCCTACCATCTAGTGCTTGGCATGAGGGCCTTGGGTGAGGGGGACATGGACACTCCTCATTGTGATCAGTGTCTGGAGCAGGTAGCCTCTCACCTTTGATGTGTATTAGCAGCTTGATGCAGTGTATATGTTTGACACATTTTGAGCCCCGGTATATGTATATATATATATATATATATATATACATATATATATACAGATATATATATATACATACATATATATATATATATATATATATATATGATATATATATACATATATATATATATATATATATATATATATTATATATATATATATATATATATATATATATATATATATATATATATATATATATATATATATAAAATATATATATATATATATATATATATATATTTTATATATATATATAATATATATATATACATATATATATATATATATATATATATATATATATATATATATATATATACATATATATGTATATATATTATATATATATCTATATATATATATATATATATATATATATATATATATATATATATATATATATATATGAATCCATTGTCATTTATTGAACATCAAACTAGTTGTGGCCACATATTTTTTATTTAATATAACAGTTGCTTTTTGTGCACAGTTCATGACAGAACAAGAACATAAATTCATTTGTAAATACACTTGTAGGAAATACTTCGGAGACAAGGTGGGCATGTATTTTGCGTGGCTTGGCTTCTACACATCCATGTTGATTCTTCCTGCCATCGTGGGAGTTGTTGTCTTCGTCTATGGAGTCGCCACTATTGTACAGTCACATCCCCAGGTCAGTCTACTCTAAGAAATGTTTCCACTTACTCCCATTCAAATGGCCACTCTCAATTTATGGTGGCCCTCAGCAACAAGGTGACCTTATTAGCAAGACAAATTCAGTACACTTTATTTTATTGTATTTTAGTGGGACAATCTTAATTCTGAAGTTTACTACTAATGTAGACGACCTTAATTGTGAGATTACTATGTTACAGTGGTGACCTTAATTACAAGGTGACTGTTATTGAGGTGGCATTATTTACAAGGTTGCTCTATTACTGGTGACATTAATTATGAGTCACTGGCTAAAGTAAGACCCTAATTGTAAGGTGGCTGTGTTTCTAAGGTGACCAACTAAAAGGTGACTGCATTATAGAGGTGCCTCAAATTGCAAGGTAACTATACCTGAGGTGACATTAATTATAAAGTCACTGGCTGTATAACTAAAGTGACCCTAATTTCAAGGTATATGCAATAATGAGGTTGCCTTAATTGCAAGGAGGCTGTGTTACTAAGGCGGCCTTAATTCTGAGGTGATTGTTACTGATGTGACCTTAATTACAATGTGACTATTACAATGTGACTATTAATTTTGAGATTGTTCTATTACAAAGGTTACCTTAATTGTAAGGTTGTATTACATAGGTGACATTAATTGTGAGGTCACTCTATTACTGAGGTACCTTAATTGTGAGGTCACTCTATTACCTGGGTGACCTTAATTGTAGGGATGTTCTATTACATAAGTGACCTTATTAGTGAGGTTACTCTATGAAATAGGTGACCTTAATTGGGAGGTTGCCCTATTACATAAGTGACCTTAATTATGTGGTCGCTCTATTACATAAATGACCCTAATTGGAAGGTCACTCTATTACATATATAATGTGACCTTAATTGGGAGATTGCGTTATTACATAGGTGACCTTAATTGTGAGGTCACTATTACATAGATGACCTTAATTGTGAGGTTGATGTATTATATATAATTGAACTTAATTGTGAGGTTGTACTATTGCAGAGGTGACATTAACTGCAAGATTCATCTATGTGTGTGTGTGTGTGTGTGTGTTGTGCGTGGTGCGTGTGTGCGTCGTGTGTGTGTGTGTGTGTGTGTGTGTGTGTGTGTGTGTGTGTGTGTGTGTGTGATGTAAGACAGATGCTGGTAGCTTGTTGATGTGTCCATGTGTGACATAGATTGTGATTGCAAGATTACCTATGTGTGTGTGTGTTGCAGCGAGGAGATCTGTGATGAAGACAGAGCTGGTAGCTTGTTGATGTGTCCACTGTGTGACACAGATTGTGACCTGCAAGATTCACCTATGTGTGTGTGTGTTGCAGCGAGGAGATCTGTGATGAAGACAGAGCTGGTAGCTTGTTGATGTGTCCACTGTGTGACACAGATTGTGACCTGCAAGATTCACCTATGTGTGTGTGTGTTGAGGAGGAGATCTGTGATGAAGACAGAGCTGGTAGCTTGTTGATGTGTCCACTGTGTGACACAGATTGTGACCTGCAAGATTCACCTATGTGTGTGTGTGTTGCAGCGAGGAGATCTGTGATGAAGACAGAGCTGGTAGCTTGTTGATGTGTCCACTGTGTGACACAGATTGTGACCTGCAAGATTCACCTATGTGTGTGTGTGTTGCAGCGAGGAGATCTGTGATGAAGACAGAGCTGGTAGTTTGTTGATGTGTCCACTGTGTGACACAGATTGTGACCTGCAACCGTTGAAGACAAGCTGCAACTATGCCCGCCTCACACACATGTTTGACAATGACGCTACTGTCTTCTTTGCCTTCTTCATGGCCATTTGGGGTGAGTGTTGGGCATCATTGTCCAGCCACATCGTCCAAAACAATAATAATAATAATTGTAACACTTGTATAATGCCAGTGTCCTAAAGAATTCAAGCACAGAAGTGCACCAAACAAACTCATTTGGCGTAATCATAAACAGGAAAGGTAAAAGTCGTCACTGCAGCGTGGATCCACCGAAAATTTACGGGAGTTGATTCCTAATTGTTGGCACCGCTTCAGAGAAAGCACGTTTGGCAAAAGTTAGCTTAGTTTTACGAACAAAAACTTGTTTGGAAACAGATTATTTAAAGGTCATAGAGATATCAGTGAAATGTAACAGATTAACTAAGTATGTCGGTTCTTGAATAGAAGTGCTACGACATGTAACAGACTAACAGTAGCAAGTTGAAGGGTTCCAGGGAAAGAGCACGATAAGCATAATTTGTTTTGTCATAATTGGGCCACTTTGGTGCACTTTGCTGTGTGCGCCATTTGTCAACTGTGTCATCTGCTGTATGCCATTAGCTTCCATATCTCACAAACTGTTCAGGATTTGTTTCAAATTAAGACATATCTTAGGGTACTGTCGCTAAGCATGAGAAAAGTCTCTATTTGGCTGAGTTGTTCTAAAGGCTCCCTAGGCCCCTCAATAGGGCCCAAAAACTGGTAAATTTTCATAGTTTGCCTATTTTGAAATAAACTGTCATTTAAATTTGTTTTCAAATGTTGGACAGCCATATCACAGGCTAGTGTCATTGTACACAAGAAATGTACTTCAACCGTCACTGTGAAGTGTTGTTATATTAGTCACCATCTTCTGTAAGCACTTGATGGCAGGAGGAATCAGGTGGTTAGGGGAATGAGTATTAATTAAAGACTACTGATGACGTGATGGATGACTGTGCAGTAGATCTTGATCGTTATCCTGTGTAGAAACTCGCAGTCACACATGACTGCACTTGGTTCATACCACACTTCTGCCAGCCTGCCTTGACTCTTCTCTTAACAGTCTTGTCAAAGCCTCCATCCTAATATCAAATAGTCACTGACTTGGAACCATTGGTTAATCTTGCAACTGGCTAAGTTCCCAACTCCATGTGTCAGTTCTAACTTGTCATCACGGTCACGGCCAGTGATCTGCCTGTCCTAAAGATGCGGCAGATGGATCTCTGGCTAAGCCCCTGTTTATTCTAACACTGTTTGTGTTTGTGTTTTAGCATCTGTGTTTCTCAAGTTATGGAAACGGAAGGAAACTAAGCTGCAGTACAACTGGGGAGTGTCAGCCTTCAAGCAGGAGGAGGTAGGGCAAGGGAGCAGGCATTAATTCATCCACTATATATTGGAAATTAAGGGAGCTGTGACTCTTACACAGGTGTGCCATTGAAACAGTATCTTTATCATTTTTATCATAAAAACCAGTATTCTATATGATATGTTACATTACCTGTGACAATACTTTTCTATCTTCCATAAGCATGCATACAAAACTTTAAAAAAACTTTGTAAACATTTTATGAAAGGATGAAGATTATATCCCTTCTGTTACAAAAGTGCGTGTCAATCAATGGTATTATCCCATCATGCCTACTCTTACAAAAGCATATGTTTCTTGTGCATTTTGAGAAAACGAAAGCCTACAACTTACCATAGACCATATAAAATATCTTGTGTGTACTTTGTACTGTAGAGCACACATACACTAACACACATAAGCTAACACACATGCACTAAACACATATGCCAACACACATACATTAAGACGCACACTATCACACCTGCACTAACATGCATATCTTAACATATTCGCTAACACAGTATACACTAACACACACACATGGATGCAACTTATGTTTCGATACAAATGTCAAATTTCTTTACATTATTATGTTTCAATGATCATTTTGTTTTATAAAATATTATTTGTAATTAAATCATAATCAACATACATTTATAATTTTGCTGTGAAATGGTTGCAGATCATACGTAATACTGTAGTGGCTAGGTTATACTTAAATTAATTTTTTTACTGGTATTCTGGTTTAAATTTGTATATCAATATTTGTATTATGATGATGAATGTTTATTTTGCTTAGCTTTCATTTGTTGTATTTTACAGCACCGTTGAACATTTGTTATAAAACAGTGATTTTCTGTTTGTTTCTTCATCTTTTATTTGCTTTGTAAACCAAAATTTCTGTCGGTTTTGCACATTTGGGCAGACATTGTTTGGTTGTGACATAGTGGGACAAAAGGGTAGTTTTAGATTTTTTAAATTGTCATAGGACCTGGGAAACTTGGCATTTTAAATATTTTGTTACGTCGTAATTAATGAGAATGTGATCTATTTCTGGGACACGCTGAAACAGTGACCTGTTCGGAGATTGGTTCATTTAAGCTCTTTGCATCCTCAGTAAACATGCATTTATCTACATTGCACAAAATTCAGTTTAACCAAATAGTAGCGGGAGTAACTGAGACGACTGCAGTCAAAGTGGGTTTGATGTGCACACACTATAATAAATAAATCAAGCGTCCAGCCATAACGCAAACAAACATGTTGTAATACACATTCCTCTGTTTGTGTTTGTACATTTTGAACGAAACTCCCCTCACTTCCATATTCGCACATGTGCAGATACGAAAATTGGTGATCCCCGAACAAATCAATGTACCGCAATTTTCAAATGTATTAGCACGGGCAACTGCGGTTTTCCTGAAGCATCGCTGGGTAACTTAAATATAGTGCTGTATAAATCTGTAAACATTTATTGTGCACTAAATATTTATATTTCGTCTTACAGCGTTTGAGGCCAGAGTTTAAAGCGCTGGCCGTGGATAAAAACATGAAAGAACACCCTGTCACTAAGGTCGGTGAGAGAGAAATAAATTTTTTTGTAAAAAGTACCTTGTGTATTTCTAAATACCAATCAAATGTCGTATAAAGTTATGTATATTTTAAATGTGCTTCTATAATGTCCATTGTTGCTTGTTTATAATTGTTGCAACAAGTCTGCAACATGTCGCATGTATGGGTGTACATACATACATATATATATATATATATATACACATACATATATATATGCATGTGTATATATGCATGTGTATTTATGTGTATATATATATACTACATATATACAAATTTACACGTATATGTCTATGAATCATGTATGCAACAAAAAAATATTGCAACTATTAAATATTTTTTTTTCATCTATTTATTTTGAATTTTTTAACTTATTTATAATTTTTTTAATAAGTTTAGTCAAATAATCACAGAAAATATGTTCTTTAATGTCTTAGTTTTATAGAACCATAGTGTATATTGTCTACATTATAATTATATGTACGCTAATATCTTAAATTATATCGTATTTCATTATATTTTAAACAAATATACATTGCATGTTTTATGTTACCCAGTTTCAATTTCTGTGATTGCCCAAAGTGAACTAAACTATTATTATTATTATTATGTTGCAGCATAGTCACGTATTGTAGCAAGTTATCAATGCAGATAATGCAATTCATGTGATAACATGATTTCACGGATGTATAAGATTATACCAATTGAAGGAGATGAAAGTAAAATTGTATTTTCCATGCTATCCAAGATCCTGTTAATTTGAAAACACACGCAAATGTTTTAGGAAGCATTCAGCCATGCCACAATTATATAGTGGCTTATTCATTAATTCATATTCATCACTGTCAATAGCCAGATGAGATTTATGCTGTTGCATAAACATTGTATCTAGTTCAGGGACACTATTTCCGTGCTTAAGCACAGATTCAGGTAACACAGGTAGCAACTTATAAAAGTGCAAGTAAATTTAAAAGCAACCATCAGTTTTCTCAGTAAGGCCAATTCAAGCACTTTCAGGAAGCATCTTTTTTGTAAGTATCTTTCACGAAATTGAAATATTTCAGACACAAAAATTAAATTGGATGGGACCTCAGAACAACTAGCTGATGAATTGGCCAATTGAAATATAAAACTGTTAACACAGAAGTAATGGATAGAAAAATCTACGCAGTTGTATTTCATTAAAAGTATAAGAGCAATAATAAAATTACTGTGTATTACGTTACTGAAGTAAAGTAACATTTTCTACTCAAATTGAATGTAGTGCATCATAAAGTGGTTATGACCTGGACATGATTGGTTGTAATGGTTGTAATGGTTGTAATGGTTGTAATTGTTGTAATTGGTGTAATGGGTGCAATGGGTGTAATGGGTGTAATTGTTGTAATGGTTGTAATGGTTGTAATGGGTGTAATGGATGTAACGGGTGTAACGGTTGTAACGGTTGTAATGTGTGTAATGGTTGTAATGGATGTAATGGATGTAATGGATGTAATGGGTGTAATGGTTGTAATGGTTGTAATGGTTGTAATTGTTGTAATTGATGTAATGGATGTAATTGTTGTAATTGTTGTAATGGATGTAATGGGTGTAATTGTTATAATGGGTGTAATTGGTGTATTTCATTAAAAGTAAAAGAGCAACAATAAAATTACTGTGTATTACGTTACTGAAGTAAAGTAACATTTTCTACTCAAATTGAATGTAGTGCATCATAAAGTGGTTATGACCTGGACATGATTGGTTGTAATGGTTGTAATGGTTGTAATGGTTGTAATGGTTGTAATGGTTGTAATGGGTGTAATGGTTGTAATGGTTGTAATGGTTGTAATGGTTGTAATGGGTGTAATGGTTGTAATGGTTGTAATGGTTGTAATGGTTGTAATGGTTGTAATGGTTGTAAGTGTTGTAATGGTTGTAATGTGTGCAATGTATGCAATGGTTGTAATGGTTGTAATGGTTGTAATTGGTGTAATGGTTGTAATGGTTGTAATGGTTGTAATGGTTGTAATGGTTGTAATGGTTGTAATGGTTGTAATGGTTGTAATGGTTGTAATGGTTGTAATGGGTGTAATTGTTGTAATTGTTGTAATTGTTGTAATTGTTGTAATTGTTGTAATGGGTGTAATGGGTGTAATTGTTGTTATTGTTGTAATTGTTGTAATTGTTGTAATTGTTGTAATTGTTGTAATTGTTGTAATGAGTGTAATGAGTGTAATGAGTGTAATGAGTGTAATTGGTGTAATGGTTGTAATGGTTGTAATGCTTGTAATGGTTGTAATGGTTGTAACGGTGTAACATTGTAATGGGTGTAATGCGTGTAATTGTTGTAATGGTTGTAATGGTTGTAATGGTTGTAATGGTTGTAATGGTTGTAATGGTTGAAATGTGTGCAATGTATGCAATGGTTGTAATTGGTGTAATGGGTGTAATGCTTGTAATGGGTGTAATGCTTGTAATGGGTGTAAATGTTGTACACTGCAGGAGAAGGAACCAGTGATACCACTGTGGGATAAATATTTCCACATCTTCACCTCTGTGGCTTCCATCCTCTTCATGGTTTGTATGTTTTTGTTTCCTTTCATAATTTGTTCAGTCTTAGTCATGTTAGAAATAATGTTCTACCATCTGAACACATCAATCCATTTTTGCTCAGTAGGTGGCGCTGCTGGTTACAATGGATGAATGTGAAACTGTGAAGTAAAGCTCTGTCAATAATACTGTTACTTTTCTAGTTTTAGTTGTTTGCATCACTTTGCTGGGTTCTATTAATTGAATAGTCTGTGTATTTATTGTGGTTACAAGGTTATGATCTCATGAGGTCTCATTCAACGACCAGTAGTAGTCAGTCTGTATCATAATATTTACACCAAGCTAATCTTTCCCTGAGGGCGGTCACTGCCAGGGCGGTCACTGCCAGGGCGGTCACTGCCAGGGCGGTCACTGCCAGGGCGGTCACTGCCAGGGCGGTCACTGCCAGGGCGGTCACTGCCAGGGCGGTCACTGCCAGGGCGGTCACTGCCAGGGCGGTCACTGCCAGGGCGGTCACTGCCAGGGCGGTCACTGCCAGGGCGGTCACTGCCAGGGCGGTCACTGTCAGGGCGGTCACTGCCAGGGCGGTCACTACCAGGGCAAATAGAGATGGGACAGACATTAACATGATTCTCCAGTTCACGAGGGATACACAGTCCCCAATGTGGAGACCAACCAAATACACCATGCCTGGCATCACTGGATATTGAACCCGGGCCGTCGGCATGCAGGCAGATGTTCTAATCACTGCACTATCCGTGTCTTCCTCAGATTCCGTTGCTTGGATACAGAGGGTACAGACATGACAAGTAACGACAATTACTAGGAAATGTGTAACTGAGGCATCTAACTTCCCAGAAATGTATAGAGTTACAGTGATATGCCAGAGGTAGTGCAGGCATTAAGCTAGACTGGCTACTTAGCCTGCTTTGCAAGGATGAAATAACCTATACACTTCAAAAGGGAATCATTTTGCTAGCTTGTGAAGTTTTACTTCTACCACTCTGTAAGTTAACCCATTCGTCATAAAAATGTTGTCTCTGCAACAGAAGTCTAAAGTGTAAGGGGTTACTTAGTCAGACATGTTATGGTGGTGTATGTGTGCTAAGAGTTCCGCTTGACCCAGGATAAGACTGTTATGGCTGGTTCTTGATTGGAAATTATTGTTTGCCAATTTTGAGTTTATAAAAAGTGTTCTTTCTAATGCGTCAATGACTTGTATGAAATCAGTTCACGTCGACCAGTCATTATTATCATTACTGTCTAGTTTAGTTTTACTTACTTGTGGCATTTGAGTTATTTATAATAATAATAATATGATTTTTCTCTAGTGCTAATTCTCATATAGTGGATAGATGCGCTGTACAAGCAATATAATAAATGAATATTATTAAATAAATAAACTATGTATGTTATATAAAAAATAATATATATATATATATATATATATATATATATATACATGTATATATAAACACTGGTTTTAAAACATACAATACAAAAAAGAGGTTTGTAAAATAAAATGAAACACTGGTTTCTAAGATGTGCAATACAAAAACTTTGTATGTAAATTATATAAATTAATATAAAAATGTGTTTACATATACATAAATATTAAAAAGAACATCCATCATTTAATTAATACTGATCCAACTGGTTTGTCTAATAACTATCTATATCAGTGATAGTTGTTATTATGGGTCACTAACTAAATAGAACAATTAGTTAATATGCATCCAGCCAGCTCTGTCTAAATTAACCCATCTTGTAATGGTGTGTCTTGGGCAGTCGTATGCTAATCTGGAAGACAAGCAGAAGATGTACGACCACAATATGGTGTTCATCCGCCATTACCCGACAAAAGAGTTCCCAACAGAAATGACGTTATTCAAGTTATTCATTGTGGTGATCTACACAATTATCCAGCTACAAATCTGGTAATGCAGATATTTTTCATAGCAAGACATAATAAACTCTGTGAATATCAACGCAATTTAGCTATTACCATTACATTTTTTTTATTAGTTCGCAATAAAAGAATATCTTAACAGTAGACGGGTGGTAATACAAAGTTGGCTTTTTGTCAAAAAAGTGGACCCATAGTAATACAAAGTTTTTTTTTGTAGATTTGTCTTGTGATCGCAGCCGCCATTGCTGTGATCATGTACGAAATGATCATAGTGGCAGTGTTGTATGCGAGCGACAAGAAAACTGTACATCAGAATGCCAAGTTAATGACAACTGCAACTGCCAGCGTCATCACTCTCATTGTCATTACAGTCCTCAACAAGGTCAGTTGATACCTTAAATAATGATATCTCAAATATGTAATATCATAAATCATGATATCTCATGTGATGGTGAAATCTCAACTTCTGATTATCTTGTACACTGTATTAGGCTATTTGAAATCGCAGTGATATCACATGCTGGGATATACATAGTTGTGATATTGTATATGTAAGGGTGTGATATTTCGAGTCATGATATCCTGAGTATTGATATCTCAAGTCATGTTATACTAAGTCTAGCATAATAAAAAAGTGGTAATATATCAAGGTATGATTTCTTAGCCTTTACTGTTACATTAGTCTATATGTTAAGAGGCATTATTTTGTTGTTAATACGTCAAGCTGTCACATTTTGGAAGTTTTGGCAGGTTTTGGTTAAACAAACAAACTAACTAACAAACAGTGATGACATGCATTTTTGTGTGACAGATCTACGAACACCTGGCTAAGTTCCTGACAAATTGGGGTAAGTTATGACATATATTTCTCATTTATTAACATGTATTATTTATGGATTATTCTTAATACTAGATTAAAATGATTATGTATACTGTTCATCAAGTTGCACACATTTAATAACCATCTGAACAGCATTTGTAATTTGACTGTTGCATCAATGTAATGTTTACATCGTAAAAACTGAAAACCTACAGATTGTGATTGATTTGTTAATAAGCATGAACCAAGTAGTCAGTCTTCAATAACATCGTTTAATTTGAACAGTGCTACTGAGTGAACATCGTCCAATTATTTGTGCTTATGCTACCAGTTATTTGTGTTACTCTGCCAACAGTTATTTGTGTTGCTCTGCCAACAGTTATTTGTGTTGCTCTGCCAACAGTTATTTGTGTTGCTCTGCCAACAGTTATTTGTGTTGCTCTGCCATCAGTTATTTGTGTTGCTCTGCCAACAGTTATTTGTGTTGCTCTGCCAACAGTTATTTGTGTTGCTCTGCCAACAGTTATTTGTGTTACTCTTCCAACAGTTATTTGTGTTGCTCTGCCAACAGTTATTTGTGTTGCTCTGCCATCAGTTATTTGTGTTGCTCTGCCAACCGTTATTTGTGTTGCTCTGCCAACAGTTATTTGTGTTGCTCTGCCAACAGTTACTTCTATTACTCTGCCATCAGTTATTTGTGTTGCTCTGCCAACAGTTATTTGTGTTGCTCTGCCAACAGTTACTTGTATTACTCTGCCAACAATTATTTGTGTTGCTCTGCCAACAGTTACTTCTATTACTCTGCCAACAGTTATTTGTGTTGCTCTGCCATCAGTTATTTGTGTTGCTCTGCCAACAGTTATTTGTGTTGCTCTGCCAACAGTTACTTGTATTGCTCTGCCAACAGTTATTTGTGTTGCTCTGCCAACAGTTATTTGTGTTGCTCTGCCAACAGTTACTTGTGTTGCTCTGCCAATAGTTATTTGTGTTGCTTTGCCAACAGTTACTTGTGTTGCTCTGCCAACAGTTATTTGTGTTGCTCTGCCAACAGTTATTTGTGTTGCTCTGCCAACAGTTATTTGTGCTTATGTTACCAGTTATTTATGTTACGCTGCCAGCAGTTATTTGTATTGAACTCTGCCATCAGTTATTTGTGTTGCTCTGCCAACAGTTATTTGTGTTGCTCTGCCAACAGTTATTTGTGTTGCTCTGCCAACAGTTATTTGTGTTACTCTTCCAACAGTTATTTGTGTTGCTCTGCCAACAGTTATTTGTGTTGCTCTGCCATCAGTTATTTGTGTTGCTCTGCCAACCGTTATTTGTGTTGCTCTGCCAACAGTTATTTGTGTTGCTCTGCCAACAGTTACTTCTATTACTCTGCCATCAGTTATTTGTGTTGCTCTGCCAACAGTTATTTGTGTTGCTCTGCCAACAGTTACTTGTATTACTCTGCCAACAATTATTTGTGTTGCTCTGCCAACAGTTACTTCTATTACTCTGCCAACAGTTATTTGTGTTGCTCTGCCATCAGTTATTTGTGTTGCTCTGCCAACAGTTATTTGTGTTGCTCTGCCAACAGTTACTTGTATTGCTCTGCCAACAGTTATTTGTGTTGCTCTGCCAACAGTTATTTGTGTTGCTCTGCCAACAGTTACTTGTGTTGCTCTGCCAATAGTTATTTGTGTTGCTCTGCCAACAGTTACTTGTGTTGCTCTGCCAACAGTTATTTGTGTTGCTCTGCCAACAGTTATTTGTGTTGCTCTGCCAACAGTTATTTGTGCTTATGTTACCAGTTATTTATGTTACGCTGCCAGCAGTTATTTGTATTGAACTCTGCCATCAGTTATTTGTGTTGCTCTGCCAACAGTTATTTGTGTTGCTCTGCCGACAGTTATTTGTGTTGCTCTGCCAACAGTTATTTGTGTTACTCTTCCAACAGTTATTTGTGTTGCTCTGCCAACAGTTATTTGTGTTGCTCTGCCATCAGTTATTTGTGTTGCTCTGCCAACCGTTATTTGTGTTGCTCTGCCAACAGTTATTTGTGTTGCTCTGCCAACAGTTACTTCTATTACTCTGCCATCAGTTATTTGTGTTGCTCTGCCAACAGTTATTTGTGTTGCTCTGCCAACAGTTACTTGTATTACTCTGCCAACAATTATTTGTGTTGCTCTGCCAACAGTTACTTCTATTACTCTGCCAACAGTTATTTGTGTTGCTCTGCCATCAGTTATTTGTGTTGCTCTGCCAACAGTTATTTGTGTTGCTCTGCCAACAGTTACTTGTATTGCTCTGCCAACAGTTATTTGTGTTGCTCTGCCAACAGTTATTTGTGTTGCTCTGCCAACAGTTACTTGTGTTGCTCTGCCAATAGTTATTTGTGTTGCTCTGCCAACAGTTACTTGTGTTGCTCTGCCAACAGTTATTTGTGTTGCTCTGCCAACAGTTATTTGTGTTGCTCTGCCAACAGTTATTTGTGCTTATGTTACCAGTTATTTATGTTACGCTGCCAGCAGTTATTTGTATTGAACTCTGCCATCAGTTATTTGTGTTGCTCTGCCAACAGTTATTTGTGTTGCTCTGCCAACAGTTATTTGTGTTGCTCTGCCAACAGTTAGTGTTGCTCTGCCAACAGTTATTTGTATTACTTTGCCAACAGTTATTTGTGCTTATGTTACCAGTTATTTGTGTTGCTCTGCCAACAGTTATTTGTGTTGCTCTGCCAACAGTTATTTGTATTGCTCTGCCAACAGTTACTTGTGTTGCTCTGCCAACAGTTACTTGTGTTGCACTGCCAACAGTTACTTGTGTTACTCTGCCAACAGTTACTTGTGTTACTCTGCCAACAGTTACTTGTGTTACTCTGTCAACAGTTACTTGTGTTGCTCTGCCAACAGTTATTTGTGTTGCTCTGCCAACAGTTACTTGTGTTGCTCTGCCAACAGTTACTTGTGTTACTCTGCCAACAGTTATTTGTGTTGCTCTGCCAACAGTTACTTGTGTTACTCTGCCAACAGTTACTTGTGTTACTCTGCCAACAGTTATTTGTGTTCCTCTGCCAACAGTTACTTGTGTTACTCTGCCAACAGTTACTTGTGTTGCTCTGCCAACAGTTACTTGTGTTGCTCTGCCAATAGTTACTTGTGTTACTCTGCCAACAGTTACTTGTGTTGCTCTGCCAACAGTTACTTGTGTTACTCTGCCAACAGTTACTTGTGTTACTCTGCCAACAGTTACTTGTGTTACTCTGCCAACAGTTACATGTGTTGCTCTGCCAACAGTTACTTGTGTTGCTCTGCCAACAGTTACTTGTGTTACTCTGCCAACAGTTACATGTGTTGCTCTGCCAACAGTTACTTGTGTTGCTCTGCCAACAGTTACTTGTGTTGCTCTGCCAACAGTTACTTGTGTTGCTCTGCCAACAGTTACTTGTGTTGCTCTGCCAACAGTTACTTGTGTTGCTCTGCCAACAGTTACTTGTGTTGCTCTGCCAACAGTTACTTGTGTTGCTCTGCCAACAGTTACTTGTGTTGCTCTGCCAACAGTTACTTGTGTTACTCTGCCAACAGTTACTTGTGTTACTCTGCCAACAGTTACTTGTGTTACTCTGCCAACAGTTACCTGTGTTACTCTGCCAACAGTTACTTGTGTTACTCTGCCAACAGTTACTTGTGTTACTCTGCCAACAGTTACTTGTGTTACTCTGCCAACAGTTACTTGTGTTACTCGTCTCTCTTCTTCTTCCCAGGCTTGAGATCGCTGGTGAGGCTTTTGTTGGCTTCCTTCATGCCTCTTCCAGGCATCTTTCTGCCTGATCTTTGGTCATCCTGTCTTTCCTTTTCCTGGGATTCCATCATCAGTCGTCTTTTCACTACAGCTCTTCGATCGTCCCTTCTCATCACTAGCCCATACCATTTGTGTTATCCTTTCGGATGGTTCATGCTGGTTGTTCCTCTAATATATTAATTTCTGATCTGATCTTTCTTTGGTACTTTACACATCCATGTCAACATCCTCATCTCACTCGTATCTATCCTTGCTTCATGTCCTGTTGTTGCCCAGATCTCTGCTCCGTACAGCACTGCTGGTCTGACTACGTAAAAATTATTGGTGACAGAAATAACTTTTTGGTAGAACGTACAGCATAACTATTTGTCCAACTGACCACCCTATTACATAGCAGCATTGTGTAATTCATAAAGCTACCAGTTAATTTGTAATAAAATTAACAAAAGCTTTACAGTTATATTGTTCTTTACCAGAGCGACCAAGAACCAACACGGAGTATAACAACAGTATCACTTTCAAGATGTTTTGCTTCCAATTCATTGACTTCTACACTCCAATCTTCTACGTGGCATTCTTCAAGGGACGGTTCGTATATATACAATTCCATTCTCACTCTAGACTAAGTTGTTATTATTTGCCATTGTTTTTAGTCAGTGTTTATGTGATATGCCTACTTTGTTTATTGAAATATCATCAGCATAAACATGCTAAAAATTAAACTTTAAAAACTGATTTTGTCAAAACATCTATCACATGTATTTGCACCCTAGGGCAACATTTGTTTATGTACTGCGTGAGTATATTTTAATGTATTTACTAATAAAAATGTATTTTCAGTTGTGTTTTTAGCACTTTAACTGTAATTGTAATTTTATTTCTTATCATAGTTAATAATATTAATAATAAGAAACAATATTACATTTTTTGAATAGTAGTTCAATATTGTTGTGTTTATTTTGTTGTTACTGGCATATTTTGTTCTCTCAGACTTGGTGGCTGGCCTGGTCACTATGACTACATGCTGGGGTATCGTATGGAGGAGGTGGGGTCTATACGTGTACCTGGTAGATGGATGGTGGTAGCACATGTAACACTTAGTAGAGACACAGTGCACTCTCACAGAATTCAGAGCATAAATTTACCACTGCATTCTCACAAATGTCAGCATACATTTACCAGTGCACTTTCACAGATGTCAGAGCATAAATTTACCAGTGCACTCTCACAGATGTCAGCATAAATTTACCACTGCACTCTCACAGATGTCAGCATAAATTTACCAGTGCACTCTCACAGATGTCAGAGCATAAATTTACCAGTGCACTCTCACAGATGTCAGAGCATAAATTTACCAGTGCACTCTCACAGACGTCAGAGCTTAAATTTACCAGTGCACTCTCACAGACGTCAGAGCATAAATTTACCAGTGCACTCTCACAGACGTCAGAGCATAAATTTACCAGTGCACTCTCACAGACGTCAGAGCATAAATTTACCAGTGCACTCTCACAGACGTCAGAGCATAAATTTACCAGTGCACTCTCACAGACGTCAGAGCATAAAACCGCACCCTACAGAGGGTCTGGCATTTTAAAATTTTCCAGTCACTCTCATTAATTGTCTAGCATTAAATTTACCAGTGTCTCCTCACAGACGTCAGAGCATTAAATTTACCAGTGCAAATCTACATACGTCATTTAGCATAAATTTACAGGTACTCTCACATTACGTTTCATAGCATAAATTTACCAGGGCACTCTCACAGACTGTTCAAAAGCTTAAATTTACCAGGACTCTCACAGATGTCAGAGTATAAATTTACCAGTGCACTCTCACAGATGTCAGACTATAAATTTACCAGTGCACTCTCACAGACGTCAGAGCTTAAATTTACCAGCGCACTCTCACAGACGTCAGAGCTTAAATTACCAGTGCACTCTCACAGACGTCAGAGCTTAAATTTACCAGTGCACTCTCACAGACGTCAGAGCATATATTTACCAGTGCACTCTCACAGACGTCAGAGCTTAAATTTACCAGTGCCCTCTCACAGAAGTCAGAGAATATATTTACCAGTGCACTCTCACAGACGTCAGTGCTTAAATGCACCAGTGTACTCTCACATATGTCAGAGCTTTAATTTAACAGTGCACTCTCACAGATGTCAAAGCTCAATTCACCAGTGCACTCTCACAGATGTCAGAGCTCAAATTAACCAATGCACTTTCACAGATGTCAGAGCTCAAATTCACAAGTGCACTCTCACAGATGTCAGAACCAGGGGGCTATCAAACCCCCCAATATTTCTGATGGGTGCTGGCGATAGTTTATAATTTATTAATCTACTTTATTTAATTTTTTAGCAATTTTAATATACCGTATTCGTTCTCACTCAGCAAGGTTTATTTACTCTCTCTATCTATATGGACTTTATCACTGAAACTAGATCTAACTACTAACCCATTAATCATATTTAAGATATAATATAAATATATACTATTTTATTATATATACAATGTATGCTATATCATATATATATATATTACATATATGAACTCTGTCCCTCTGTTAATTTCTATATATAGATATATATTATAATATTATATATTATTAATCTCAGCAGTTGTATATAGTCTGAGAAATACAAGTGTACATAGTAAAATGTATATAAGAAAATTAGAATATGTATAATTATATATATTCTAATTGTCTTCCTCTTTATTTTACAACGACTGATAATAATGATCTTATCAGTAATGAGCTTGTAACTACATTGACTGTAGGTAATGATCTTGTAACTATGGTTACTATCAGTAATGATTGTTAATTTATAATGACTGATAATAAAGATCATGTAATTACAGTGACTGTCACTAATGATCTTTTAAGTACTATGACAGTCACTAATGATCTTATAAGTGCTATGACTGTCACTAATGATCTTATAAGTCTATGACTGTCACTAATGATCTTGTTAAGTGCCACGACTGTCAGTAATGACATTGTAACTAGTGACTCTCAGTAATGATCTGTTTACTTTTCTGCAGTGTGAACCATCTGGCTGTCTCACAGAGTTGTGCATACAGATTGCCATCATCATGGGCGGCGACCAACTAAAGAACAACTTCATGGAGCTCCTTGGACCGTAAGTTGAAACTTTCATTCATAAAGTTCTTTACACTTTCATCCATAAGTTTGTTTAAAGTTTTCACTGGTCTGTTTACACTTTCATCCTTAAATCTGTTTACACTTTCCATCCTTAAGTCTGTTTACACTTTCATCTGTAAGTCTGTTTACACTTTCATCTGTAAGTCTGTTTACACTTTCATCTGTAAGTCTGTTTACACTTTCATCTGTAAGTCTGTTTACACATTCATCCATAAGTCTTTTTACACTTTCATCCGTAAGTACTGACACTTCAATCCGTAAGTCTGTTTGCACTTTAATCAGTACCGGGTAAGTTTGTTTACCCTTTCATCCATAAGTCTGGTTGCTCCTTCATCCATAAGTCTGTTTACACTTTCACCCGTAAGTCTGGTTTTACTTTCATCCATAAGGTTGTTTACATTTTTTATCAGTAACAGCTTACACTTTCATTTGTAAGTCTTTTTACACTTTCATCTGTAAGTCTTTACAATTTCATCTGTAAGTCTGTTTACACTTTAATCAATAAATATGTTTACACTTTCATCTGTAAGTCTGGTTACTCTTTCATCGGTAAGTCTGTTTACATTTTCATCCATAAGTCTGTTTACACAATAATCAGTAAGTCTGTTTTCACTTTAATCAGTAAGTCTGTTTACACTTTCACCAGTATTCTGTTTACACATTCATCCATAAATCTGTTTACACTTTCATCCGAAAGTCTGTTTACTCTTACAACCCAAAGTCTGTTTACACTTTCATCCATAAGTCTGCTTATACTTTCATCTGTGAGCATTTGAACACCATCTCAATTTCTCTGGGAAGCATTCAGCTATGCTGCAGTTAATGATCAAAGACTATTTGTATGCAAACATCACCCACATTCTACAACCAGGTACTCATTCCTTCAGCCAAGTGAACTGGAGCAATGTAGAGTGAACAAACTTGCCCAATGTTCTACACCTCAGCACTGGATTCGAACATGGGTTCTCATAGTTAAACGTTCTAAGTTCTCCCACTTGTTTGCTGCATCACTGCACTATTACCAGGTGGCACCACTGTCTGCACACCTAACAAACCATTCTTAATCTCATTCTCTCTATGGTGTCATTTCATGCTTTCTACCTCAGAAGGTCATTTTCTTTTTTCATTTTTTTAATGGACAACCCACTTTCCTTTAGGCATCCACATTATTGTTCTCAGGCAGAGTTGTTTTTGTTCTACCTAGGTAAATGCATAGTCCGTGTCCATTATCTTTTGGATAATGCTGATATTCTTATCTGTTTTTTTTTTCTGCATGCCTTAATTTGGGGTCCCCAAAGGCCGTCAAATATTCAGCATCAAATAATGAAGTGGAATGATTGTGGCTGTACTTTGATGTGTAGAGCGCTGTGGCACAGTGGAGAGAGCACCACACTGTCAGTAAAGAGAACACAGGTTCACATCCTACGCTACCATTTCAAACCTAGCACAGTCTCTTTCACTCTGCATTGCTTCAGTTCACTCAACAGCATGAATGAGTACCTGGCTATATACAGTGGTGGATATGAGTGTGTTCGAATGTTATTATTATGACATCATTATAATATACCAAATTTATGTGGAGCCTCTTTTCATATAATAAAGTTTGCTCAAAAGTGCTATATATTATCAGTATTTTTTAATAACTCCACGCATTTAATGTAGCTTAATTGCCTGACTGAATCCCAGAGAAGTGAAGATGGTGTTTCATTGAACAAGTCTCCTCTGAATACAGCAGTCACTGTATAAGAACTGAGTTTGACCTGTTGTCTACTCGCCATGCTCCGTGTTGTATGTACAAAGCTGAAAGAAGTGACCTTTGTTGTGTGTACACTATACCATACCCTGTACCTTACCATACACGATACCTTACCGTACAATGTACCTGTACACTGTGCCCTACACTCTACTGTACCATACACTGTACTGTCTGCTGTACCGTACACTGTACCGTACACTGTACTGTACACTATGCTGTACATAGTTTACCGTACACTGCTCCGCACACTGTTCTGCACAGTGTACTGTACATAGAGTATCATACACTGTACCGTACACTGTTCCGCACAATGTACTGTACTGTACCATACACTACTGTACACTCTACCATACACTGTACTGTACAATGTACTGCACTGTACAGTGTACTGTACAGTGTACTGTACACTGTACACTGTACTGTACTGTACACTGTACTGTACTGTACTGTACACTGTACTGTACACTGTACTGTACATTGTACTGTACACTGTACTGTACACTGTACTGTACAGTGTATTGTACACTGTACTGTACACTGTACTGTACATTGTACTGTACACTGTACTGTACACTGTACTGTACAGTGTATTGTACACTGTACTGTACACTGTACTGTACATTGTACTGTACACTGTACTGTACAATGTACTGTACACTGTACTGTACATTGTACTGTACACTGTACTGTACACTATACTGTACACTGTACTGTACACTGTACACTGCACACTGTACAATGTACAATGTACACTGTACACTGTACACTGTACGCTGTACACTGGCAGGAAGATGAACGTGCTGTACAAACGGTGGAAGGCCAAGAAGAACAAGGGGAACAGGAATGGGATTGAATCAGGCTCAGCAAAAGTCTCTAGACTATTAAAACGTTGTGAGGATGACTTTTCCCTGGAAGAGCAGCCACCACTTGGAATGTTCGAGGAGTACCTGGAGATGTGTAGGGTGACATTGTTATTATTTCTATAAAACATTACTAATAACTGATTGCAATACCTTATATCTGATATATGTTCATTCGGAAGTGTGCTTACAAATTATAGAACAAACGTGGACTTATAAGAACATGTATAAGATAAGATAAGATCAGCTTTATTGCCTTGTGTTTTCACTGTAGTTACAATAATACATTGGAATGCATTGTAATGTTGGATCATACAGTGTCCTTCCAACGAGGAATACCGTCACAACACACATTAAAAACACGATGCCCAACATCCTGTCGCCATAGATCAGTGCCATTTTGAAGTACCTAAAGATTTTATATATATATATATATATATATATATATATATATATTGTTTTAATATTTTACAAACTGTGCACATACATATATATATATATATATATATATGTATATATATTATATATATACTATATATATATATATATATATATATATATATATATATATATATGTACAGTTTGTAAAATATTAAAACAGTTAAGTAATTTTTTATATATATTAACTCTAATAAAGATATTTGTTTAAATAAACAGTTAGCTACATTAATAAAATACATGTTTGGAAAAAGATAAATTGTGTCATGAATATCGTAATTAAAGCTTAGTTTATAATTGATGCACTAGGTTTATTTGATGTTTGTTAGTGGTATTGCAGTAATGCAGTTCATATTATGTTTGTGGTGTTGTAGTGGTGTAGTCCATATGTTTATGTTGTTGCAGTGGTGCAGTCCATATGTTTGTGGTGCTTCAGTGGTGCAGTCTGTATGTTTATGTTGTTGCGGTGGTGCAGTCCATATGTTTGTGGTGCTTCAGTGGTGCAGTCCATATGTTTATGTTGTTGCGGTGGTGCAGTCCATATGTTTGTGGTGCTTCAGTGGTGCAGTCCATATGTTTGTTGTGTTGCAATGATGCAATCCATATCTTAATTGCATTGCAGCGATGCAGTCCATGTTTGTGGCGCAGGCCGTATGTTTGTTGTGTTTCAGTGGTATAGTCCATATGTTTGTTGTGTTTCAGTGGTATAGTCCATATGTTTGTTGTGTTTCAGTGGTGTAGTCCATATGTTTGTTGTGTTTCAGTGGTGTAGTCCATATGTTTGTTGTGTTTCAGTGGTGTAGTCCATATGTTTGTTGTGTTTCAGTGGTGTAGTCCATATGTTTGTTGTGTTTCAGTGGTGTAGTCCATATGTTTGTTGTGTTTCAGTGGTGTAGTCCATATGTTTGTTGTGTTTCAGTGGTGTAGTCCATATGGTTGTTGTGTTTCAGTGGTATAGTCCATATGTTTGTTGTGTTTCAGTGGTGTAGTCCATATGTTTGTTGTGTTTCAGTGGTGTAGTCCATATGTTTGTTGTGTTTCAGTGGTGTAGTCCATATGTTTGTTGTGTTTCAGTGGTGTAGTCCATATGTTTGTTGTGTTTCAGTGGTGTAGTCCATAAGTTTGTTGTGTTTCAGTGGTGTAGTCCATATGTTTGTTGTGTTACAGTGGTGTAGTCCATATATTTGCAGAGATACAGTGATGCTGTCCCTATATTTATGTTGGTTTAGTGGTGCAATCCATGTTTGTGGTAAGCAGTGATGCAGTCTATATGTATATGCTGTATAAGTGTCATACAGTCCATATGTTTATGGTGTTTCAATTGTGCAATCCATATGTTTGTGTTGGTTCAGTGATGCTGTCCATATAGTTGTGGTGTTGTAGTGGTGCAGTCTGTATGTTTGTGGTGTTTCAGTGGTGCAGTATGGCTTTGTGACAATCTTTGTGGCTGTGTTCCCCCGTCCATATATTTGTGGTGTTGTAGTGATGCAGTCTGTATGTTTCTGGTGTTTCAGTGGTGCAGTATGGCTTTGTGACAATCTTTGTGGCTGTGTTCCCCCATCCATATAGTTGTGGTGTTGTAGTGGTGCAGTCTGTATGTTTGTGGTGTTTCAGTGGTGCAGTACGGCTTTGTGACAATCTTTGTGGCTGCGTTCCCCTGTCCATATATTTGTGGTGTTGTAGTGGTGCAGTCTGTATGTTTGTGGTGTTTCAGTGGTGCAGTACGGCTTTGTGACAATCTTTGTGGCTGCGTTCCCCCGTCCATATATTTGTGGTGTTGTAGTGGTGCAGTCTGTATGTTTGTGGTGGTTGAGTGGTGCAGTACGGCTTTGTGACAATCTTTGTGGCTGCGTTCCCCTGTCCATATATTTGTGGTGTTGTAGTGGTGCAGTCTGTATGTTTGTGGTGTTTCAGTGGTGCAGTACGGCTTTGTGACAATCTTTGTGGCTGCGTTCCCCCGTCCATATATTTGTGGTGTTGTAGTGGTGCAGTCTGTATGTTTGTGGTGTTTCAGTGGTGCAGTATGGCTTTGTGACAATCTTTGTGGCTGTGTTCCCCGTCCATATATTTGTGGTGTTGTAGTGGTGCAGTCTGTATGTTTGTGGTGTTTCAGTGGTGCAGTATGGCTTTGTGACAATCTTTGTGGCTGCGTTCCCCCTATCCATATATTTGTGGTGTTGTAGTGGTGCAGTCTGTAAGTTTGTGGTGTTGTAGTGGTGCAGTCTGTAGGTTTGTGGTGTTTCAGTGGTGCAGTACGGCTTTGTGACAATCTTTGTGGCTGCCTTCCCCCTATCCATATATTTGTGGTGTTGTAGTGGTGCAGTCGGTATGTTTGTGGTGTTTCAGTGGTGCAGTATGGCTTTGTGACAATCTTTGTGGCTGCCTTCCCCCTATCCATATATTTGTGGTGTTGTAGTGGTGCAGTCTGTATGTTTGTGGTGTTTCAGTGGTGCAGTATGGCTTTGTGACAATCTTTGTGGCTGCGTTCCCCCTATCCATATATTTGTGGTGTTGTAGTGGTGCAGTCTGTAAGTTTGTGGTGTTGTAGTGGTGCAGTCTGTAGGTTTGTGGTGTTTCAGTGGTGCAGTACGGCTTTGTGACAATCTTTGTGGCTGCCTTCCCCCTATCCATATATTTGTGGTGTTGTAGTGGTGCAGTCGGTATGTTTGTGGTGTTTCAGTGGTGCAGTATGGCTTTGTGACAATCTTTGTGGCTGCATTCCCCCTATCCATATATTTGTGGTGTTGTAGTGGTGCAGTATGTATGTTTGTGGTGTTTCAGTGGTGCAGTATGGCTTTGTGACAATCTTTGTGGCTGCATTCCCCCTCGCTCCCCTCCTCGCACTTCTCAACAACATCATTGAGATCCGCCTCGATGCGTACAAGTGCATCGCTCTCTGGAGGAGACCTGTGGCCTTCCGGGCAGATGGCATTGGTGAGGAGAGGGAGCAGTGATTCTTTTTAATTATTTATTTATAATTTATTCATTTAATGTTTTAAATTTTAATTATTTATTTGTTTAAAATTATTTGGGATTATTTTTATCATGACTCCTGGTTATACGCAACTCCTACATCTTACCTAGTGTGTGATTGAATAATCAACATAATGATTGTGGCTGCCAAATGGATGAAGATGATGAGGGTCATTGCTCAGACAGCAATATGTAAAGTTTAGATGTCTATATATTCATCCATGTCTAGGCCTTCTTCCAAATTCTGTTTTACTAATCCAAGTCAAGCTATATTTGAGTTTTTATGCTGAATATAATAATTATACTCATCTGCATAGATTGTAGTGATGCAAACATACATTTAATTTCAGTACTTAATATAACCAGCAGCTGATTACTGATATAGACTTCATAAAATAATGTCCTAGTTTAAATACATTCATCTGGTTAGTAAACCAGTCAATTGTCTGAAACTCATTCTTGTTTGTGTATATTGCAGCAAGTGCCAGTAACTGGACGTTAACCCCGTAAAAACAGGGTCTCTGACCAGTTCTTAATACGAAAAATACGTCAACTTCAGTGTTTTTTCTCGAAAAACTTGATATTGTTTAATATTATGGTAATGATATAATAACACAGTGATAATAATCTGTTTAGCTGATGTCACTGGAAGATTACGTTTAGCCACATCATGGGTGTTTGTTTTTATATGTTGTGTAACCTCTGTGTATCGGTGAAGTGTTTAATTTGTTGCAGGCGTCTGGTTTGACATTCTTCAGAGCGTGTCAGTTTTTTCAGTTCTCTCTAACGTAAGTTTGTTAATAATTATTATTGTTTTTTAACAATACTTTACACCCTACGTAATGTAGATATCACGGCATAATTTTTGTGTAACTCATTCATTTAAATACAAAGTGATTTTGCAAGCTTCACACACACACCACGCACGCACGCACATATGTACGCACGCACGCATGCACGCTCTGTGGAGATTATTCCACTGTACCATACAACTGTGAAAAACAGTGTCACCAACATTCTTTTTATTTCATCACAATGAATATACCAAATATAAATGTCAAAATGGGGTATTGTATAAATTCTCACATATTACTGTTATCATTGGATGTTTTTTAAATTGTTACATTCAAAGAAACATAATTTATACGATCGACAGTGTTGTTGCACAGGTACCAATTATCATTCTGCTAACAATTATTTGTGATAGATATGATAATAAATTACAGCTTGAATATCCATTTATTTATGATAACAAAGCACTTAAAGCAAATTAGAACTAACAGTATGTTTGCAACAATTGTATTATTATTCATTAAGCACTACATATAACATGTATATATCAAGTGTACCTTCTTAATTTGTTCAAAATAGTGACATGCTTAAAATTTATTTTAAATTAATTATAGAACCAAATGGAAAATAGTTGTATTGCACGAACTACCCGGGGATACCCGGTGTGTATGGTGACAATTAAGCTTTTACACCAGGGTCTATAGAGCTCTGTAAACATGTTGACCTCCTGGAATCTCTATAGTCACGTAATTAAGTTGTCAACATGAACCCTTTTGTAAACTTCATATATTATACAGTGTCATATGCAATAAAGGCAAAAATGTTCATTTATTTCAATGAGATAAAATCTCTGTTTAACTAGTTATCAAATATTCACTTACATACACTTTCTTAAAGAAAACGTTTAAACTACTAGTTTAACTTAGAATGCCACTGCGTGCACTGCGCTGGTCTTATGGAATGAAATTGCCTAGAAATGTTTCTCAGCTACAACAAGTTATTGGTATATTTTCTCATGTTTTGTGAAACTGCATAACTTTGTTATGATACAGGCATTCATTATTGCGTGGACATCTGACTTTGTGCCGAAATTGGTCTACAAATTGATTGTCAGCCCGGATATGTCTCTGACAGGATATGTCAACCACAGTCTGTCCGTCTTTGACGTCAGAGACTTCGAGAATTACACAACCACCAACGTAGACTTCAAAGATGTAAAGTTCTGCAGGTGAGAAATATTATCCAGAAGTAAGGAGCACAAAGGATAAGTTACTACATAGTGAAATGTCCAGTCACTAGGACTGAGATGTCCAGTCACTAGGACTGAGATGTCCAGTCACTAGGACTGAGATGTCCAGTCACTAGGACTGAGATGTCCAGTCACTAGGACTGAGATGTCCAGTCACTAGGACTGAGATGTCAAGTCACTAGGATTGAGATGTCCGGTCACTAGGACTGAGATGTCCAGTCACTAGGACTGAGATGTCCGGTCACTAGGACTAAGATGTCCAGTCACTAGGACTGAGATGTCCAATCACTAGGACTGAGATGTCCAATCACTAGGACTGAGATGTCCAGTCACTAGGACTGAGATGTCCGGTCACTAGGACTGAGATGTCCAGTCACTAGGACTGAGATGTCCGGTCACTAGGACTGAGATGTCCGGTCAATAAGACTGATATGTCCGGTCACTAGGGCTGAGATGTCCAGTCACTAGGACTGAGATATCCAGCCACTAGGACTGAGATGTCCAGTCACTAGGACTGAGATGTCCAGTCACTTGGACTGAGATGTCGAGTCACCAGGACTGAGATGTCCGGTCACTAGGACTGAGATGTCGGGTCACTAGGACTGAGATGTCGGGTCACTAGGACTGAGATGTCGGGTCACTAGGACTGAGATGTCGGGTCACTAGGACTGAGATGTCAGTCACTAGGACTGAGATGTCCGTTCACTAGGACAGAGATGTCCAGTCACTAGGACAGATATGTCCAGTCACTAGGACTGAGATGTCCAGTCACTAGGACTGAGATGTCAGTCACTAGGACTGAGATGTCAGTCACTAGGACTGAGATGTCCGGTCACTAGGACAGAGATGTCCAGTCACTAGGACTGAGATGTCCGGTCACTAGGACTGAGATGTCCGGTCACTAGGACTGAGATGTCCGGTCACTTAGGACTGAGATGTCCGGTCACTTAGGACTGAGATGTCCAGTCACTAGAACTGAGATGTCCAGTCACTAGGACTGAGATGTCCAGTCACTAGGACTGAGATGTCCGGTCACTAGGACTGAGATGTCCGGTCACTTAGGACTGAGATGTCCAGTCACTAGAACTGAGATGTCCAGTCACTAGGACTGAGATGTCCAGTCATTTGGACTGAGATGTCCGGTCACTAGGACTGAGATGTCCGGTCACTAGGACTGAGATGTCCGGTCACTAGGACTGAGATGTCCGGTCACTAGGACAGAGATGTCCAGTCACTAGGACTGAGATGTCCGGTCACTAGGACTGAGATGTCCGGTCACTAGGACTGAGATGTCCGGTCACTAGGACAGCGATGTCCGGTCACTAGGACAGCGATGTCCAGTCACTAGGACTGAGATGTCCGGTCACTAGGACTGAGATGTCCGGTCACTAGGACTGAGATGTCCGGTCACTTGGACTGAGATGTCCAGTCACTAGGACTGAGATGTCCGGTCACTAGGACTGAAATGTCCGGTCACTAGGACTGAGATGTCCGGTCACTTGGAATGAGATGTCCGGTCACTAGGACTGAGATGTCCGGTCACTAGGACTGAGATGTCCGGTCACTAGGACTAAGATGTCCAGTCACTAGGACTGAGATGTCCAATCACTAGGACTGAGATGTCCAATCACTAGGACTGAGATGTCCAGTCACTAGGACTGAGATGTCCGGTCACTAGGACTGAGATGTCCAGTCACTAGGACTGAGATGTCCGGTCACTAGGACTGAGATGTCCGGTCACTAAGACTGAGATGTCCAGTCAATAAGACTGATATGTCCGGTCACTAGGACTGAGATGTCCAGTCACTAGGACTGAGATGTCCGGCCACTAGGACTGAGATGTCCAGTCACTAGGACTGAGATGTCCAGTCACTTGGACTGAGATGTTGAGTCACCAGGACTGAGATGTCCGGTCACTAGGACTGAGATGTCGGGTCACTAGGACTGAGATGTCGGGTCACTAGGACTGAGATGTCGGGTCACTAGGACTGAGATGTCAGTCACTAGGACTGAGATGTCCGGTCACTAGGACAGAGATGTCCAGTCACTAGGACAGATATGTCCAGTCACTAGAACTGAGATGTCCAGTCACTAGGACTGAGATGTCAGTCACTAGGACTGAGATGTCCGGTCACTAGGACAGAGATGTCCAGTCACTAGGACTGAGATGTCCAGTCACTAGGACTGAGATGTCCGTTCACTAGGACTGAGATGTCCGGTCACTAGGACTGAGATGTCCGGTCACTTAGGACTGAGATGTCCAGTCACTAGAACTGAGATGTCCAGTCACTAGGACTGAGATGTCCAGTCACTAGGACTGAGATGTCCGGTCACTAGGACTGAGATGTCCGGTCACTTAGGACTGAGATGTCCAGTCACTAGAACTGAGATGTCCAGTCACTAGGACTGAGATGTCCAGTCACTAGGACTGGGATGTCCAGTCACTTGGACTGAGATGTCCGGTCACTAGGACTGAGATGTCCGGTCACTAGGACTGAGATGTCCGGTCACTAGGACAGAGATGTCCAGTCACTAGGACTGAGATGTCCGGTCACTAGGACTGAGATGTCCGGTCACTAGGACTGAGATGTCCAGTCACTAGGACTGAGATGTCCGGTCACTAGGACAGCGATGTCCAGTCACTAGGACTGAGATGTCCGGTCACTAGGACTGAGATGTCCGGCCACTAGGACTGAGATGTCCGGTCACTTGGACTGAGATGTCCAGTCACTAGGACTGAGATGTCCGGTCACTAGGACAGAGATGTCCAGTCACTAGGACTGAGATGTCCGGTCACTAGGACTGAGATGTCCGGTCACTAGGACTGAGATGTCCGGTCACTAGAACTGAGATGTCCGTCACTAGGACTGAGATGTCCGGTCACTAGGACTGAGATGTCGGGTCACTAGGACTGAAATGTCCGGTCACTAGGACTGAGATGTCCGGTCACTAGGAATGAGATGTCCGGTCACTAGGACTGAGATGTCCGGTCACTAGGACTGAGATGTCCAGTCACTAGGACTGAGATGTCCAGTCAGTAGGACTGAGATGTCCGGTCACTAGGACTGAGATGTCCGGTCAGTAGGACTGAGATGACCGGTCACTAGGACTGAGATGTCCGGTCACTAGGACTGAGATGTCCGGTCACTAGGACTGAGATGTCCAGTCACTAGGACTGAGATGTCCAGTCACTAGGACTGAGATGTCCGGTCACTAGGACTGAGATGTCCAGTCACTAGGACTGAGATGTCCGGTCACTAGGACTGAGATGTCCGGTCACTAGGACTGAGATGTCCAGTCACTAGACTGAATGTCCGGTCACTAGGACTGAGATGTCCAGTCACTAGGACTGAGATGTCCGGCCACTAGGACTGAGATGTCCAGTCACTAGGACTGAGATGTCCGGTCACTAGGACTGAGATGTCTGAGTCACAGGACTGAGATGTCCGGTCACTAGGACTGAGATGTCGGGTCACTAGGACTGAGATGTCGGTCACTAGGACTGAGATGTCGGTCACTAGGACTGAGATGTCAGTCACTAGGACTGAGATGTCCGGTCACTAGGACGAGATGTCCAGTCACTAGGACTGAGATGTCCAGTCACTAGGACTGAGATGTCCAGTCACTAGGACTGAGATGTCAGTCACTAGGACTGAGATGTCTGGTCACTAGGACTGAGATGTCCAGTCACTAGGACTGAGATGTCCAGTCACTAGGACTGAGATGTCCGTCACTAGGACTGAGATGTCCAGGGCACTAGGACTGAGATGTCCGGTCACTTTGGACTGAGATGTCCAGTCACTAGAACTGAGATGTCCAGTCACTAGGACTGAGATGTCCAGTCACTAGGACTGAGATGTCCGGTCACTAGGACTGAGATGTCGGTCACTTAGGACTGAGATGTCCAGTCACTAGAACTGAGATGTCCAGTCACTAGGACTGAGATGTCCAGTCACTAGGACTGGGGATGACAGGTCACTAGGACTGAGATGTCCGGTCACTAGGACTGAGATGTCCGGTCACTAGGACTGAGATGTCCGGTCACTAGGACTGAGATGTCCAGTCACTAGGACTGAGATGTCCGGTCACTAGGACTGAGATGTCCGGTCACTAGGACTGAGATGTCCAGTCACTAGGACAGAGATGTCCGGTCACTAGGACACGATGTCCAGTCACTAGGACTGAGATGTCCGGTCACTAGGACTGAGATGTCCGGTCACTAGGACTGAGATGTCCGGTCACTAGGACTGAGATGTCCAGTCACTAGGACTGAGATGTCCGGTCACTAGGACAGAGATGTCAGTCACTAGGACTGAGATGTCCGAGTCACTAGGACTGAGATGTCCAGTCACTAGGACTGAGATGTCAGGTCACTAGGACTGAGATGTCAGTCACTAGAGAAGTGCAGGATGTCCGGTCACTAGGACTGAGATGTCGGGTCACTAGGACTGAAATGTCCGGTCACTAGGACTGAGATGTCCGGTCACTAGGAATGAGATGTCCGGTCACTAGGACTGAGATGTCCGGTCACTAGGACTGAGATGTCCAGTCACTAGGACTGAGATGTCCAGTCAGTAGGACTGAGATGTCCGGTCACTAGGACTGAGATGTCCGGTCAGTAGGACTGAGATGACCGGTCACTAGGACTGAGATGTCCGGTCACTAGGACTGAGATGTCCAGTCACTAGGACTGAGATGTCCAGTCACTAGGACTGAGATGTCCAGTCACTAGGACTGAGATGTCCAGTCACTAGGACTGAGATGTCCGGTCACTAGGACTGAGATGTCCGGTCACTAGGACTGAGATGTCCAGTCACTAGGACTGAGATGTCCAGTCAGTAGGACTGAGATGTCCGGTCACTAGGACTGAGATGTCCGGTCAGTAGGACTGAAGTGACCGGTCACTAGGACTGAGATGTTCGGTCACTAGGACTGAGATGTCCGGTCACTAGGACTGAGATGTCCAGTCACTAGGACTGAGATGTCCGGTCACTAGGACTGAGATGTCCGGTCACTAAGACTGAGATGTCCAGTCAATAAGACTGATATGTCCGGTCACTAGGACTGAGATGTCCAGTCACTAGGACTGAGATGTCCGGCCACTAGGACTGAGATGTCCAGTCACTAGGACTGAGATGTCCAGTCACTTGGACTGAGATGTTGAGTCACCAGGACTGAGATGTCCGGTCACTAGGACTGAGATGTCGGGTCACTAGGACTGAGATGTCGGGTCACTAGGACTGAGATGTCGGGTCACTAGGACTGAGATGTCAGTCACTAGGACTGAGATGTCCGGTCACTAGGACAGAGATGTCCAGTCACTAGGACAGATATGTCCAGTCACTAGGACTGAGATGTCCAGTCACTAGGACTGAGATGTCCAGTCACTAGGACTGAGATGTCCGGTCACTAGGACAGAGATGTCCAGTCACTAGGACTGAGATGTCCAGTCACTAGGACTGAGATGTCCGTTCACTAGGACTGAGATGTCCGGTCACTAGGACTGAGATGTCCGGTCACTAGGACTGAGATGTCCAGTCACTAGAACTGAGATGTCCAGTCACTAGGACTGAGATGTCCAGTCACTAGGACTGAGATGTCCGGTCACTAGGACTGAGATGTCCGGTCACTTAGGACTGAGATGTCCAGTCACTAGAACTGAGATGTCCAGTCACTAGGACTGAGATGTCCAGTCACTAGGACTGGGATGTTCAGTCACTTGGACTGAGATGTCCGGTCACTAGGACTGAGATGTCCGGTCACTAGGACAGAGATGTCCAGTCACTAGGACTGAGATGTCCCGTCACTAGGACTGAGATGTCCGGTCACTAGGACTGAGATGTCCAGTCACTAGGACTGAGATGTCCGGTCACTAGGACTGAGATGTCCAGTCACTAGGACTGAGATGTCCGGTCACTAGGACTGAGATGTCCGGTCACTAGGACTGAGATGTCCGGTCACTAGGACTGAGATGTCCAGTCACTAGGACTGAGATGTCCGGTCACTAGGACAGAGATGTCCAGTCACTAGGACTGAGATGTCCGGTCACTAGGACTGAGATGTCCGGTCACTAGGACTGAGATGTCCGGTCACTAGAACTGAGATGTCCGTCACTAGGACTGAGATGTCCAGGGCACTAGGACTGAGATGTCGGGTCACTAGGACTGAAATGTCCGGTCACTAGGACTGAGATGTCCGGTCACTAGGAATGAGATGTCCGGTCACTAGGACTGAGATGTCCGGTCACTAGGACTGAGATGTCCAGTCACTAGGACTGAGATGTCCAGTCACTAGGACTGAGATGTCCGGTCACTAGGACTGAGATGTCCGGTCATAGGACTGAGATGTCCGGTCACTAGGACTGAGATGTCCAGTCACTAGGACTGAGATGTCCGGTCACTAGGACTGAGATGTCCAGTCACTAGGACTGAGATGTCCAGTCACTAGGACTGAGATGTCCAGTCACTAGGACTGAGATGTCCGGTCACTAGGACTGAGATATCCGGTCACTAGGACTGAGATGTCCAGTCACTAGGACTGAGATGTCCAGTCAGTAGGACTGAGATGTCCGGTCACTAGGACTGAGATGTCCGGTCACTAGGACTGAGATGCCGGTCACTAGGACTGAGATGTTCGGTCACTAGGACTGAGATGTCCAGTCACTAGGACTGAGATGTCCAGTCACTAGGACTGAGATGTCCGGTCACTAGGACGAGATGTCCGTCACTAGGACTGAGATGTCGGTCACTAGGACTGAGATGTCGAGTCACTAGGACTGAGATGTCCCGGGCACTAGGACTGAGATGTCCCGGGCACTAGGACTGAGATGTCCAGTCACTAGGACTGAGATGTCCAGTCACTAGGACTGAGATGTCCAGTCACTAGGACTGAGATGTCAGGTCACTAGGACTGAGATGTCCGGTCACTAGGACTGAGATGTCCAGTCACTAGGACTGAGATGTCCAGTCACTAGGACTGAGATGTCCGGTCACTAGGACTGAGATGTCCGGTCACTAGGACTGAGATGTCCGGTCACTAGGACTGAGATGTCCGGTCACTAGGACTGAGATGTCCAGTCACTAGGACTGAGATGTCCGGTCACTAGGACTGAGATGTCCGGTCACTAGGACTGAGATGTCCGGTCACTAGGACTGAGATGTCCGGTCACTAGGACTGAGATGTCGAGTCACTAGGACTGAGATGTCCAGTCACTAGGACTGAGATGTCCCGGGCACTAGGACTGAGATGTCGAGTCACTAGGACTGAGATGTCCAGTCACTAGGACTGAGATGTCTAGTCACTAGGACTGAGATGTCAAGTCACTAGGACTGAGATGTCAAGTCACTAGGACTGAGATGTCCAGGGCACTAGGACTGAGATGTCCGGTCACTAGGACTGAGATGTCCGGGCACTTTGGACTGAGATGTCCGGTCACTAGGACTGAGATGTCCAGTCACTAGGACTGAGATGTCCAGTCACTAGGACTGAGATGTCCAGTCACTAGGACTGAGATGTCCGGTCACTAGGACTGAGATGTCCGGTCACTAGGACTGAGATGTCCAGGGCACTAGGACTGAGATGTCCAGTCACTAGGACTGAGATGTCCGTCACTAGGTACCCCTGTGAGATGTCCGGTCACTAGGACTGAGATGTCCAGTCACTAGGACTGAGATGTCCGGTCACTAGGACTGAGATGTCCAGTCACTAGGACTGAGATGTCCAGGGCACTAGGACTGAGATGTCCGGTCACTAGGACTGAGATGTCCGGTCACTAGGACTGAGATGTCCAGGGCACTAGGACTGAGATGTCCAGGGCACTAGGACAGAGATGTCCAGTCACTAGGACTGAGATGTCCGGTCACTAGGACTGAGATGTCCGGTCACTAGGACTGAATGTCCGGTCACTAGAACTGAGATGTCCGGGCACTAGGACTGAGATGTCCGGTCACTAGGACTGAGATGTCCAGGGCACTAGGACTGAAATGTCCGGTCACTAGGACTGAGATGTCCGGTCACTAGGAATGAGATGTCCGGTCACTAGGACTGAGATGTCCGGTCACTAGGACTGAGATGTCCAGTCACTAGGACTGAGATGTCCAGTCACTAGGACTGAGATGTCCGGTCACTAGGACTGAGATGTCCAGTCACTAGGACTGAGATGACCGGTCACTAGGACTGAGATGTCCGGTCACTAGGACTGAGATGTCCGGTCACTAGGACTGAGATGTCCAGTCACTAGGACTGAGATGTCCAGTCACTAGGACTGAGATGTCCAGTCACTAGGACTGAGATGTCCGGTCACTAGGACTGAGATATCCGGTCACTAGGACTGAGATGTCCAGGTCACTAGGACTGAGATGTCCAGTCAGTAGGACTGAGATGTCCGGTCACTAGGACTGAGATGTCCGGTCAGTAGGACTGAAGTGACCGGTCACTAGGACTGAGATGTCCGGTCACTAGGACTGAGATGTCCGGTCACTAGGACTGAGATGTCCAGTCACTAGGACTGAGATGTCCGGTCACTAGGACTGAGATGTCCGGTCACTAGGACTGAGATGTCGGGTCACTAGGACTGAGATGTCGAGTCACTAGGACTGAGATGTCGAGTCACTAGGACTGAGATGTCGAGTCACTAGGACTGAGATGTCCAGTCACTAGGACTGAGATGTCCGGTCACTAGGACTGAGATGTCAGGTCACTAGGACTGAGATGTCCAGTCACTAGGACTGAGATGTCCAGTCACTAGGACTGAGATGTCCAGTCACTAGGACTGAGATGTCCAGTCACTAGGACTGAGATGTCCGGTCACTAGGACTGAGATGTCCGGTCACTAGGACTGAGATGTCCGGTCACTAGGACTGAGATGTCCAGGGCACTAGGACTGAGATGTCCGTCACTAGGACTGAGATGTCCGGTCACTAGGACTGAGATGTCCGGTCACTAGGACTGAGATGTCCGGTCACTAGGACTGAGATGTCCGGTCACTAGGACTGAGATGTCGGGTCACTAGGACTGAGATGTCGAGTCACTAGGACTGAGATGTCCAGTCACTAGGACTGAGATGTCCAGTCACTAGGACTGAGATGTCGAGTCACTAGGACTGAGATGTCTAGTCACTAGGACTGAGATGTCAAGTCACTAGGACTGAGATGTCAAGTCACTAGGACTGAGATGTCAAGTCACTAGGACTGAGATGTCCAGTCAGTAGGACTGAGATGTCCAGTCACTAGGACTTTTTTCACTCTACATTGCTCCAGTTCACTCAGCTGTATAAAAGAGTACCTGGATATAGACATTGGTGGATATGTGTACGAGCAGCCTTCACACATTAATTGCAGCATCTGGCTGGATGCTTCCCAGAGAAGTTGAGATGGTGTTTGATTGAACAGGTCTGCCAGGGAAGTAAAGTGTAAAGCGCTTTGAGCAATCCTGAGGGTTGGATACTGCATTATAAAAGAATGTACCTTTTTACACATTATTCCCTTGAGAGTCTCGAGGAAGTATTCAGCCATGTGTTTGTGATTATTGCACAAAGACTATCTGTACATATGTTTCCACTGCTGTCTATAGCCAGGTATGATTTCGTACAGCACTTTCATTTTATACAGTGATCTTTTAGCAACATAGAATGAACAAACTTACCCCAAGATTTAAAACATCTGCAAAATAACTCAAACTAGGAATATATCTTGAATGAGAATCTGACGTTCTAACTAATGTGCCATCCTGCTCAAACACACGTCCTTTTATGTGCAAATCAGCCATCATAAATTTGTGCATATACTAAAACAAAACAAAATGACATGTAGACCTAGGGAGTGTAATTGTGGGAGGATTAACCTAGCCTTCAGTCAGGCTGCAGACCAACAGAAATTGACTCATTGCTTCAGCTTTATGTGTCATTAGCTAACACCCTGTAAAGTAGAGTAATGTGTCCAAGTGATTTACCGTTCACTCCCTGACAGACCAATTTAATCAAAAGCCTCCCCGACTTCTCAGCCATCCTGAAAATATTGTTTGAATGTTAAGTCTATTCAAACAAATATATCTACCACTGTCTATAGCCAAATATCTGTTTCTGCCATATTCTTACAGTTGATTGAACTGGAGTAATGATAAGTCAATAAGCTTACCCAAGAATTGAACGTTTTTGGAAAAAATTCTTACGGTTTTTATTCCAAGGAGATATATTGTTATGTTATAGATACGCAGACTACAGATACCCCCCTGATCATGAGAGCAGGTATGAGTTCACGTCACAGTACTGGCATGTTCTTGTCGCCCGTCTTGCGTTTGTTATTGTTTTTGAGGTATGTTGGCACTGTTTATATCTTTTACGTTTACTTGTCTACTCTTTATCCTCATAAGCCTATGTAATGTCTATAATCGTCAGTCCCTTCAAACAATTACTTCTTATCTAAGATAGAATAACATTTCAGTGGGTATGTAGTTAACTGTTTAAATTGCCTGTGTCCCTACCATAAAGTCGTTAAGGACAAACTAGTTCTAGTTCTGTCCACTTCACACACTGTGTAGTGGCAACCATTCAGTCTTGTTATTAGCTCTTCTACAAGATACGTGTATAGAGAGTACTAGAGACTGTAAACAGTTAAAAACAAATAGACAGTTGTGTGGGATGGTATCATAAAAGGACATCTAGAAAAACATCTACCAGTTGTTAATACGTGTCGTTTCATGATAGCTGTGATAATGTCTTAAGCTAAAAAATAACACCAGTTACAAGAGTAGTCCTGTTCTTGAGTATTATTGTTATTAAATTGATCATGGGCTAAGTTGATGCCTATCCACAACAAGAATGTAGCGCACGTTACAACTGGATTTAATCTGGGCGTAAAACTGTGCAGCTAGAGTGTCAAGAGAGAACAATGCACAGATGACCAGAGTCAACACAAGTGGTTCATTGAAAGTATCTCATGTTCGGCCCGTGATTGTCAACTCTACACTGTTTTGGATGGAGTGTAGTGGCTGCATCATAGCTTTATGCAGAGACCCGTCCACATTCATTTGGACGGTTAAAAACTGTTGTGGACGGGTAGAAATATGGGTGGACGGGTAAAACAAATGAAGGAGCAAAAATACGTCTTCCAAAACCATAGATATTGTCAGTTATGCCTCAAAAGTGAGTGTAAATGGTGTCACATGTGTGTTTGTAGTCCATTTTAGGTCATCAAACATGTTTAAAGTTAATAAACTGGCTTAACAGTTAACATCCATGTGTCCACCAAAACGTTTGACTGGCAATAATTTGGTCGTGCATAAACCCTCGGCTGCATGACCAGGTGTGTCTATTAGGTGCGGAACGTCATATATCGTATCTGTCCAGCAGTTTCTTTGGATCATTTGAGGGGAGTACTGGTGAATTGGCACGTGGTCTAGTTGTAGTGACAATGTCTGTTGCAGCACGGTGTTTTCTTCCTGGCCCAATTCATCGCCAAGTTTGTACCGGACATGCCGAGTAAGGTGCGCGTGCGCATGTTGCGTGAACAGTACAGGGCAAAGAAGGAACGCTTCCAGAATGCCAAAGGCAAGGAAGAAATTAAGTCAAAGAAGAATGATTAACCATTCGTCATCTGATTCGTTGCCTAGCAGAAGGTTCACCATGCTTTTAAACCTGTATAGTGTTTCTGTTATATATGGTTTCGTTTTAATAAACCACGCATGTTTGCGAGAATGTATGGTTTAGATTCTAGCCGATGTCATGCATGTTGTTGTCAACATTGACATTGTCTGTAAAAGGAGTTTGACGGAGGCATAAATTTTATTGCATTTAGGCAGACCGCGTACAACGTAGTGGAACTGTCTTTCCACATCGACCAGTCACGTGCCTTTTTATACAATCTCACCACCCAGTGCACAGCTTTGTTTGCTGATATGATAATGGTACAGCGAACAGTCTACTTGTAAGTGTAACGGTACCTGTGTTGTAGAGACAAGATTGTTCTCGTACAACTTGAAACATTCATGATTCAATAACAGCACACCTGCGGGGAGATGGCCCAGGTTTCTTCTATACTATGTATATATATATGAACAGCTTGAAATTATTTGCTTGTGAGAATATGGTTTCAATTGGTGCTGGTACAAACATAACACGTGACCTACCTGCATGACATGTCATCTATTCAATAGCAACGACGTCTTTTGCACTTGGGTGGTAACAGTGAGGTCATTGTGGGACGCTGTGTTGTCCATGTCGTGGTTAGAATACTAGATTGTCATTGGTGTGAACATTGCTTTGCCTTTGGGAACCCATTTCACAATATATAACGATGTAATAGCTCTTAAACCGATTTTTTTCACTTTAAATTCAATTTTTATCCTTATCTGGTCTTGAATACCCCAAACAGTCAACACCACAACTACCAGCGAGATTTTGTCACTGATGTGTCATGGAAATAGTATCCAGTGTTGCCAGGTCTAAAAACAATTTCAAGCCCAATGGCCCTTGAAAAATAGCCCAAAATAGATCCACAAATAATTATAAAATGGTACGTTTTAAAACTTGCTAACGACACGCTCCACCGATAAAGAGGAAATGCTTTTAAATTACATTACGCACAAAGTATTTATCTAATGGTGAGTGGATGATTCCATAATTTCTTGCAGTTGAGCGCCACCTACTGTTCTACGGTGAACTATATACAATTGCCTGTTTATAAAATTAATAGCCATTAGTAGCCATGGTGTACTTCGTAACATCACAGAATTCTCCACACATATGGCCCTCTACGTAATCACACGCACGCACGCACACACGCACGCACGCACGCACGCACCATCCTCGCAAGCAACTGCTCGTTGCGCTACGTTACTACGCGTAGCGCAACAAAGAGAAGAGTTGGTATTGACGTAATGTCACCCTGGCGCGAGAATGATTATTACCCTTATTTGTGGACAACTGGGTGGCCCAGGCTGGAGTAGGCAATGCTTGTATTAAAAAACATTAGGCAGCTTTGAATTGGGAGTTTATAGTATTTATTACGTGACGAAGAATATGACGGCTCTTAATGTAACACATGACGTAAAAACCACCACTTTTGAAACTAGCCCAAAAATAGCGGCATATGCTTAAAATAAGCCAAAAAAACGCAACCCGCAACGGGTAATTTTTTCCCGCTGAACAGGTCTAAAACTAGCCCAATTCCGCGGTAAAAACGCGGAGTTGGCAACACTGATAGTATCCCTGGTAATTCGACAGTGCATATTTGAACTCGTTTAATTTAACAACGGTTTTGTTTAATGATGAATTTTGCTCTTAAGAGCTCTTTATCTATAGTGAAAGGCCTCCTGGTCCACCTCTTAATTGCCCGTTTAAAATGTCGGCTGTTTTTGTCGCTTTTGTTTGTTCCCATTTTGTCAGTGTCTTTCCGAAGACATGTATAGAAAGTCGTTGCATGGTCCCTTCTACATAGATAGGTGTCTATGGTGGGAGAAGCAGTTTCCCACGCAATGAACTAATGTGTAAGCTCTCGTGACTTAATAGTCATGATGATATATATGTCGGTAAACCTCGATAACTGTTCCGTGGTACGCATGAGTCGGATCACAGGTTATAACAAGAATGAGATCAAATGAAACCCATTGAATAGAAAATGGGGTTGAGTTGTTGACATTTGTGTTTGTTGCATTAGTCCAAATCGGCAAATGCTAATCAATAACAACACGTATACGCACTAATTAGCATTCGCGAGGAATGGAGCCTTTATCTGTTGAATGTGTAAATCAGAATAATATTTGGTACTAATCCACTATTGTATTCAGAGTATATCTTGCAGTGGTGAACGGGTTTTTTATATTTGCTGATACTGATCAATTTACGTAATAAAACTAACATAAATCAGTGTTCGTTTTGTTTTCTTAACCTGTAATAAAAAAAACTGGTTCATTGACGTCACAGACCCGTGTCCGAATGTGCATGCATGGTTGCATGGTCTTCGTCACTGTTCTGCAAATGTTTTTGCCATGAGCCAAAACTTGTTTATTTATCTCTTTGCGAACCAAGATATGATTAATAATAAAACAAAAACGTAGAAAATGTGTTTTCATTTTTCCGTAAAGGTGTGTTTTATGCTACCCACGACAACATAATTATAACCAATAAATATCGCACTAATTGACATGCCATATAAAATAACAATGTCACCGCAAGGTGGCGACGCTGCCTATCAAAAGAATCTTCAAACAATGTCGAAGATATTCTTGATTTGATTTGTTGCTGGGAATCTATGAAATGGTGACAATGTGCAAACTACTGTTGCACTCTCTCAAGCTGTACCGACAGTACTTTTACTGTCTATGCAGGAGGTTAATTGTCTTTCATTTAAATCATTATGTACTTTGACGACGGCTTTAGAGATTCCCCTGCAAAGCAGCTTTATCGTCTTCAAAAGATTGCGATAAATTCCACATCATTATATTGCAAGAGCGATAAAGGAACTTGCAAAAGAGCAGTAGGTTGACGAGCCCCTAAAAGTGACCCGCGGCAATAACATGCTGCAACAGCGCTCACGGCGACATATAACGTGCGACTACCACTACGGCTGCGCAGACTAGCAGGTTGGGCCGAGTTGGGGGGTTCAAAGGTGTGCTAAGACGCAATACGTTTTGTTACGTAAACATGCCACGGATGACGTCGAATGATGGAACTGACACACAGATGTATAAATTGTATACTAAACTAAAGTATTGACGGCGAAATCGAGGTACACGTGAGTCCGGATTCGACAAAAGTGCCCACGAGGGTTATAGTGTAGGTCTGGGTTTTATTGGAGCTTCATTAATTTGATCAACGAGTCTAGCAGGCTGGGCGTGATATTTTGCTGGTGTTGGTATGCCCCTGGCCTGGTGTAGACCCTATGAGTTTTAATGTTTAACATTAAACAACATATAGAGGTGTTATATTGCATAACTTACTACAAATGAGTAATCGTTATTTGTCGTGAAGCGAGTTGGTAACATGTTCATATATTCCTATTTAATTTTAATACATATGTGCATAATATAGAAATAGTGAAATGTTCATTTGAATATCTCGAGGTCGGATTACCCGAGACCCACGTAAGGTTCGGGTGCCTAGGGCCCACGAATGTTTTAATCCTGTGGTCAGAACGCGTTGCCGAACCACAACATTACAGCGATACCACCTGAGCTATAAGTCACCTCCACTTTGAACAGTCGCAACGTCAGTATAAGTATCTCGCCCAAGCCACTCCATGATTGTGCGAACGAACACTGCATGTCTTATGGAAGTCCTCAACCGTCTTCTTAGCGCCTCTCGTGGGCCAGTTGGAAACCGCGGGCCAGGTTTCGCGGAACGTTGGTCTACGCAAAGCTACTTGATTATCCAAACGCTATACCAAAAGCAAAGAACACTGCAACGAGCCAAAATTAAAGCGATTCAGCGGACTTTGAATAAAGATGCTAGACGTACGCAATGAATGGTTATGGAAATAATGGTAGAAGTATTTTCAAAAAAGCTAAATAAATCCAATATTAAAGGAAAATTCCTTATTACACAACTAATACATTTCAATTCACATCGACATTTCGACCGCCATCGGTAGCCTTCTTCAGGAACTGAATTAATATAATATTCTCCCAAGTTGATGAACATTTTCACGAATAAAATAAATCCCGTACTAGATGGCAATACACAATGAATGGTAACATAAAACATCCAGTTTACAGTGATACCCGCTTGGAAATCACACACATGTCAATTCGGCGGAAGCTCCTGCATGTACGTTAGTAGGCGTAATGTAGAGGTGTATAGCTTATTTTATCTTTATTTAATAAATTGTTTACTGTATTAAAAAGAAATATTCAAACTCAACACAGAAGGTAAAATGGAGCTGCAGTTGCAAGCAAATCAAAGTGGTATTACTAGTTCATGGAAATGTTATTTAGGATACATTTTATTCAATAAAACAGATGTCTCTTTCGCTCGCTCTTTCGCTCGCTCTCTCTCTCTCTCCCTGCCTCCCTCCCTCCCTATCTCTCTCCCCCTCCCTCCCTCTCTCTCTCCCTGCCTCTCTCTCTCTCGCTCTCTCTCGCTCTATCTCTCTCCCTCTCTCTCTTTCTCCCTCTTCCTCTATCTACCTCCCTCCCTCCCCATCCCCCCTCCCTCCCTCCCCATCCCCCCTCCCCTGCTCTGTCTCCGGGTGGTGGTGTGCGCGCGCGCGTGTGTGTGCGTGTGGGCATGTGTGCGTGCGCGCGCGCTACTTTGTAAGACATAGACGGTCTCCCTTTGAGACAAGGGCGTCCAAACACAATTCTTCGCGAGACTGTTAAGTGACGACGACCAGCTTGACTTTCCTTGTGAATATCACGGTAATGACAGCAACCACTAGATGGAATTTCTCTTGTCATTGTGTTAGCCGTGCAACAAAAGTAAAATAGGTATAATAAAATGAGAAACAATTGCCTACTACATACCAGTACACCGCGAATCCATGGGTTTCGATTCATCTCCAGACGACCGCCCGCTAGCTTCTTCCGCTTTCACAACTATAAATTAGTTGGTTAAACGAGCGCCCTGGTGACAATAAATATGAAGACACTGTGCGCACGAAGACACGTTATGCGCAACCAACTGTCAACGTGGTGTCGAACTGCTGGCGAAAATTCCCATAATTCAACCGTCGTATAAGCAGCTGCATCGCACTGCCCCATTTCTATGAACGTGTATATTCGTTGCGCATTTCAATGGAGTTCACTCGGCGAATCCATCTAATGGACAAATGGAACGTGGTCGGTGAAAATCGATGGCACAGATCCTGCATCGGTGTCCTCTGTGACAAATGACTACACGACCTCGCAAGAACACCCATCTGTATGTCGTGTCAAGGAAGTGGACGACAGTGCGTTGACAATGGACGACGGTTTCTAAGCCCACTTGTCGTCACTGAGTTGCCAATACATGAAGCATATATACGACTGTTGCACTTTCAGCAGTGTATTTAATTATCGATAAGCACTTGCTAGAATCAGCTAGGTAATTAAGTAATCAAAATAAGACTGCCGTGTGACATAGGCGAAGACAGGAAGACAAAGGAGAAGGAGGCTCGACTGCACGAGGCTGTCATGCAGTGAGGACCACACGAATCTGCTGTGAAGAGTGAATTATACGAATATAGGGTGAGGGTGGACAACGCAAACGGCGAAAGTTGTATGTATAAGGCATTAACGCGGGGACAGGAGACAAGCTATAGGGCACGCAATGATTCTAATTTCTTGTCCGTTTTGAGCGATAATTAACGATACCATACACGACCGGTCACCCGTGAGGTGGCTACCATTCTTAAAGCCCCTAACTACTGCCTGGTGAGATTAAATTAGGATATACACTTTATATCACGAAATACTAAAACAAATAATTCACAATTAAATTGATACTGATGCCTGCCACACGGAAGATAGAAACGATTTTCTTTCGTTATTAGTTTTCCATCTCATATTGTAATTTTCTACTTTTTATTTGGTGCACAGATATTATATAACTTGATTTCCTGACAGCTAGAATCCAAAACGGCACACGGCAAGCTACTGCAAAATGGAAAAGCAACACACTTGGAAATCAGGATGCAAATTTGACACAAACGGTGGAATACTTCAGAAGACACTCAACATCGGCATGGAGACTATTTCACCATCGTCACGCACACGCGTCACGGTTTCATTGTGTCCGGCTAGATCCACGGAGACACTTAATGGAGAAAACAGCATATACGTCGGCTAAACACAAGGATGATCGATGCACAAGATGTACTGGCAACTAACCGGAAGCGTGACAGCAGCACTTCGATGTCCGCGCGTCAGATGAAAGGGTTACTTGAGGACAGTTCTATGGTGTCATCATTCACGCAGCCGTATCTGATTGCCAACTGAGCGTGCCTTTGTGTGAAGATGCCTCGATAATTCGATTTCTCGCTCCTTTCATTTCGGATTCGTTTAAAAAAACACTTGACATGTAAGTTTGATTGAGTGACTGTAGGAATGTAGGTAGAGTTAGTTGGTGAAATCGTCAACATAATAATATTATCTTCTATATTTCTACATCCATGACGTCGTATGTATCTGTGTGAACGATGAAGATGGACGGTGTGAGATGTAGAGAGAGTAATGTGATGGGTGTCGCGTAAGGTGGTTGATGAAGTAAGATGATGGGTAAGGTATGGTGATGGGTGAGGTAAGGTGATCGGTGAGGCAAGGTAAGATATTGGGCGAGGTAAGATGATGTGTGAGGTAAGGTGATCGGTGAGGCAAGGTAAGATGATGGGTAAGGTATGGTGATGGGTGAGGTAAGGTGATCGGTGAGGCAAGGTAAGATGATGGGTAAGGTATGGTGATGGGTGAGGTAAGGTGATCGGTGAGGCAAGGTAAGATATTGGGAGAGGTAAGATGATTTAAGGTAATGTCACTAATGAGGTAAGGTATTTCTACATCTAGAATCAATCAAAATTATTCCCAAAATTGAATTATGCATGTGACCACGCGATATAATTATAGCTGATGTATCTATAAACGGTCTTGTTTCCGTGTTGAAGTTATCGGCTTTCTTATCTCTGTAAAACTTGTCGGCAAATTCAGTCTCCTATTGAAGGTTACGAGTCAGTCCAGTAGTTTGCTTTGGCAAATCATCAAACAACGATCAAAGTATTTTCTTTGGATTGTTTAAACAAATTACGTTTGGTTAAGCTGACCCGCTTACGAAATAACATTACATATTTTAACACTACACATTTTACTTACGTGTATGTTTTGACAAAAATACGCTCATTTACGTCTACATAATTAGAAATACTTGATTATATATACAGGGGCGTAGCTAGGTATAAATACATGTGGAAGCACTAATTAATTATGTCAGTCTAAATTTTATCATGAGGGTCAGGTGCTCCTGAATGTTGTGTAGCATGTGTGGCGACCCAATCAGTTTCATTATAAGACACATTAAATCATAGGAAAATAGAACACGCTAAGGAATAAATAGAAAAATACACGCTATTCTTACTGCGTGAAACATGTTGAAAAGATAGAGGACGTGAACGGCTAATGTGTTATACGTAGCATATGTTTGAATGTGCTACATAATAGCCAATCACAATTTGTTGTTGTGTTCAGTGTACTATAATAACATCAAAAGTCAGTGGAACGTACATCTATGTTACAATGACTAGGTATATCGTATGCATTAAAATAAGCTATATACTCATTATAGTAATTAAAGAAAGCTATCGCTTTGCAATAGTTACAACCTTTTAATCATAGTCAAGATGATATAATAACGTAAAGTGTATACGTGTTATATTTAAGAATCTGTATTGTCTTCAACATCGATTTAGTTACTAATCCCGCCTTCATTCGTGGCGGAATAATATGCGCCTGTTCTTCTGATGAATGATGCGCTCAGTATCCAAATCTTTGTCCTAGTGGACGTGCATCAAGGCCAGTCTCGACATGTGCTCTGTTGTCGTTGTAGAGCGCAGACAATTCTTGAGATGCTTTATTGCGTTGAAAGAGCGCTCTGCAGTGTACGGAGCGGGGATGATTTCCTGAAAACGTTTTGTGGAGTGTGTCTAGTCTCCCAGCGACATTCATCGTTTCCCATCTTGCCTTCCAGCCACCCACTTCGTTTTGTAGTTGACGCATATCTCCAGGCATGTCGTCTTGGAACACCTCTTAGAGCTGGACTTTTCTTTGTGGTGTCAGATGCACCAGTTGTTTCGGTATGATGTACCCAGCCGCGTAGCGACCTTGAGACTAACAGTTGTGTGTTCATTCCCTGCAGCAAGTGGTCCATGAATGATGTACTTACCTAGTACCATCTACCATGAATGGTAGGTAGTAAGTAAATCACCCTCTTCCATTATTGACCAGGGGTGTCAGCGGGAACATTTCCGCGGTGTCTTTGTTTTCCAGCACAGCTTGCTCGGTTGAACCTCGAATTTCGCTGCCTGTACCACAGTGCCTTCATATATGGAATACATATCTCAGGATCTGCCCTATGTTGTTGTAGCTGGGATATGACAATGACTGCTTCCTTCCCAGATAGCATGGAAACGTTAATCTAACGTTCATTTAACGTTAGCAGACACGTTGGTTTAACGTTTAAATGCGAACTTCTTTTGCGTTATTTTGCTCGTTTATTTAACGTAGATCTACGTTTACATTCTAACCAAACAAAAACAACCAAAAACTAACGTTTCGGGAACGTTAGAAATTTAACGGTGACCAAAATCAAACGGTTCTAACCAAATGCAAACGTTTGCATGCTATCTGGGTTTGCTTCTCCACGAAGTCCCATAGTTTGGCTTGTAGAAATGTTGTCAGAGATCTAAGCACACTTTCCAATACATGCTCCATCGTCACCAATGTGATGACAAAGTAAAACCTTTGGATTGACAATAAGTAGTTCCGAGCTTTGCCATCCCCATCACCTTCCAGATATTCCATAGCAGACACTACAACACTGAAGGCAGACATGAATATGTACAGTGCGTTGCAACAACTGGCCCATCTAGTTTCGCTGAGCGACTGAAGTTTGGACCTGTTGTTCATGCCAGCTTTAGCTTCTAATCTTGTAATTTTAGCCCATGGACGTTAAAACGTTGATAAATAGTTTCTAGTGAATTACTATTTGTCCGGTTGCTGCAGTGCCAGGACATGCGGCGGCAGCTATTTGTTCAGTGCACTTCCGTCTGGAAACTGAGTACAATGTTGTCAAAATGTTGACGAATTGTTACAAGTGAATGATGACGTTTTTGTTGCCAAAGGCTATGAACATTGTGGGAATCCTCTGGCCAACGTTTTAAGTGGGCATTTTGTGGTTGCCTTATTGATGTGGAAGCACGTGCGTACGTGCGTACGGCTAGCCACGCACACACACACACACACCCATCACCCACACACCACCCACACACACACACACACACACACACACACACACACACACACACACACACACACACACACACACACACACACACACACACACACACACACACACACACATATATATATATATATATATATATATATATATATATATATATATATATATATATATCACGAATATTTGGCCAATGGATCGAGTTCCATGTGAAACGAAAAACTAAAATAGCCGCTTCCTGTTTGGACATAACAAATTGGATTCGTGATGAGTTAAACTCAGTGGTTATCAAGCATTCTTTCCACAAAATTCTCTAAAATCACCCCAACCAATTCATTCAAAATTAATTACTAGGTACATTGAAAACGGAAACTGGAGCGGTGGCAAACCATTAGTTGTAGTTTTTTTAGCGTGTATACACACAAACCATGTTCTCTTGCTAAATGTGTTTCAATTAATTATTAAATTGACCTTACTGCATATAAATATAGCACTGACAAGCCTCTTTATAAATGTGTTTAGATAACTCCAATCGTTGTCCAGAAACACTGGTAATTTTAGTATGGAATTTCAATATAGCACCTGAATTTTCTGGAATCCCAAAAGCTCTGTTTGAACAGCACTATTCCTATTAGTTGTAGGTGACAGAGGGAGAGGGAATTGTTACAACACCCCTAGTCCTCTCGTATAAAGGACGACAAATTGACACTTGTTTCTTTACCATTCAATTTCAAGAAAAATAATAGTTCTCTTCACGTTTTTGGCTTTTAGTTAGCAAATAAAATCCGTAATCCAAAGCACCATGGTGAATAATGTCTGATAGAAATGTTCAGGTCGGAATATCTACAGTTTCACACAGCCGTATCTATTTCCTGTTTATATAATCGATTCTTTGATATCAGATGTTTTGCCCATTGGACAGTATCCTCCACAGTAGACACTCACAAACATGAGAGGAACGTACATAATATTAATAACAACAATAATAATAAAGATTTATTTGCCATTTTCAACATGCAAGTACATTTCATGTTAAATAGGAATGTGTTCTGGCGTTGAGTCACGTAGTGCTTATATACAATAAATAAATATATATATATATATATATATATATATATATATATATTATATATATTTGATCAAAATTATATATTTGTTATTTATCATTTAAAAACATATATATATATATATATCTCAGATGTCCTTTAAAATGATACATTATCTATTTAAAATGAAAACAGGTACACCTACACACCACGCGCGTACATGGCGTACACGAGAGGAACGTAGATGGCGTACATGAGAGGAACGTACGTGGCGTACGTGAGAGGAACGTACATGGCGTACGTGAGAGGAACGTACATGGCGTACGTGAGAGGAACGGCTGCAATATGCAGAGATTCGGTGGGAACCTCTGAAGAGGTGTTGACAACATAAAAAGATCCACATGCGCAAACATACGCATGTACGCACGTACAAGACATGCATGCATGCAGGCACGCGACCACGCACACACACACACACACACACACACACACACACACACACACACACACACACCACGCACACATACACGAACGCATGTACACACACGCGCAAACTCATACATGCGCGCGCACACACGCATATACACAAACAAATAAATACGCACACACAAGTTCGATAGGTAGTTAGGTCTACACGGTGTTAATGGATGGCAAATGAAGAGAACGCAATTTGAGAACCAGGACATTTAATTTGCGTCGTTCGTTTAAGAGGATGTGTCTTTCTGTAATACGCATTAAATTCTATACGATCTGACCGGCTGTCCGGACCGGCTGTTCTTTATTAATCCCAAAAAGGGAAATTAAATCATCAATCATAAAACGTGTGTACATACACCAAGCACCATATAAACAAAGAAGAGCGAACAATAACATAAAATAACATCGTCTGACATAAACAGAATATTGAAATACCTACCTTACAGCCTCAGCTCATCAGCATGTTGAGGCTAGGCGGTATCCGGAAGAAGATCTTTCGCTCACGCACACTCTGGATATTACAGATTTATTGTATAAACGGATTGTAGAGGGAATGACAGAATGGCGAAATTATCGGTAGAGCATTTTGGGACTACTAAGCGTCCACTAACAGTGCTCCAATGATCTGACACGGTGCTGTGGTCATTGAGTGTAGCTTAATTCAGACATGTCTTCTTGTACATTCGCCACTCAACCACGACAGGGAACGAATCAAGTTAGCTCACAGTTAGCTTTCTTTCTAATCTTGTCAAATAAATGTGCTTATTGTGGTGTCACTTGGACGTAACTGTTTGATGTCGGTTCTATGGGCACTTCTGCGTCATTCATAATCGTTTTATAATTCTCCAGGCCAAAAGTGAAGCCCTTTCCGATTACTTTCTGCTTATAGCATATTCTATTGCACTTGCGCAACCGTAGAAAAACGGTAGGCCCTATTTCCGTCTACACGGTTACGTACTAAACTTAAATCGTTTCTTCCTTAGTAGAGACAAAGGCCACGAAATAATGCCGACTGTGATTAATTAAGAAGTGATGTGCTGTTAGCCGCTGAATGTCACACATGGGCGCGCTTGTGTTCACTCGTGCGGAACGCACAAGGTTGTTGCGTGATCAATTATCGACCAATCTACGACACACACACAGACATCAGCGTTTCTATCCATCAGGCTAGACCTATTTGGCAATGTGTATGAGTTACCGTTCGCGACAAGGAAACATCACATGAATTCTGCTTAATCGCCTATAAACACCTAAAAATACGATCATTGTACACGCATAAGTAATCGCGTTAGAGACCTAACGAAAACAAAGAAAGCATTGTACATCAATCTGCACGCTTTTGAAGAAACCGACATCGTATCTCGGTGGGCTTCATGGGCTATCAGAACGTAGACTAAATACATTTAATCTATGGATACATATACAATATATGTAAAATTAATGGTCTGAGTAACGCATAAGGTCAGGAGACGCCCATTAAGATATGTAATAATGTTGTCGTGTGCAAGATCCTAGAGTCTATATAGTGTGGCCACGTGTCTACAGTGCAGTAGGCCCTATTGCTTTCCGGAATGTGTCACCTTTTTACAACGGCACGGCCACCGCTCTTTCAAATCAACACCACTTTCGCCAAGCTGCCGCCTTTTGGCAACGCCATGCTTATAGTTCCACCACGTCAATATCACTTTTATAAAACATCCCCTTTTTGGAGGGCAGTGATGCCGTGTAGTGCTTGTTGGGATTCTTCGTCTAACACCCATTTACAAAGTACATTATTTTCAGACTATATCCAGACCCACGTCACTGGCTTCTGAGTCCACAGACAATGTCATCTCCGGCTGAGTGGCTTTTGTTAACGATGACAACGTTTCACCGCCCACACCTGCCTTCTCAATCCAGCTCACCTTTGTTAGGTAAGCACACACTTAGCCGCCTGATTCATTACACAGTATTCTTCGCATCCAGGCTGTCATGTTTATCTTGGAAATCTACTCATACGACCGGAATATTTACGTTCGACATGTTTCCTGAGAAGATTGACGATATTAGTAAGTACTGCATCTGTAATTGTGTTTTAATGGTTTCTGCCCTCTACGAAAACGCTCTTGCATCACGGCCTCTAACTGGTGTCACTAATGTTGTTTACAAGTGCATTTGACACATGATTTGAGTCTGACAAAGGGTTAGTCGGGTGACGTCCGGAATTTGAAGTAGGCCTATGGCTGCCCGCCCGTTAGTTATCATCGTAAGTGCGAAGTTCATGAGTGGTTAATCTGCCCATTTTACATTGAGTTACTAATCCTAGCTATTAGCGAATAGTGATGAGCATGTTATCAGGACGAGTGTCCTATTCTTTACTGTGAAATCTATTTGGGACTGACCCAACGTGATCCTAAATGCAGGACGACTAAATATTGAGGTGACCAAAAACTGAAGCTCTATTGTACTTGTATGTCTGTTCATTCTAAGTTGTGTATATGCGCACGCAGAGGAGTCAAGAACCTACTTCCGCAGTGGTCGGTCCCAAATGCGGCTGCATCTGCGCATCCGAGTTTGTGACGGGCTCTCACATCCGGCACAGTGACATCTTCATTGCCTGTGATTAAAGTGTCCTTTTGAACATTTGCGCTGCGCATGCGTGAATAATATTGATACGGAGCGTGTCGCCTACTTTGGAAAATGTTCTGGAATGTTGGATTAAATCCGTTGCATCGATTATTAGGTGGGGGGGTATTTAGATTGCTAATGTTGTCTCTCCAGACATTATTGTAACCGTTTCGCGTGTCTCTTCCTCTATCCTTAATTATACGGTTCAGTCATTCATAACATGAAGTGTGATGAAGTAAACGTAGGCAAACCCACAACAGAAGTACTGTGGTCAAGCCGGCCCGGTTAGGCAGGCAGTATTGATAATTAGTCTAGTTGCAGGACAGCGAACCTAGAAATTGTAATTAGTGTAAGGTTTTTTGAGCTTACAGTAAGCACTGTACCAACTTTGGGGTAATTTAAAGTAAAACGTTTGAACTAATAGCCATAGAATCATGTTTGATAGCACTTTTCTGTATAAGTTTGACTTGAGGAATTTATTTCTGATGTTTGTGTCATGATTAAAGGTCAAAGTCATTTCTGGCTCAATATTGTTGAAATTTACTTAACTTCCACGCTTCGAGTAACCGACAACCAAACTGACAATCAATGGTGTTATTTATAGAGAGAAGAACTAGATAAACACTAGCCTATGGCTAATCTAACCAAATGTAGACAATCTCATAGCCCCAGCCTTGCTCGCACACCGGTTGCTCTGCTCCGAGAGAGGGGATTGGCTTCTACAGTGGGGATTGGCTTCTACGGTGGGGATTGGCTTCTACAGTGGGGATTGGCTTCTACGGTGGAGATTGGCTTCTACGGTGGGGATTGGCTTCTACGGTGGGGATTGGCTTCTACGGTGGGGATTGGCTTCTACAGTGGGGATTGGCTTCTACGGTGGAGATTGGCTTCTACGGTGGAGATTGGCTTCTACGGTGGAGATTGGCTTCTACAGTGGAGATTGGCTTCTACAGTGGGGATTGGCTTCTACGGTGGGGATTGGCTTCTACAGTGGGGATTGGCTTCTACGGTGGGGATTGGCTTCTACGGTGGGGATTGGCTTCTACGGTGGGGATTGGCTTCTACGGTGGGGATTGGCTTCTACGGTGGAGATTGGCTTCTACGGTGGGGATTGGCTTCTACGGTGGGGATTGGCTTCTACGGTGGGGATTGGCTTCTACGGTGGGGATTGGCTTCTACGGTGGGGATTGGCTTCTACGGTGGGGATTGGCTTCTACGGTGGAGATTGGCTTCTACAGTGGAGATTGGCTTCTACGGTGGAGATTGGCTTCTACGGTGGGGATTGGCTTCTACGGTGGGGATTGGCTTCTACAGTGGGGATTGGCTTCTACGGTGGGGATTGGCTTCTACAGTGGGGATTGGCTTCTACGGTGGAGATTGGCTTCTACGGTGGAGATTGGCTTCTACGGTGGGGATTGGCTTCTACGGTGGGGATTGGCTTCTACGGTGGGGATTGGCTTCTACGGTGGGGATTGGCTTCTACGGTGGGGATTGGCTTCTACGGTGGGGATTGGCTTCTACAGTGGGGATTGGCTTCTACGGTGGGGATTGGCTTCTACGGTGGGGATTGGCTTCTACGGTGGGGATTGGCTTCTACGGTGGGGATTGGCTTCTACAGTGGGGATTGGCTTCTACGGTGGGGATTGGCTTCTACGTGGGGATTGGCTTCTACGGTGGGGATTGGCTTCTACGGTGGGGATTGGCTTCTACGGTGGGGATTGGCTTCTACGGTGGGGATTGGCTTCTACGGTGGGGATTGGCACGTGGATTGGCTTCTACGGTGGGGATTGGCTTCTACGGTGGGGATTGGCTTCTACAGTGGAGATTGGCTTCTACAGTGGGATTGGCTTCTACAGTGGGGATTGGCTTCTACAGTGGGGATTGGCTTCTACGGTGGGGATTGGCTTCTACAGTGGGGATTGGCTTCTACAGTGGGGATTGGCTTCTACAGTGGGGATTGGCTTCTACAGTGGGGATTGGCTTCTACAGTGGGGATTGGCTTCTACAGTGGGGATTGGCTTCTACAGTGGGGATTGGCTTCTACAGTGGGGATTGGCTTCTACGGTGGGGATTGGCTTCTACAGTGGAGATTGGCTTCTACAGTGGGGATTGGCTTCTACAGTGGGGATTGGCTTCTACAGTGGGGATTGGCTTCTACGGTGGGGATTGGCTTCTACGGTGGGGATTGGCTTCTACAGTGGGGATTGGCTTCTACAGTGGGGATTGGCTTCTACAGTGGAGATTGGCTTCTACGGTGGGGATTGGCTTCTACAGCAGCTCTGCATCAAGTGTATATTACAATACTTCTTCATCGCTGGACACCACAACTATGCAAGGTACCTCTCGTGGCACTGCCTCGAGATGTCAGTGCTCCTGCCTGCCGAGGCCAAGGACGACCTTCTCTCCGGTGCATTTGTCTGCAGACACAAGGCCGGCAGAAAGTATCGACTCTCCCCATATCTGCATATTATGTCTCTGACACGCTTGACCATTGCTGCTCTCCAGATCTGTCAAGCAGTTCCAGCGAGACGCCGCACAAAGGGGAAGGTGTGAAGACATGTAACGTTGATGAAGATGACCGCCAGCGTATCAGTACAGAACTTGGAAACTGTTCCCATCCCCTCGATACCGAGAGTGATGTCCTCTACAACATCCACAATGGATAAGTGGCTCCAACGATGGTCAATGTGTCAGACTCCTTGGCACTTCGTGGTGCGATGGCAACTGCATTCCGCAAATCGCTCCCAACCGAGTTCCATGCAAAGCTCAGTTCGCCAGTGAATACTATGGAACATCTGAAACGAGGTGTTAAAATTGGTGACAAGGTCGTGTTCGACCTAGAGTCCGTATGTCTCCGTGTTCTGGTAGTCGGTCAACAGCGCGAGGTGGAACTCATGCCAATATTTTGGGTATGAGCTATGTGTTGTCCCTCCATCACTTGTGGATGAGTGTGCATGGTTGCGTCCGGTGAGGGAACAAGGCGATTCTAGTTCACAAGCTTGGAGTAAAGCATCAAAGCCTCCACACCCTGACGTCATCATCGTGGACGCGCAGCAGCTCTTGTATCACGTGGTCTGGCCCTGTGGGGGAAGAAAATCCTCGTTTTTGACCGTTGGACTGAAATATCGGCTAAGGACCATGAGAGGCACCAGAAGGACCACGAGGAGACACAGTGTGCTCAGCTATTTGGAGCCCACCATGCACTAAGCGGATGTGATACTGTTTCCTACCCCTTCGGCAAAGGCAACGCCTCTGTTCTGAAGACACTAAAGAGCAAGCAACTTGCCACGGCTGTTCGACGTGTTGGGTGAGGAGAGTGCCACTCACGCGGACCTCATGGCAGTTAGACAGCAGTTCTTTGCGGCACTGTGTGGACACCCCACGGGCACCTTGATGACTCAAGCTCGGTACAATCTGTACACCCGCAAACAGGGGGAGCCACTGCGCATCATGTTACTGCCTCCGACGGACACAAACCTTTACAGATGTTGCTTTGGAAGGCAGCTGACCAACAGGGTCCTCCAGATGTCTCCATCGCAGAGTATGGATGGAAAATAGACGATGGGATAACTTGCCCCAGCACTGATGTGGTCCACCAGGACCACCGCTTCTAATGAACGTCATTAACTGCCGCTGTTGAGCGAAGGACAAGGCATGCAAGGAAGGCAATTGTAGCTGTTACCGTGAAAAACTCATCTGCACAATCTACTGCCTCTGCACAGCAGGTGATGAAAGCTGCAACCCGTTTACGAAGATAGAGGAGAACGATGTCCAGCATGACCATGATGATGATTATGTAGATCGGGATGAGTTATAAGTACAACACTCAGCATTGGATGGATAATAACAAAAAATGTTAGTATCTATGTTAATTTGGTTTTACTATGTTTACATTTGGTTATATTAGCCATAGGCTGGTGTTTCTCTGTTTAGTAACATTAACTATAAATGAAACCACCGATTGTCTGTCTGTATCCTTTCAATTTCACCATTGAAAGGATACAGCTGGCAAATTGACTAATCTGTTTTGAAGCTAGATGTTGACCAGTGATATATCATTCAATTGTGAATATTGCAAAAATATTACTAATATAACTAATCATAATTTGGCAGATAGCGTACATCATAAGAACTTCATAGTAATTAATAAATAAATACCTAGAAACATATACCATCTCTTTAAACTGTGGATGTTATTTGCAATCGACGAAACACCCTCAAAACAAAACAAACAAACATCATCACCAGTCATTTTAATTACAAACACTAAGGAATCACATCATTGCACAGAATGACAAAATCAATCGTTTACATAAGAATTATGCATACACTCCTATGTACAAGTTATAGAAATATAGTGACAATATGTACTATATCGTATGAAAGAACGTATTGCATAAAAACTGCACCGTTGTCCTGCACGTCTGAAAGAAAGATCTCTGTTTCACTGCACCTTTCCTTGTCCTGCTAACACAACATAACCACGGAATTGTCTCTTTCCTCAGTGTACCACGTGGTACTAACACGGAGATACTAAATTTCAAATACTACCACACTTGTCTCAGATACTATCATCCTCCTACAGTCTTCTAACAACGTTGATGGATACATTGGAGAACGTTTCACTAACATCCGTACAAGTTCACTTTTGCTGTTTAAAACTGATTTTGCTTCATGACATTTATTTAGGCATCTTGAAAACGTTCAACATGAGAATGTGTTATGTGGCACAATTTGGGAAGTACATCACATTAATACTGTCCTCTGGTCCTTTAGAGATTCAACCTCTGAATCTGTCTTTTACATATATTGGGGAACATTTATTTGAGGTGCTTCTGACTGCTACATCTAGTACAGATAAACACAGTAATATCACTCGAATGCAATTGACCAGTTACGATGCATTTACAACTTCTCTCCCACTCACTTTCCATTGAAAACACACCTGGTAATTCAACATTTTCCTATTAAATATACATTCACACAGACTAGGTTATATACTACTTAAAATGGCACAGTATTAAATTACAAGCATCTCTAATGTGTGCAGCTAAAACAAACTTTTAAAAACAGCGACATTTACATATAAATAGATTTGGTCCCTGATGCTGTCAACGTTGCGAAAATTGCATGAAACACACAGAGTGTAACCTGACTGTCTGTTTGTGGAGACAGGTAAGCAAAAAGATTACATCCGCTGATAAATCCCTCACTATCTCAACTCAACACCCATTAAAATTTGTAATTCAATCCTGTTAAATGTAACCATCTCTACTTCTTACAACAAGACAGTGAAAACACAACGTAATATCTCCAACCCTGCATAATTCCGACCACAATTTAAAAGAGAAATATCCCCCCCGTTGACAAAATCTGAAGTCAAAATATCACATACATATCTCATTTTTTTCAGAAACAACAAGTATTCGCGAGGAACAATTACCAAGAAAATATAGCTACCCCTTGAAAATTATGAAAGAATGAAAATTTTTCCTACTCATCTACCCCAATATTTATGTTCATAACAGAGAATATTACTATTGCAGTAGATGAAGAAGAAGATGAAAGGTCCATTCATTCCACGGGGGAGATCAGAAAGGCAAGTAGATTCACTGCGAATGTGTCACTTCTGGTCTGCAGACTGTCGACGTTGACGAATGGTTGTTTCACATATGTTAAGTGGGGCCTGCAACAGAGAAGGAAAATAAGACTCACTCCCACTCTCTCTTTCTCCTCCCCCCCTCTCTCCCCCCTCTCCTCTTTCTCCCCATCCACCACTCTCTCTCGTTCTCTTCCCTCTCTTTCTATCTCATTCTTCCCACCCCCTACCCCTCTCTTTCTTTCATTCTCCCCCCCCTCTCTCATTCTCTGCGCTCACTCTATCTCATTCTCCCCACCCCCACCTCTCTCTTTCTCGTTCTCTACCTCTCTCTCATTCTCCCCCTCTCTCTCTCTCTCTCTCTCTCTCGTTCTCTTCCCATCTCATTCTTCCCACCCCTACCCCTCTCTTTCTTTCATTCTCCCCCCCTCTCTCATTCTCTGCACTCTCTCTATCTCATTCTCCCCACCCCACCTCTCTCTTTCTCGTTCTACCTCCCTCTCATTTTACCCCTTCTCTCTCGTTCTACCCCCTCTCTAATTCTCCTCTCTCTATCGTTCTCACCACCCGTCTCTCTCACGCACTCATTTATTGTATGACTTTCCAAGTCATAATGAAGATAATAATAATTATAATAATGTTCAGTTATGTCTGATAACTGCACCAGTGACTGAACCAGTCGATTCGAGATTTGTAGATACGGTTGCACACGTCACACACACGCTTGTGTGCAGTGGCCACCCGTTGTTGTCATGTTCGTGATTCTTTTGTCATCATAATTTTTCGGCTTCCTAAGCTCCTTGTTCATTTCAAAAATATTCCACGCTGGTTTTGCTCATGGATCTCAACGTCACCCTGTCTGTGTCCCAGGGTCTGGGCATCTACCACCTCTTGTGGTTTAAGGCCAGACACAGCTTCTTCTTCGGCTTTTCCCACTAGGTGGGGTCAGCCACAGCTATATCAGATTCTTCTGAATTTTTGCAGAGTCCAAATGTTTTGGCCCAAAGCATAGAATGTGTCTTACCAAGCAAAACAAATATATAATGCTATTCAGTACGACTGTACCTTGTTTCCATGATAAGTATTTGCTATTTTGAGCAAATACTGACAAATTTGACAACTATATAACTATTCAGTACGACTGTACCTTGTTTCCATGATAACAAGTGTTTGCTATTTTGAGCAAATACTGACAAATTTGACAACTATATAACTATTCAGTACGACTGTACCTTGTTTCCATGATAACAAGTGTTTGCTATTTTGAGCAAATACTGACAAATTTGAAAAATATATAACTATTCAGTACGACTGTACCTTGTTTCCATGATAACAAGTGTTTGCTATTTTGAGCAAATACTGACAAATTTGAAAAATATATAACTATTCAGTACGACTGTACCTTGTTTCCATGATAACAAGTATTTGCTATTTTGAGCAAATACTGACAAATTTGAAAAATATATAACTATTCAGTACGACTGTACCTTGTTTCCATGATAACAAGTGTTTGCTATTTTGAGCAAATACTGACAAATTTGAAAAATATATAACTCTATTCAGTATGACTGTGCCCTGTTTTCACGATAACATGTAAAATGTTTGCTATTTCGAGCAAATACTGACAAACTTGAAAAATATATAACTCTATACAGTACGACTGTACCCTGTTTCCATGGTAACAAGTAAAATGTTTGCTATTTTCAGCAAATACTGATAAATTTGAAAAATATGTAACTCTATTCAGAACGACTGTACCCTGTTTCCATGGTAACAAGTAAAATGTTTGCTATTTTCAGCAAATACTGACAAATTTGAAAAATATATAACTCTATTCAATACGACTGTTTCCATGATAACAAGTAAAATGTTTGCTATTTTGAGCAAATACTGACAAATTTTGAAACACTGACATTCTTTATTGAACATATTTGTAATTCTTGAAAATCCATGTTCAGTAATCATGTACTATCAAGTTTAATGTTTTGGTAAAGCACATGAAAAACCCTGATTGTGGACAACAACCATTGGATCATTATGAGTGAAAATACTTACGATTATTAGGTCATTGCAAGGAACATTCAGAATATTATTTAGAATCTGACTGCATAACTCACTGAGGTATCCTTTTTCAATACAGTATGTGGATATTTCACAAATGGGGAAAATGGCAGTCGAAGGTGGCAAAATGGGTAATATTACTTGATATCAACATACCTGATTCATTAATAAAAGTCTTAGAGATAAGTAATTGTAACAAAAGAGAAGATCATTAATAGTTAACATAAAAGCCAGTGGAAACTGGCAGAAAACCATTTTGGGCGTTTTTTGTAAAACAAAAAACCACTTCACCTCGGCTGCAGGTTCGTAAGGTCTGAATTGATGATCATTTGGAACAGCCAGACATATTGGTACCAACAAAAGCCAAAATGTACACATAAATGATAGTTCTTAGACTTATATACCTCTCAAGAAACTTTCTTTTTACCTGGATATTTCAATCACATACTCCACAGTTTGTGCTATGATAGCATCACACTAGCATTGTGGAACAGCGACTAGCCAACATGGTAATTGACAGGTGGCATTGTAGCATAGTTTCTAGACAGCTTGATGAAGTTGATGGTGATGTTACAGCACTCACTCATTTGTCGTGTTGAGTGTCTCCATTGCTGGTCCCTGATACTGCTTCCCTCGTGTCAATCATCGCTGTCTTTATCTTGAAGTTTTTGATTATATCCTGCAAAACCATATTAAAATACAATAACACTCTGCCTGGTACCATTACAATTACATTCGTGTTTCTGACTCACCTCTTACATAATCAAACCAATCAACTCAGTAATAATATCCACACCATGGTAACCAATTTACACTACATTTACTAAGTTAAATTTCCTTGCATCGCAGCCGTGGGTTGCAATACAAGGACGTCTGCATGAGAGACATGAAGACGCTCGACATTGATGCAGCATCCTAGGAGGGCCTTGCAGCCGTGGGTTGCAATACAAGGACGTCTGCATGAGAGACATGAAGCGCTCGACATTGATGCAGCATCCTAGGAGGGCCTTGCAGCTGACTGCACGAGGTGGAGAAGTATCCTGGAACAACACTTCAAGACAGGGGAAGAGAAGCTGATGAACGTAGCAGAAGACAAGTGGATACGCAGAAAGGAGCGCAGCAACTCCAGCAGACCAGAGACCACACACAGATGCGACCTTTGTGGTAGTAGTCTGCCTCGCCCGCATTGGTCTCTTCAGCCACAGACGATGCTGCTCCAGCCGAGCAGACAGTGAGAACAGTTAGGATGCTTCACCCATGGTCAGCCATGACTGACGGAACCTACTACACTACACTACACTACACTACACTACACTACACTACACTACACTACACTACACTACACTACACTACACTACACTACACTACACTACACTACACTACACTACACTACATTAACATTAAGACATGAAAAAATATCAAATCAACGTCTACCCCTGGTAGTCTTTTGATGAAAGGTCAACTGGTACATATTATAATAAAAATTGTAGTGCTTATATTTTAGTATATATACATGTTACAAATGGCGGCACAAACTAAAACTAATCTCTAACGGGCAAAAAGAACAAGTGGAATATTTACTACCTGAGATGAAAGGCACAGGACTACTACAAAGCTGTGACAATATACTCATGTGTGACACTGGGGTACTTTAAAGGGATACTCCAGTCAGTGAGAGGTTCACAGTATTAACTTATATATGTGTACTATAAAATTATTGGTTGTGCCTAGTAACTGTGCACAAAGATTGTTAATAAACAATTAGTTATAGTTTAATGGCATCAAAAACATGCTATCTTAGATTCAGGGCGCTGCCATCGTGAGACTTATGCGCCAGTGATGTAAGCCAAATAGTTTACGTCACTTGCGCATTGTTGAAAAAGGCAAGGATTGGCGGAATCTTCGCTAATAATTGTGATAGTGACGTAAGCAATCCGCGACGTACTAGATACATCAAATACCATTGGACAGACATAGAATGTTCGAATGTGCATCTGGCGCATAAGTATCAAGATGGCAGCGCCCTGAATCCAACATGGAGTGTTTCTGGTACAATTATACTATAATTAATTGTTTATTAACAATCTTTGTGCACAATTATTCTGCACAACCAATATATTATACAGATGTAAGTAAATGCTTTGAATCTCTCTCTGACTGGAGTATCCCTTTCAAATAAGCACACCTTGTGCAGCAGATGACTATCTGAACAATGTATACATACAAAACATCGATAGGGCTGTATGGTAACAATACTTATACTCGATTTTCTAACTTACAACTAATGCCACACCTCATAACCAACACATGGTACATGATAGTTCACTTTGCAAATTTAGGAGCAGTTATTATTTATTTAAAATCTTTGGGACATGTGAGATTTCAACGTTGCAGATTTAACAGAGTTAAACATTTAGAAATTTGCCGATTCTTACCAGTGTGTAAAACTGGAATTATATTCTAGTGAACACGACTTGGGGAGATTCTTCACTGAAAATAACGACTGGTCCCTGATCAGCCAGAATCATGTGCTGTTAAAACTACTTGGTAGAAATGGGAAACTTACAAGCCAATTCTGTTTCGTCAGTGACATGACCACTTGGTGGGAGACCGCGCTGTCATCGCCTTCGTCGTTCGCTTTGATGACCGGCTCTGTAAGCCACAAAGACATGTCACACGTGGACACTTCACTCCTTTAACGACTTTTTGATTCTGCACTTTCTTGTCACACGTCTTTAATTTGTGGGCACATACGCAAGTCAACACAGAGAAACGACGTCTGCCAACGCTGAGCTTAGATCTTGGGTAAAAAGTTGTGTTAGTTAATTTCCTACAGCCATGTCAATGAGCGAGATTAAACCCAACTTTTTGGTCTCACTCTTCCTTGATCCCTGTTGTTCAGGGGCAAGGGTCAGGTGTGGTATTTTTGTATCACTTGGTCCATTCTTTCCCTGCTCTGATTCCTCCCAGTAGCCCACTCCCTGCACTTTTCATCCTCTCCCGATCTTCCGATACCCCTCCTCATGTGGTTCTCTATCTCAGCCCTGGCCTTCTCCTTATTCCGTGCCTTTGATGTCTTTCTGCTTTTTTCCACTAGTCTACCTGCGTCCCTCCTTACCAAGTGAGTTGCCCCTGTTAATCCTACCAATGTTCCTGTCAGGATGCTTCGCTTCCCCACCTCTGTCTACATTCAAACACCTGCAGCTAACAATATAGGTACAGCCATCTTAGGTTATGGACTTCACGAAGGTGTTTGCTTGTGATTGGTCAAAATATTGGCACGAAAGACATACAAACACTGTAGCACCATGTACATCACAGATAAACGAGACTTGATTAAACATGGCAAATATGTAGTTGTAAGTTCTTACATAGCGCAGTATCCAGTCCTCAGGATTGCTTAAAGTACTTTACATTTTACTCCCTGGCAGATATGTTCAATAGAACCCCATCTAGACAACACTAGGATCACTTGAAAGGTGGTGAAAAGTGAAGGAAATGACTTGCTGAAGTAAGAACCGCAATTGAATTATGTAGTTTCAAACAAAAAGTTTGAGATGTTATTGGATCTGTAGACTCGCAATTGTTTCTGCACACTCCCAGCTATGAGTAGTGTCGGAGTCCACATAAAGTATCCATAAAAACTAGTGCAACAAATAGTAAATCACAACTTTACCAATCACAGGCAGTTTGTCTCGGTCCAGAAATATCCTTGCGTGGCCGTCCTACAAATCGCACAGAACATATAGAAATAATCAAGGAGTACTTACAAACAGTGGCGGAACGAAACAAACTGTAGCACATTTCGGAATGCATCGGATATTTTGCAAAAAAAATTTAAATTCCAAAATGAACTCACGTGTGAAAGTATCAATTTTTAGGAATAATTAACAATTTACTACCAGTTTTAATGCAACAATTGTAGTTACTATCAAGGACAGGCTCTGTAAAGACCTAACTGACATACGTAAACACATCAGTATTATCTGTCTCAAGACCTGGATTTTTCAGGTTGGTAAATTTTCACAACTACCCTTGCAAAAACCTGACTTACATGGACGACATCATCATTATAAACTGACCACTGCCCTTATACATAAATAACATAATGCTAGTAACACTACACTACCAAAACATAGTTTAAAGTGTGCAATTTATTGACATGCCACATGTTATAATAATTATCAAAACTTATATGAATTAATATCAGATAGTGCCCCTTCACTTTTGGTCCGAAATGTACCAGAAACACTAAATTATATAGAAAAAAAGGTACAGGAAAAGATCATAGTTGTACAAATAACTTAGAGACGTACAAAGAGCTACAGGTCATTTGTACAGTGATACAAACTGTTGTCAGAGTGGACACCAAACTTTGCAGTTTTAATTCAGTTTAACTCAAAGAAATGCAAATTAGTAATGGCTGATTTATACCATTATCCTTGGTCTATATATATATATATATATATATATATATATACACACATATATACATACAGTATATGGAGGCTATATATACATTGTATATCAAACACAAACCAGGGATACCACATGCTCGCCATCTACCATCAAATTATCTCGCCGAAACCTGAGCCAACACACGTGACCCCAGTACGTGACTAAGACCTGGAGATGATGGGTTGAAACATTGTACTTTTCAAAAGATATACTCCAAAGTAAGTTAATTTCTTAGAGCATAACATCTAGTTTGTTCAGAATAACGGGATATTAAAAAAATCAAGTAATGAGAGGAAATATAGGAATGCCGGCCATCCAGTACACAGTACGTATAAGTATGTTGTATCAACACAGGTAAACCACCAATGAATTTGTAATGTAATTATTACACAGGGTAGCCTACTGGAGAAATCACGGTGAACATCTCTGAAAGCACACACAACACAACTTACCCGTATCAAAAATGATGTGTAGAATATATTTTCTATCGTCTGTCCAAATGAATGTGGATTTGTGATGAATTCGAAGTAGCATATGGGGTTCTCTGAGGAAATAACACACACACCAAGATGAATGTACACATATGCTGAAGGATTTACAGCATACTTTTGCGGAATCAGCTTCTGAAAACCTGAGCAGAAAAGTTGGCAGTCTGTCTGACCTTCCCCAACTTTGTAAAGATGACCACCCGACCTGCTCAAAAGTGGTTGTTGTCACACTCAAGACTAGTAATAAGTTTGCTGTTTTGAACGCACAAAAGTACACCTTTGCACATGCAACGGACTGCAGCAAATTGGCAGCATAATTGATAAGACGTTTTCTCCTCGTTCACATGGCACTAATCACTAGAACATGATGGATAGCGTAAAGTGACTGCTGTTTAGGGTGTCACTCTTTCTCACTTAATAGGGGGCGCTGCTGGTTGCATCAATCTCAGAAACCCCTTGTAAAACTCTGAAGACAAACTCAGCCAATGAAATAATTTGATGACAACTTCCGTCCAGGTTGAGTGGCCTAGGGTTAGGTTCCTATGCCATGATTACTACCCTCACAAGGCACGGCTGTCCGTCATGCAAAGCCAGCACTGGCAGATCCCCTAAGCAAAGCATGGGGGACAACTGAATCAAACTATTTATTGACTTTGCCAGTCATGACTATGTCAGCCGTGAGAACAGCACAAATATCTGCCCCAATTTGAAGACAAATAAATGACTGGTGGGAATACCATTATAATGACCCATTCGCATCGTCAACATTACTTGTTACATGAGCCATGGTTGGCTGAAGTAATTGTTAATCATATCGTCATCACCTGACCAGCTGCCGACCACTGATGCAGTGGGCGATTTCATAAGCTGAGCTTAAATTAAGAGTTTTGCAAACTGACCAGCCAGGGGTACTGCAGGCTATCACTGATGTAGCTAACAGCAGTGACACCTCGCCTGCGTGGATGAATTATACTGGCATTCTCGGGATACGTCTTATAACTGGAATGTAAGTCAGGTGAATATCTGTGCTGTTTTCACGGGCAACAGGCGAAGTTTGGTTCAGCTAATAAAATAATAAGAAGAAGAAGATTTATAAAGCACCATAAATCTAGACTAAATCTATTTGGAGACAATGTACATGAATATGAACACATATATATATGCAGAATTTTAATAAGTTACGTATGATTAATAATATTAAATTTATTAGAGTAAATGAAATACATACAATATGTATAAAAATAATAGAAGTAAATGAGAAATAAATAAGTTAGCTAAAGATGATTATTAAAATAAAGGGTATAGTGATGATAAATGGGTGAAGACATTTTGTAAAATTAGATTAGTGTAAAGACATGTACAAGATAATAAATAGGTAAAATACAAATAAATAATTAATACAAATTAAATACGCTGTCTACACTCCATACACAGCCAGGAATAGGTGAGTTTTCAATTGTCTTTTAAAAGGCTTGAGGCAACGGGTTGATGTGTTGTTCTGCCAGAGAAAGTGGATACTTATTTACCACCCACGACTTGTGAGGACTGTGCTACTTACTGTCTCGTCTTTCGTACCAATTCGTCAGCAACCGATGGATATTTTGGACCTGTTCTGTCGTCACCTCCATAGTCCCAGCCTCTTGGAACGATGACAACTGTTGGTGAGAAAATAATATAATAACTGTATTATGGGTAATTATCAAAATAAAATAAATTAAGAGGTGTTTACAAATTATGACAACAGTCCTGCACATATTATATATATATTGTATATTATATATATATATATATATATATATATATATATATATTATATATAATATAATACAATTGTATATATATATATATATATATATACTCAGCCAATACATATAAGTATACGTACATATATATATATATATCATACATATATATATATACATACAATCGTATATATTATACAGTATATATATATATATATATATATATACTCAAATGTATATATATATATATATATGTATATATATATGTATATATATATATATATATATATATATATATATATATAGGCAGTGGAGTCAGTTCAATGTTTTTTAAATATTACAAGCAAAATATTAATAATATCATCAACAAACGTTCAACCCATCCATTCCATACTGCATAAGTAATTAATCAGAAACATTGAAAGTATAGTTATTATTGAGAGGTTCGTTATTACTGAATCCCTCTATAAAAGAAAACATAAAATGGATAGGGTAAACTGCCGAGGGTTTGAGAGAACAGCAGAGAATCCTGATAGGTGGAGAGGGTAGAGCAGGTTACCCTAATCCCATACAAGGATGAAGGGTAACAGATATTGACATTTCACCTGTCTTGGTGCAGTTGGACCCTTCGTGGTATCTTTGTCGTTTTGCTGTCTACTTCTTTGGCACCGATTTTTTTGTTTCGGTGGCCCCCTTTCAAACGACCCAAACCTGAAAAAGATAAACTTGAACTCAACGCTTCTAAATGATATGAATTTGGGTACAATTTACAGGCCTGTACATTTCCACGAACCAAGGTAGGGTTCGATAGTATCGGCTATCAGTTTGTCTGGGACAAGTAGTTACCCATTTTCTTGATGGGACAAGTTAGTATTGCACTGACAAGTTTATCAGTAAATGAAGCCATGACTGCTGTACCAGTTCGGGAATGGGCAAATCTAATGATACAGTGGTGCCACCTATCAGACAGTGCATTATGGGTAATGCACATTAACGCAATTAAATATCAGAACCAGGCGGTGTGGGGTGTACAGCAATGGCAATAGTGTCGTGTTAAATGAGTCCATTTGGTATTAGTGTGGTTTTAGATGCAATTTTTGATTGTTCAAGCTGGCATTTTTGACACTGTGTAATAGAAGTGACAATTTTAAACATGTTTTATGCGCCTTGAGAACTTTTAACACCACCTCTTATATATTACCTGAATCCACAAATGCACTAATAAACACATGTCTTTGTATTACTGTCAGAGTTAAAAGATTATATAAAAATGACTGGTATGAACATTATACAGGGGCAGTAACAAACTATGCTTTTTTTTTGCAGATTTCCCAGTGTGGTAGGCAAATGAATCACAGAATCTCTGCGACTCTGTCTACTCGCGATAGTAACCTTTTGGTTGTACGCACATAAAATTGAGAGGTGGGGATCGATTGAAGAAAGACTGCACGGCTTCACCCAGACTCTCCCAGCCATCTTGATTGACCTTTTGCCTGTCGTCTGGTAGTCGGTTTCCACTGACGTAGGCCATCTGAAACAACGTGCCATTGAGGGTGGCTAGTTCATAGGGGGAGGGGTGTGGTGCAAAGGTCAAGGCAAGCTTGTGTGCATACTACCTACTACCTTTGAGATTAACCCTTACATTGCCACAAAGAACGTTACCCTGGCTTCAACTGCTGTTATGTCGGTCACCCATACTTTAGAATGTACATATTGTTTAATCTAAATTCTGCAAATGAATTTTGAAGAGAGTCCCGTTTTTGTGTTCTGATCCGTATACAAAACAAATTAAACAGCATTTCCCGAGATCATCTGGGGACAGCGAAATACATGAAACAAATAAAAAGCATTTCCAGACCATTCATGATGCATTTTTACAAGAACATTCTGCAGACTCATTTAACATAACAACATTTATAACATCACTTCACCGAGTTGAAACTCACCAACTTTTCGGCATATTCAATTGGTTCAAAAGCAACAAAGTCCGCCTGCAATGACTGCGCTTTCTTTTTCGACAGGTTCGACACAGCTGCCAGCAATTGGGAATCAAGGGCTGCTTCTCGGGGCTGTTTGACTAAAAAACAACAAATACATGTGACCACGCAAATAATTTACGTCAATTTCATGTTAGAAATGTATAATATCAAAACAGCAGCTTTTGTCTACATGTGAACATTATTAAGCAGTGGGTACCAGCTAGGCCAGTACAGTCGATCGCCAATTGCGCCATAAGCGAAACGGTTTGCTATTTGGCGAAAATAAAATAAAACTCTTCGCAAAATTGCCGAAATGTTATTTTGGTCATTAGTATTGACATCATCAGCCATACAATTACATGACTGCATTATTCACCGCCCGGTTCTGTTGAAGTTGTCTAAACGACCGCACATCACACTGACCCAAATAACCAGTCAACGTGACTAGCAGGGTAAACAATAGGTCACTAATCCATCCATTTAGCAACACTTATAGAAAATAGCACGGCTTAATTCAATTAAGAGTTGTGTTGCCTGGACAATGGGGACCTGCTGGATGACACTAGTTACAAGTTTGAGTCTGGTACCCGACGCTGTACCTGACAGGTTCCCTATTATCGCTCAGTGTTGGCGGAGTAAATATTTAACCAAACGTCAATCTATGGTTTCAAGATCTAATTCATGTATATTTGACAAGTCTCATAATCAGTGAGAAAGATGCATGTCAAAAACATGTTTCGTCATTTATATATAGACTCTGACACCCAGGCTAGAATTACAGTCGATATGTAGACTATTACAGTTAAGTAATTTGGAGAATTATTCTATTCAACTAATCAGTTACTGACCAGTCAAATTATATTTTAAGATAGGTAATAATTATATCAGTGCACTGTTTCAATCCCTGCGTGGCAACAAAAGTAGTGTAGATTTTTCTAAATTATAAGGCCTTGTTAAAAAAATTATCTTTCAACTTATATAGATGAAAGATGTCCCATTAATTTATTTTGGGTGTTTGTAAAATTCTCAACTGTTGTTCAGCTTTCTTTTTTATGGTTAACAATTTTTCTTTTAAATTATATAGGGTGTTTGTTTTATAAGCTTTTTATGCTTATTGTGTTGTCAATATTTAGAAAATAAAAATTATGTGTTTTGTAGTGAACAATGTATAGCTTTATATATAATATTACATTGTATTTTGACATAAAATGGCTAAAAGAAATCTCATTTGGCTAAAGAAATTTCTGACCTTTAGCCAAACTGGCTAAACAAATTTTAGGCCCAGCATTTAGCCTAGACCAGATTACTTCAACACGTTCATTTTCACTTAAGTGTACCTCCTTCCTAAGTCCTTGTCCTATACTAGTAAGGGAGCACAAGAAGTCCATGAAACAAGGAATACACTGTACCACCATCAATCCTTGACAGTTCAATTTACCCAGAATGCATTGATATAACAAGCTATGCATCATACAGTATGTACAACATTTGTTGAGGTGGAACTATAGAAGTGACAGAAGTGAACATGTATAACACCATTATCAATAAACTTTTGCATATAGAACTATGCTGAATACACACTTCATAGTGCTTAAGCTGTATGATATTATTAAATAATAAACTGATGTTCTATTTAAATATAATACCCGGGGTAATTGCCTCAGTTCATAGTTGTCACATTTGTGTGTGTTGGAACAAAATAACTAGTTAACCCAAAATGGTATAAAAGTAATCCCGGCAATATCTCCCAGATGAATAACATTGTATTAAAGAAAACTAGGTACAAACGAGAAAACGTGTAAGGAAGTTACAAAAATACCCACCAGCAAAGTAATAAATGATGGAAAGAATAAAATCAAACACTTCACGTTATGAATTTATCAAGAGTATTTGGACAAGTGAGAGGATTCTCACCAGTGAATTAGTTGAAATATCACAAGTGACTTACCATCTTGAAACAACTTATCAGCCTCGTCTAGAGTCTTCTGGAGCTGGTCGGACTCCGGACGAATAAGCTCCTGGTGATTGTCTGCAGAACAAAACAGTACATTTAATTATAGTGGAAGCATTACAGTAGTCATTCAGTGTCAGATGTACACATTTACTGGCAACTTTCCACTGGATCACCTAAGAATTGGCTGATTTTTGGCATGACAAAATATGTACCAAAACTAGCTTATCTTGAAAATGTGAGCTTCACTTCACAATTCTCCTAATTTTTGTGGAAATCTACTTTTGTAACTTTAATAATCAGATTCATGGCAACGAGTTAAAATACCATTTGGATTCCCAATATGCCATTTAGTGTATCCTGTGTATGTACCAATTTGTTTACACACGTCGAGTAAAGTGACACGCTAGCAAATATATTATGGGGTAATACTCGTCTTTATGATGCTGAATACAACATTATGTCTGCTATGTATCAAACTTATGTATGTTTACTGCACTGTCACTTATCTAGCAACTAGCATGGGCAGCAACTGATACAATAAATTACTTTAAAAATGGACTATAGGTGGCAAAGCCCGGCATAACCATCCAGCTTGCTTCAACTTTTTTTTAAAATAAATTGCACTTTTGTGGAATTATATAAAATAACAGCTTGTTCCTCTAGATGAACAAACTGTTGTTTCTGCATTTGTAATAGTTTGTATTACATAAGAATATAGCACAATAATTGTTTCTGACACCCACTCCAACCTAATAGTTATCCTTACAGCCAAATGTTATTTTGTTTTTGACGTCACAATAACATGTGATCATGTAGCTAATTAAATTTCATCTTTCCGTGGGGAATCTCTACACATACAGGTTTAAATTTGAATTGATAGTTTGATACTACAACTGTATGTTTTAATGTTGTCCACTGTTACACACTGAAAACGAATCTTAGCTAATGCCGTTTAAAGCTTGTCTGAACTGCTATGGTTCGGTGATGCCAGTTATTATCTGGTCTTGGGGAAAATAAGATTTTTTTAGCAGTTGTTATTGTTAAAAGTTAAGGCTTGTTAAAAGCTTTACTATTGAGATAGGTTGGAAGAAGTTTCGAAAGGCAATAGCAGGCGATTATAGATCAATTTGTGGAATATGGTGAGGCGGTCGTTTCTCCAGCTACATTTTTATGCTACGTTTTTATATATTTTATTATATGTTTGTTACTCTACATTTTATTTTTATATATTTCTGACTCACACAATTTCTCTGGATGTGTATTTATCGACACGTCATGATGACGTGGTCACCTAGGCATGGTGGCTGCACAGGACCTGGACAGGTGCGGGAGTTGCATACGGATGATGAATATTCATAAAGTTGTCCAACAAGGGGTTTGTAGGCAATTGCCTTGATGTTGTGGAGTTATGAGTAGAGATTTTGTTTGATGAATGCTAGGGTAGGGTTTGCATCTACGCTGTGAGCTGTGTTTATTCCAGGTTAGATCTTTGGTGATACATATTACTAGATTGGACGACTGTCGGTTTAGTGAGACAGTGGATTATACAGTGGATTATAGTCGGAATGCCTCAGTGCCTGGATGACCTACAATGCTCCAATGGTATAGTCACAATGCACCACTTTTGGTCAGAATGCGCCAGTGATTTTACTATTACCAAACCTATGTATACAATAGATAATACAATTATAAATATTAAAACATTACATATTTAATTAAATATATAATTAAATAAGAAATGACATTTCATTGACTTTCTGTACATTCTTGAAAGTAGCTTATGTTTTGTCTTTGTATATATGTGTATGATTATTTTATAAAAGCTATCATGAAGTATTGATTACAATTGATGTGTAGAAGTCATATAGTAACAGCCTATATATATATATATATATATATATATATATATATATATATATATATGTATATATAAAATAATAATAATACAGACACACACATATATATATACAATATATATATATATATATATATATATATATATATATATATATATACATACATACATATACAATTATAATGTTGCCGAGAGCTATAAACAAGTTGAACACAGAAATACACAACGCGTGAACGATAACGAAATAAGTTAGTTAGGTACCAAAATGTTAAATAAATTATTATTTATTAACTGAAAAACGAATGGGTTGTTATGGGCAAAATGGTGCATCCTGACCATAAATGGTATATTTCGACCACTTTGTTTGTGCATTATTTGCGACAGATGATTTGGTGCATCATGACTAAGCGGCTGATGCACTGCGACAATATCCTATGTGGACTATATAGATACCTAACGTCTTTTTTCACAATCTAATGACCAGCACTGACCCAGCAAAGTCCGTAAACAGTTTGCAATAACTGAATCAACGCATCAAGTAATTTACTCTTACTACTGTTACCTGGCGGCGTATTTTAGAAATTTAATTTCAAACTATCGATGATGGAGACGCCGATTGCAGTGATGCTGTATTATCGCTCAATGTAAACATTCACAGCGAAGCTTGGTAAACTTTCTATTGGCATTCATAATGTTGTTTACATTGGAGCCTTCTAAACACGACCTATTTAATCTGCAGTGAAATGCTTAATAGAAACGAAAGCCATGTGGGTTGCATGCGGAAATGATCTTGCTTGAGCTGAGTCTTGACGTTTACAGTTTGATATGACACTCATTTTCCGTATTATCCAGTAACCCCTGGCACATGGCAGATTTTTGCAAGCATTTCTAGATATTATAGTAATTTTTGTACTTACTGACCTTGTGTTTTTTGAAGTAACGTCCGGTATTTATATCTAATTGTTCTTCGTTTTTCGGGATCACCGTGGTCTTCCATCTTCCCGCCGATCTGGTTTGGATATTCTGCCCATGCGCAATTACTACACCAACTTTGCTATTATAACTCTATTTTTAATTGGCCATCGTTTCTTTATGAATAACATGACCTATTTACATGGTTGGCAATTTTCTGAAAACTAGACTTCTATTTGCAATTATAAATCTACTAATATAGTTTCCATTATTTCTTAGAATATTCTTGTTGACACTGTTTTACGAGGTTATTGCTATTAATTTCACATCGTGATAGTGTAAATTAGGTCATATAATAATGAAGTAGAATGTTATCCAATCAAAACGATTGTTGTATTTAAAAATAGCGCATCATTTTATAATGTTCTGCCATCTGGCGGATAAGCTATAGTTACTAAAGGTTGTTCTTTCAGTTCGTTTCCCGCTTGCTGCCATCTACCGGATAACCAAGCAAACATTTCTGTGAGTTGAGACGCTTAACTTGTAGAGTTGTACACATCATTTTATAGTACTTCTCTGTAATATGTAAGTTTGATCAAGCCTGTTTTGTAACTAATGGTTACCAACATAATTATTTTGTATACAAGATTTGATTGATTGCGAAAAACAGCGAATTAAAACGAGTAGTTCCGTCCGAACACACCACATGGCGATAATTGATGGCGTTTTAGAATTAGAGCTCTACTTTCGTGGCGCCTAGGCTATGGCTATGGCGTGAATCACGATCACGGATTAATATATAATTTGTTGTTTAGTAGTGACCAGGGCACTTATGTCTTATGCAGAATTCGGACCCACCTCAATTTTAACATTATAACTGCATCTTTGCCAATATTTGATACTTGATTTTGTTAATTCAATCAGTTGACATCACCTTGCGCATATTTATCTTTTATAAACAGCGCGTCTTAGACTTAATAGACTTTTGAGGTCGAAAAAACAGCGCGGTCGGCGTAAACAAACTGTTTATAGCTCATTCCACGTGCACGGCGCAGTGACATATGCACCGCTGCGCTTGTGACTGGCACAAATCGAAGCGCAATTTGTGTCTCAAAATGCAATATTTATGAAACATAAATATACCTGGGAATACTGATTGATCATGTTTAGGATTAGAGTTTGTGTGAGGTATCCAATATAGATAAATATGCAGTTATAGTGGCATAATTGAGGTGGGTCCGAATTCTGCATAAGTGACCAGTTGCACCAATGTTTTGTAGATAATTGTCAACCTTTTATTTGCATGAATTCAAGTCCACGAATAGGACGGGGGTCGAGGCATTGTTTAAACTTAGTCTAAACTATACCAGCATACGCTAGGGTCTAGAGGCTAAACCTAGGTCTAGCTATTGTCTGCTATGGACTAGATTGACTAGTCGGAAAGGGTAGCCTAGACCAGAACTTCGAGTCTAGTAGGCTAGAGGCTAGTTATGCTATGTTCCGTTATAAACATCTACAAACAATAGCTTTTTTGTTTATGTTTATATGTTATATTTGTAGATCTGTGCCTATGGAAGCTACGGGTATGCAGTATTTTATACTTACCTGTGGGTTAATCTATGTGGTAATGACAAATATATAAAGTATATGCTGTAGCACTTATCCCAACCCATCCCTACATTGTCATTATAAATGTTTTTGCTTAAATTTAATACTAGGTTCTATGACTGTAGTGATTGTTTTTATGAGAAATATAAATTGTGTTTTGTTATTTTACTTAACAAAATATACCTGGAATAATGGAATGCTGTTCTTTGTATAAGCATGCTAATTTTAAACGAGCTGATAACAGAGTTAATTAGAGTTAACAATTTCAATATGAGTACAAACAGTTTATAGAAATTGTTCTCCTCAGCAACACACAATGTTGTGTTAATGTTATAAAGGATTACATTTCAGTCATTTTATACTCATCTATATGTTTAAGTCTTAGAATGGCTTTCTAGTATATGTGCTTTGAACTAAAAGGCATGCTTAGAAAAACTACTATCCATATTGTTGATCTATGTATGTAAATTTAAAGGTATGGTGTTTGTTGTTAAATATAAATCAATAAGATTCAAATCTACTAGATGATTTCTCAAACATAGTGATTGGCTGGAGCTAACTATTTATTATATAACATTTGAATCTCAAGAAACATGCATAAATTCTTGTGCAGACATGTTATTGCCTCTTAATATCTCCCCAGTGTGAGTATCACATGAAAGCCACTCTTAATTTGAAAGTAAAACTAAACTAAATATTAGTCAGGAAAACATCATTAAACATAATAAGTTTCCTAATTTGTTACAGTAACAACACCACCAACAATACTACCACATATAGTAAATTGTTTTAATGTTTTTGCTGTATTTTTACATCTGATGTCCAAATTGCTTGGTAAATGCTTCTGTTTGTTATACAGATGAAGTGAGTTTCTCTATAGACCAAACTCGATGACTTCTGATATGTTTCAATTCAACAGCTTGACTGGCATATGGTAAGGACAAAATGAATGTTCATGAATTGATGAAAAAATTCAGGTTAGATAAGAAAGAAAACCTAAACTTTTGTCAACATTGAATGAATTGATAAATGGTTGCTTAGTACTGGGTATGTTAATTTGCACGGTATGAACAAAATTTGTTGAGGATGAAGTAAAGTTATATACTATTTAATAACATTTTAATAACATTAGTCACTATACAGTATACACCTTTAAATTATATCTCAAAATACATATATATATATATATATATAATATATATATATATAATATATATATATAATATATGTATACATACATACAAACAAACATGCTTTAGCTATATTAGTAATTTTTCTTCAGTACTCTAAAACTTAATTTTATTATGCATTTAATAACAAATACTTCAAATTTAAATGTATTAAAACTAAAGTGCACCTATTAGCATTTCAATCAGTGGCATATTTATGAGTAAGACCATTTCACCTCCAGTTTGGAAACGGTTTCTGTAACCATTCCTAATTCCTCTACTTTTACAAGTTATATGTCACGGCTTTCAATGTCATCATTTCCAGATTGACCTCTTTGTGATTATATAACTTTCATAGATGGTTGAATTTAGAAAAAAATTCTGTTCCAGAAGCTAAAGTAAACAAAATCCCATCAATAACATATTATTATAACAAAAATTATGTAAGATTCTTGATTAATGTATTGGTATGTTGTGTGTATTGTTCTGCTTGCAGTAACAATGCTATTTAAATGTTAGTTTGATTCTGCTAATACTTGTTTTAATTACATAAAAAATGCCTGGAGTTTTTATTATATTTATTGTCAAATAAATTATTTGCAAATCTGTCTTGTTCACACCATAATCGTTTAAGCTATTTATACACGTTTAATATGAAATTAGTTAACAAACCTTATTGATGTGTTTCCATATTAGTTTGTCTTCATTTTTCTCTGTTGGTATGTGTTAGTGTAATGGTTGCACATCTTTACATGCAATTAACTGATATAACATTGAAACAATGACTTTAACAACTGATTGATATTTTATCACCAGTCAAAATGAGGAGATTGAACAACAATACAGCCACCAAGTGGCATTAACGAAACTGGACGATATCAGCAAAACACTTCATGGTCTTCGAGATGAACTTCTTAAAAAAACTGGTTTGTCTTTTAGTCTTTTCCATTTCGTTTATAGCTCTTTGGATTTATGCTTATAAATAGTATAAGTGTGACTCATGAATGTATATTTAAACTGGGTTTTCAGTTGTGTTAACACAATATATGCGGCTTCAGCATCGGTATCATACATGCTACTCACTGGATGTTTTCCACGACACACAACTCCCACATTCGATAAAAAATCATTCAAGGGCATACATATCTGGTAGGGGCTTCCACAGCTTGCTACATTGATACATTGTTTCTGCTACTGCAGCTCTGTGTGAAGGTAACATTGCCAGACACATTTATGTGCACACAACAGGCCACATGCAGTTCTGATCAGAACATTGTGTCCGTACTTAATTTTGTTGAGAGGAAGAGCATACTGATTCAGCAACAAGTGTTTTTTGTGAGTTAGCGAAAAATGTGTATACCAGTAGTTAGGTATACAGACACATAAAAACCAGTAATTGTACATGGTTCTTCTACTAATACATCTTCTGGCTTATGAGAAAAATTTTGGTTTTTAAATTACCCTTGTCTTTCACTCTATGTATATATTCATTCGGCAGGTTGCATGGGGGTGATTAGGTAAATTGTTCTCAGAAATGTTCATGTAAAATATTATCTGTATTCAAGAAAAACTCAATACATTTGTAGAACATTATCATTGCAAGCATAACCTGAATATGAACAGATTGTCGCCATATACTGGATTCAGATTTTTTATTAACAGTGAGTTTGGAAGGTTGTTTTCCTTTAGATAATGTTCAAATGTCCAGAGTTACGGATTATCCAGCAACCATATTAACATCTACATATAAAATAAGATGTGTCATACTGTTGTTTAAAATATTTATTTTCAATCATATTCAAATTTTATTTGGAGATTCACTTTCAACATTTTTATCACCAATGGCAGTCTTCATTGGAGACTATTCTTCACTACATATAAAAGTTAGCCATGTTTCAGCACTTTGATGGTGTGCATATTGCAGTATGTTTATGAGACCACCCCTGTGATGGTGTGCATGATGCTTATGAGACCGCCCCTATGATGGTGTGTGTGTTACTTATGAGACTGCTCCTATGATGAAGTGTGTGTTGTTTATGAGACAGCCCCTATGATGGTGTGTGCATGTTGCTTATGGCACCGCCCCTTTGATGATGTGCATATGTTTCTTATGAGACCACCCATTTGATGGTGTGTGTGTTGCTTATGAGACTGCTCCTATGATGAAGTGTGTGTTGTTTATGAGACAGCCCCTATGATGGTGTGTGCATGTTGCTTATGGCACCGCCCCTTTGATGATGTGCATATATGTTTCTTATGAGACCACCCATTTGATGGTGTGTGTGTTGCTTATGAGACTGCCCCTTTGATGATGTGCATGTCGCTTATGAGACAGCCCCTTTGATGGTGTGCGTATTGCTTATGAGACCACCCCTTTAAAGGTGTGCATGTTACTAATGAGACTACCCCATTGTCATTGATGATGTGCATGTTGCTTATGAGACCACCCATTTGATGGTGTGTGTGTGTGTGTGTGTGTGTGTGTGTGTGTGTGTGTGTTGTGTGTGTGTTTGTGTGTGTGTGTGTTTGTGTGTGTGTTTTGTGTTTGTGTGTTTGTGTGTGTGTGTGTGTTTGTGTGTGTGTGTGTGTGTGTGTGTGTGTGTGTGTGTGTGTGTGTGTGTGTGTGTGTGTGTGTGTGTGTGTGTGTGTGTGTGTGTGTGTGTGTTGTTGAGACCGCCGCTTTGATGGTGTGTGTATTGCTTATGAGACCCTATTTTATGCTGTACATGTTGTTTATGAGACCGTCCCTGTGATGGAATGTGTATTACTTATAAGACCCTATTTTATGCTGTACATGTTGTTTATGAGACTGCCACTTTGATACAAGATAGTGTATTCAATTTCTCAAAGGAGAAAAGGTTGTCTTGTGGTTAGCACAAAATCATAAAAGCAGTAATTACATATGTAGTCGCAGACAAATATTCCAAACATTCACACTGTTTGTGGCAGTGGTGACAAGGTTACACAATTGACAAGTCAGTAAAATTAAAATCAAACCAAACCAAAACATTATGATGATAAATTATCATCGCAGAATTCCTGTCACACATAACGTCACTGCACCGCCTAGTAAATAATAAATATACAAAAATTGTCAGAGCAAGCACGAAACCACAGGTCGCCAGCAGAGCAGCGCCCCCTAGAATGATGGTGTGCGTGTGTTGCAGTGCGTTGTCACCTGCTGCAAGTGAAGATGGCGACGATGATGCCGCCCAGTCTCGTCCAGAGTCTCCATCAAATGGTAGAAGACTGTCAGCGGTGTCGAACGTCCCTCGACAAAATAGCAGATGGCACCGACGCTGGAGGCAGCGTGCCCGACGTACCAGAGCAGACGTTAGAGACCCAGGGCGAAGGAGACGAGTCCATTGTTACAGATCAGTAAATGACTGGTAATATATGGAACTGGGCAGTCTCTGTTGTTATTAATGCTACTTATGCAGACCTCATGTAACACCAGTGGAAGTTTAGCTACATTCAGATGTAACTGGCCTAGATGATTAATATAAGATATATTAATATATTATACATGACACATATATTGCAATTATTAATTTTTATCCTTGCAATTATTGTTGAATCATAGGCTACATGTTGTTGTGTCAAGGCTGTTTCATACACTTTCCGCTGATACTACAAACATACTTAATATAGTTAAAATAAATAAAAAGAAAGCCTTGTTTATTGTTAAGCAGTGTGCACTTATTTAAGCAATTAAATAATGGTTAAGCAAAATGCTAAAAATAACTAAAAAACCTGTAGATGTGCTGGTTGTAAACAGATATATCAGTAGCATTGGGTTCGCTGGTAATATTTATTTAATAAAAAATACCCACTCAAATGTTTGAGTTATTGATTCCTTAAAATATACAGCCATAGGCAAATTAAGAAGCATTATGTTAAACATAGCAAATAAAAGCAAATAAAATATTTGATGTTTATTTTAGAAATATGCATAGTAGTACATATTTAACAACAGTAATTTGCATTCTGTGCAGACTTCAATACATAATTTGAACAGTGAGACAGAAACAAAGATATTTAATACACTGTATCAGTAGTACAAACGTATATATACTGTTTTAACGTTAACAGTCCCCATAGAGGTGTCAGTTAGTCCGGCAGTGAAAAGCCTTTTTGAAGATGGACGGTACACGATTTGTTTTTGCATTTTAGGTCCTAAACCTCTAGATCAACACCCCGACTGGTGCCACCCTGGCACCCTTGAGCGTTTTTGTATAAACCCATTAATATGTAAATTAGTTACCACCATTGAAAGAGTCTGCTACTTTCCTGAATATTTCGAATGAGTGGAGTTGCTTAGGGGAATGACACGCATAGACCAACTATTCCAAAGTTGGCACAGTTGCACCTTACCACCGCACTATTTGTAACAGGGACTGCCCGATTTTAAAGGTCAAGGTTAGGCCTATATTTTATTACTTTTAACTAAACAACACTAACAGCGACACGGAACGTCAACGTAGCTGTCGACGTCAGAGGCGTTCACTTGGAGCACCTATGCAAGTGCTCGCTCGTGTGGTGTTTGTGTTTGTGTGTGTGTGTGTGTGTGTGTGTGTGTGTGTGTGTGTGTGTGTGTGTGTCGTGCGTGCGTGCGTGCGTGCATGCGTGCGAGTGCGTGCGTGCGTGCGTGTTTGTGTGTGAGCACGTGTGTGTGTGTGCGTGCGTTTGTGTGTGTGCGTGTGTGATTCTGCGTGTGTGTGTGTCTGTGTGTGTACAATGTAAGGCATATACTCTTAGAGACAGGAGCAAAGAAATTCAACACGGTTACCTGCGTGTGAGTAGACGTACTGCACGAATTCACTAAAAGCGTTAATATAATTTTTAATATTATTTTATGTTTTACGGATGAATCTGATGATGATGTTAGCCTAATTACCACATTTTACGAAACATCTGAAGAATTGTTTCCCGCTTTTGTGAAGATGATGATTGAACAAAATGTACTTGATTAAAATGTGAAAGTAACTTTCAAAATGTATTTGAAGAAAACAAAAAGTACATTTCAACGTTATTATTTCAACATTTCACCAGACACAAAATGCGAGACTAAAATAACTACGTTACTCAACAGGAAACATAAATTAATAACAATCACTAAAATAAAAGTTCTGTATATGCAAGTACTTGAGGTTTGGCCGGTGAATCGTCGTGATTGCATAATATTAGTAGTAATACAGTTAGATATGACGACAGGATTTTTCTGGCGACTACACACGAAAATATTGTAACGAAAATATTTCGTGAAGTAAAGGAAATTAACGGAGGAAATGCTTTGTTATTTTTACTAAAAACTACGTCGTTACGAGTAAAATTACTTTTTTCAAATAGTACTTCGTAATATACCATCCCTTAGTTAGACATAAACGGCCGATTAATAACCTTGTCACGTTAACACTCGTAATGCTACAAGAGACATAGTCAGACGCAGAATCGGCAAATGTCATACAAATTGTATTATGTAATGTACCGGTTCCATTGGTTGGAATCAAGTTACTATGTTATGTTTTTTTCGTAGGCTGGAGCCAGGTTACCGTGTTGTATGTACGAGGACAGAGTGCGGGAATACATGTGCGTAGTTTGTAACGTCGTTCTATTGTGATTTGATAACACGAACAGGGGCGTCGATCCAGTTTTAAAAATGGGGGAACGGGGGACCAATTTATATATATATATATATATACATATGTATGTATATAATATATATATTATAATATCACATATATTATAATATGTCATATATATATATATATATATATATATATATGACCTGAAATACATATAACTGTTTTTTGTAAATGTAAAACATAATTCATTGAGGTCTGGTGCTAATTCTAAAATAAACAAAGGCCTTTATGTTACGCTATTTAAACTAGTTATGTTGGCAACATATATTTGAAGAGTGCCCCTCTTCAAATATATGTTGCCAACATAATCACTGAATATTTGGAGGGTAGACTTGGACCCAACACTGCTTGCCTGATTCATAGAGTGACAAGATGCAGAGGTTACAGGGGTGCCTGTGTAGTACTTCCCAAACACACCTTTTAGCAAAAAAAATGTCATCACTCAAATAGGATCAAATTACACAAAATGGAGGAATCCGCTGGTTCTGCCGTAGGCGATATAAGTATCTACCAGAGCGACCAGGTTGCAATTCAAGGGGTGACAGGGCAAACAAAAACTGCTAATGCCTATTAATATATCAACACGGGTGAAAAATGAGAGCCCGGGATGATGAATATTTACTGGACTAAGATCAAGTTGCGGGCTGCGACCAACCAAGCAATTTATCTAGTGATTTTCCACTAGGTAGTCCGAAGTTTATATTTGAACTCGTATAATTTTAAAATTTTATACTAAACCGATGTAGGGTTTTTAAAGAGGGGAGTGACCAGTCTCGCTATATGCCTTAAATTTTGTTTTATGAATTAAAAAAGGGGAGGACGTTTCCTTCTGACCCCTCAGGCTAAAAAAGGGGGTAGGCGCCCCCTCATCTCTCCCGATCGAGCCCATGCTGTGTAGAACTTCCCAATCCAACATTTTGGCAAAGAAATTTGTCATCACTCAAATGGGAATAAGTTACAAAAGTGCGGGAATCCGCCGCTTTGCCGTAGGCGATAAGATCAAGCAGGCGAGGGGTGAAAAACACAAATTTCATCATTTAAAATTTCTTGATGGCTAGAGCCTATTAATAATATCAACACAAGGATTATTTACTAAAGTAAGATAAAGTTCGCGCTGTGGAAAGCAATTTATCTAGTCGATTTTCTAAGGGGTGGTCGGAACTTATATCGCAAATTTATTGTCGCTAGTCCTATGTAGCGGCTTTTGAGAGAGTAGTGGTGAGTCAGGCTCAGCCTCGCAATTTTTCTAAAATAAAAAGGGGGGGGACAATTCCTATGCTGCCCCCCACGCTGAAAAGTGGGGGGGCCGTCCCCCCCCGATCGACGCCCGTGCAAAACATAAAGGGGACGAGGTTGGTTTGGGAAGGACTCGTCAATCCACTTGCACAGGTAGGTGATAAACGTCAAGCTGTGGCAAGTGTGCGTTGAGTATGTCGAAATTTGACGTGCTTGGAATTCGCGGCGAAAACGTGTTACCGTACTGTTGAAATGGCTCCCCCAAATTTGGGAAAAAATTTAAACTTTCGAAAGCTCAGTAGAGTCGTGGCCAGCGTACTACGAACGTTTGGAACAGTATTTTCTGACAAATAACGTTCCAGCTGCGAAACAAGTGCCAGATTTACTGAGTCTTATCGGTGGTAAGACATACAGCTTGTTGAGAGATCTGTGCGCACCGGCTAAGCCTGCAATTTAAAGGGGGAGTGAAGCGGCTGAACAACCACAGCCCAAACATAAGAACATATCATTTACAGCATTTGTAACCATAATTTGACAAGCACAGCGTCACGGTATAATTTAAATATTTTTTTAAACTGAGCTACTTTCAACACAGGGCGCTGCCATCTTGCCTAGGGCCTTGTCTGGTTTGATTGGAGCTTTGTTTACATTTCACGGAAGCCGCCAGTCGATAGGCGACGCAGCATAGCTCTCGCAAAAACGGGCCAAACGCATTAAAACAAACATAATTAAACAATTTAATGCACTGTATAGTTAATAGATATACTATGATTGTTAGTAAGCAACTTTTCACATACTTCCACGAAAGGATTCCTGCCGAAAAACAGGTTAGAGATGATGAAGTTGGCGTGTCCGCCGGCGGAAAGTTCGACAAGAGTCTGCGGTGGTCACTTTCAAACGCCGATTGCAAGCCTAATTACAAACGTGACGAGCACAAAGAGACACTGAACATAAAAACATAAGTCTCGATCAAAGCCACAGGTGCATCTTTGGCCGATTTGTTTGCATATAAGTACGCAGCGACAAAGTAATGTTTGGTGAACTGAGAGGGAAAACCGGACACGATTTCCTTATTTGGAAGGTGAAGCGGCGCGTAGGAAATTACATGCCGAAACCAGCTTGTTGTTGCCAAGCCGACTCGGCACTTACGAGTACCAACGTGTATCGTTACGACTACAATTTAGTTCCACAGTTGTATTTCATCGTCTGTATAATATACGAATGTGACCTAAGCAAAGTTTAAATGTAATAAGAAATATGAATGTAATAAAGTAAAAATATGTGTGGATAGTATTATTTAATGTGAAATAAAGATTGTTTATATAATCCACGGATTTAGGTCAACAGTTCGCCGGCGAGCTGTACCTAGACCTAGGCATAGCAACCAACGCCGGTTCGTTGGTTGCTAAAAATAGCTCGAGTCTCTAGGTACAAGTAAACTTTTTGTTTCTGACATAGACAGTCGCCGGTGGTGGAATAACCTTCTTCAAGATAATGACATAAAAAGAAATGACAGCTACGACCATACATGCGTATGACGTTTGTTTTAAACAATACTCGTCGTCATATGCAAATTAGAGTGACTCGCTAATTTGTCAACAACAGTCAAGAACTGTCAGTCATATTACAGGCATTACTTGGAATTAATTAACAGAAACAGCAAAATACAAATTTATGTTATTATTTAAATTAGACTGTTAACTGCATTCAATAAAACACTACCGTATATAATATAATTGGTTATAGGCATAATAGTAATAACCAGGTTGACACATGCTCTTAAATTTAAATAAGTTGATTTAACCCATAAATCAACCGATTTAAATCATTCAAGAAAAAACCTCTGGTTTTATTAATTGCTGATTTATAAAGGGAAGATCTTATTTAGCGCAGTATAACCAATCCTCAGGATTGCTGAAAGCGCTTTACACTTTATTTCCCTGACAGACCTGTTCAATCAGATATACCATCTCAACTTCTCTGGGAAGCATCCAGCGATATGCTATAATTAATGCGCGAAAGCTACTCGTACACATATCCACCACTATCTATAGCCATGCAGGTACTCATTTTTACAATGGAGCAATGTAGAGTGAAAAACAATTGCCCAAGGTTTTAACATCACAGCAGAGAATTGGAGACATAGCTGTTGACTTATGAATACTGTCTGTTACTGCTTACAAGTTAATCTTGGCCATTACATGAGGACACTGTTTTTTGACATTATGCAAGCTGAGGATGTGCTGTTTATATGCATTTTATCATCGAAGCCAGAGACCAGAACGAAAAGTAGGAAACGGCGAGAAGCAGCCATGCAGGTTAGTAAAATATTATTGTCATTATGAGTATGGTATCATTTATTTGTTTCTGGTAACATCTGTACATGTGTGCATCGCACAACTTTCTATGAAATAATGAGTATAACAACAATAAAACATGCTACAGAATCAATCACACTTAACATAGTGTCACTATTAAGTATGTTAATGTGTCTATCCAATGACATTGCCCATCATAACCCAAGTCAATTGGCAATATTACCTGGGAACACATTTAGTATTTTTATTTAGGCATATTAAGAGTGTCATCATAAAATATCCGTAGAATATTTTATAACTTCATGTATGCCCCTGCTGTTATTGCTGTAGAATATGCATGGTCAAAATATACAATACACAATCAATCTTTTACAAGCAATTGTTTTGACATACATAATAAGTCACTAGTGTCCGATATTTAAAAATTGACAGATTAATAAATTTCTAAATAACCGACAACGTTTTTTTATCCCCCAAAACATGATGTACCCAAATGTGGATCTCACCTTTAAGAATTTGCAGTTTTGCTTTGCAAATGACAAACAGGCACATATTTGTTTTAGTTGGGCGTCAGAATAGTCTCCTGACAGCAGGTAGTAATATCACTGATCCCGTGATTAAAATTAATAGTTACATGAGTGAAAAACATTTAGAACCTTACATTGGCCCATAGCCTGCATTGTTACCTGCAAGGGTTGTAAACATCATGATCAAAGTACAACAGAGGACTGCTGTTAGTAATTGCAGTTAACAGCCTAGTGCAAATTAGGCAATAAGATCACAATCTTAGTAGTGTCCTGTGTTTCCTAGCAAGAGTGAAAAGACTATCCATACCCAATGCAAACATCACTGCCTGGATGAAGCCCCATCATCTCTCTAGTGCACTTGCATTTCTTACCAGTTCACAGTCATATGTTAGGGCATGATGAAAAGACAAACCACTGCAACAGAGGTCAGCTTTAAATGTTGCTAACTTTTTAGTGTTTAAATAAATCTTCAAATTTGTTGGTACTAATGGCTGTTGGAGAATTATTATCGACCAACATGACTAGTATATTGAATCGGAAATGAATAGTGTTACTGTGTATAACGAAATAAGACTATAAAATAAGAATATAAAGTAGGAAAATTATATTTTAATAAGGCATGTATTCTGCTTTCAATAGTACCGCAGACATCAGCATTGTTCAGTTAGTGCAGTAAGTGTCTGATAACTGGAAGGTGTCCATAATCACTTCCCAAAAGTATTTATTAGGAAAATGGCCAAGAAGTTTATTTAGAAAACCTTATACAAAGCAATACAAAAAACTTATATATCTCGGAAAAGACTCAGTTGGGTAAAACCCCACCCCCAAATGAAACTTATGTATAAACCCCAATGTAAAAATATTCTTAAATTAAAAACAAAATATTAGTATTTAGAATAAAGCCGACATTTGTATTTTTGGAAAATGCAAGTATGACTTTGATTATGGCCAAATAGGTGTCTCTGATTGGAACAAGGAGGACATTGATTGCACCTAACTAACTTAAACATTTTATTTCCTTATATGTGCAAGTGGGCTTGTATAATTGGTTTACTATGTAATTTATGTGAGCTGCTTATGTAGGAGTGGGTTTTGTTTGTTTGTAATGATGTCTGAATGACTCGAACACATACATATTAATTAAAATATGCCAGGAAGGTTAGTCATATAATGGAATTCGCACAGAATGCACCATTGAAAAGGTAATGTTCTATTTATTGCAGGAATGTTCCCTGGTTGAACCACAACACCCTGCTCAGCCCACTGTCCACTGGTCTCATTGAGACAGAGTTGACAGTGACCCTGGCTAGCAGTAGCAGACAAGCCAGCAAGCAGATACCCAATACACAAAACTGATATGGGGGGCATTTCAAGGGATCTTCTCAAAAACCAAATCACCAGTATTACTTTGTGTTTTGGGGGGCCCCTTTGAATGATGCAATAAAATACAGATTTCTTGTGTACAGTAGCACCACCACATGCAACAGCCATGCAAAAGTAGATTTGTTTAACAATTGTGGAAAAATAGTCTGGGGGACCCTATGGGGCCTGTGGAATAATTCAATCAAATTTAGATTTCTCGTGCATAGTACGTTACAATATCCACAGATGCATCTACACAAAATTAGATCCTGAACACTTTCCGAAATGCCAATTATAAGTTGATTTATTCTGTGGTTTTTATGACATAGGTACTGCAATGAGAAAACAAAAGATGACAAAACATTGTTATTTATATGTATATCACAGAAGATACATACCATCTTACATATGTATCATTCTTTCAGATGAAGGATTCACAAATACCAAGCACACCTTTCAAAGGATCCTGTGCACCAGATGACATTGTCCCTCATGGCAGTATGGATGTCACATTGCAAAGCCTTTAACTTGTAGTGTCAAACTCAAACAGAGCCAGTGATCATGTCACCAATGCGATACTTCATCAATGCAGCAATTAATACATATGATATTGTTGTTCCAGTGAATATTCATCATGACCATGGGTATGCAAAGTTGTCGTCGCAGTCCTGCATGCCTTCTTCAACTGACCATGGCAGTCTAGTCAATGTGGATGACACTTCGGATGTCCCAGTCTCACTGTCTCCATCTTCAGATCATTCTGTCTGCAACAGTCAGAAGGAAAATTCTGAAGACAGTGATCCGGAATCTGCGGTAGCGGATGACAGCGATATCACTGATGATGACTCAAGCAGTTCTGACACTAATGAGAAACAGAGAAAATTTTGTTGTTTACAACAACAAAAAACTAATTTCCCTTTTCTGCACCTGCAAAAAACCCCGGCTAGTATACTATGCCTGCTGCCTGTTGGAAGCATCCCATTGAACATGTGCAGTGATGATATGCAGCTAACCGATACATTCTGACATTTGATTTATAGTAAACAATCATTATCTTATAATGATTATTAGTAATTGGCAAAACTGTGTAATTCATCAATATCACATCATGAAGTCAGCGCATTGGTTGATTTGTTTGTGAAATACTTTAATAAAATTATCACAGCATTTCACAAAAAAATAATTTTTATGTAAAATTGTTACAGCATTTTGCAAACACATGAATTTATGATTGTGGTGTTGATAACATATACACCCGCACATATCCAATATACTGTATACAATACATTAAAACTCCAATTCAATATTCTCATGTGAATTGCACAATGTCCTTATTACACATCTATTTATTATTCAGACTATATTATAAATTGCATGGCAGCACGCATATCTAAATAACATTATTTACATAAATTAAACAAATTGTATTAACATTTTAAAATGGAAATTAAATAATTATATTAAAAGGATGCACACATCATGTAACATCCTGTCAAAAATAAAATAAGTTTGTAACAAAGATTTACGTTACGAATTCGAAGATAGAATTTATTTTTTATTTAATATGTGTCATTGTGTGGCCATACAAGTATAATTGCTCTGTTTAGGTTTGAATTGCAAAATAATTTTTCGATACCTGTTGAACTACATATTACTTACCTACTACCTACTTTGGTCGAACGAACGAGTCTGCACGCAAATCGCACATAGATAACAGACCGATATTCCCAACATTGTGTCATTGACAGATGTCTTGGTCAGTCATAGCTCATGCAGGCATCTGTCAACACGGTCGGGCAACCCAGCTTTCTCCAGACAACATACAAATTCGATGTGCGTCGACATTGGGACGCAGTATCCACACAAACACAATGCCACATTCACATTGTTCCCAAAATCAAACATCCTCGATTCCATAAAAATTGCGATCTTTTCTCGCCGTCTCGTCGACTCTCGGCGGGGTTTAATTGACGCCTCGCACCTCGGCTCGCACGCTGGGTTAAGCAAGAATTAATGGCTTTACGTGTGTCACTTGTGCTATAGATGCTTCTCTCACTTGTGCTACAAATGCTTCCTCTGTCGGATCCATTTTCTACTGTGATTTATCCAAGACCACTAGCAAATAGCGTAGCTCCTCGCTAACGTAAAACACTTCCGACATTTGTAAACAACAGAAAAATAGTCCGGACTGACCTTCCTTTCGGTAGGCCCGCCCCTTGAAGCCTGTCAAAATCTGCTCTCGGGAAGTGTCACGTTTCGAATTTTTTCATTGGTTAAAAATCGTAATAATATAATTTCACCTTTTTATTACGAATGCAAATAAATATTATTTGTTGACACATAGGACCGCTTTCGTGTATAATAAGATACCATATCTTTGTTTTTGCGCAGAAATGTCTAATAACGAAGAAAACCGAAAGAAACCAAAATTTTACATGGGCTAGATAGGAGGTAATCAAACCACTCGGCTTGGAATAAAGATGGCGTTACGCAGTGTTCTATGACGACGATTTAGGCACTGAAAATATTTTTTTTTCCCAGTTTGTCTGATAAGTGAATATGCTTCTTTCACCATTAATGTATACTTATATAGTATACATTTAGGTATATGGAATGTTACAGCTGTGTTTCAGTTCCCCTTTAAGTAAGACATTCGCGCGGTTGACTGAGATACTTGGCAAACATTTATCACCTAAACCCTACGTGATTACAGAACGGTTTCGATTCCATAAGAGAGACCAGAAAGGCGAAACAGTCGCGCAATATGTTGCAAAATTAGAAAGTTGTCAGAATATTGGGAATTGGAGACAACTTGGGAGATTCGCTTCGAGATAAACTAGGGGTGGCCTTCGAAATGAACAAACACAAAAGCTGTTGTTGTCAGAGAGAAACCGACGTTTGACTGTGCAGTGGAAATTTTGTAGCCGTAGAGCGGCTACGAATGATGCTGCTGAGCTTGGGAGCAGAGATGCTGCCGCTATACATGTCCAACCTAACAAAAAAGGACAGTACCGAAAACCATGTTCAGTAAGCATGGAATGGACATACTCCTGATGAATTCAGGTTCAGAGATGCACAGGTCACAAAAAACAGAAAGGACACGTCAAGCCAGCATGCCATTCAAATGGGGGACTATATGAAAAAAAACGTTACCAGGGGGGAAATTCATCGCGGCACACTGGTGGGGAACACACGGGGTTTCCCCAAAGTACACCCGTACACATCATCGAAGATATGTATGACAGTGATGAGAATTTGGGTGCTTTGGAGATACATTCGAGAATAGATCACCCGAAAAATATTATTTGGGTGAGTCCAAAGGTCAATGGAACTCCATTGCGGATGGAGCTAGATACAGGTTCAGCGTATCCGTGATAAACAAACAACAGTTTGATGAATACCTGGAGATGAAGACAAGATACACCCGGTGATCTTAAAGACCTATTTGGCAAGAAATCTTCCACTTGGGATGGGGATGTCGATGTGAATACAACGGACAACAACAAAGGTTTTTACTGTTTGTTGTCAAGAATGGAGGGCCCGGGTTTTTTGGGGCCAGTGGCTTAGTAAGATCAAGCTAGACTGGGAAATCCATCAAACACATTTCCCCAAAACAGGGAGATTGCAGAAACAATGGAGGAAAGAAATTGGGTTTTAAAAAGATTTGAAGTGTACTTGGGGCCATTAAAGGGGCCCTAAGGCAAAAACCCAATCTCAAGGAAGGGGCGACTCCAAATTTCACAAGGCCAGAAGAGTACCCTACCTAGTACGACTAAAAATCGACGCGGAATTGCAGAAACTGGGGACGAAGGATTTATTACCAAAGTCGATTGGAGCGATGGGAAAATCCCGGGCGTCGCAGTACCCAAGGCAAATGGTTTTATAAGATTATGGGGGATTTCAAGGGCACCATAATCCAGAATTGAAAGTAGATCAGTATCTTTTTACCTAGGATTGAAGATATCTTCGCTAATTCGCGGCTGGTGAGAAATTCACCAAGATCGATCTGGCCCCAAACATACTTACAAATCGAAATGGAAGAGGAGTCAAAGAAGGCACCATCAACACGTACAAAGGTCTGTATCAATACAACAACTGTTTTTACTTTGCTTTTTCACTTTATTGCCTTAAAAAAAATATGCATTTTACAACTCATGATCACATCTAAAATATATGGGATGGTCTCAACAAAATGCAAAGGAATTTCCAGATGTATCCACTACAAGAACAATTCAACCGGGTGACATCAATAATGGCCACCGGCACAAAACTCCTGCTATAGCGAGATGTTTTACATGTTATACAACGGTATCTCCTTTGAGACGGAAGTACATGGAAGAACGTAGAGAGCGGGTGATCAGACTCAGTAGCGACAGCACGAGCCTTCTTCAAAATTGCATGGTCGATTATTTCGGAGAGCTTTGGTGTAGGTAAATCAATGATCTTGGCAGAAACATGTGAGATTTTCAGAAGCCTGTTACGGTTTTTCACAGAAAGAGCAGGGTAGTAACAAATGCTGCAGTAGGTTAAGAGAGGCTCAATTATGCTACGGTAAAGGCGTAGAAGAAGTAGTGGATCAACATAGAAAGCTCGTAACTTTCGAAGAACGTGCAGTCGCTGCTGAGACTTCTTTTGCACGGCTGTAGCATGCTCTGTAAATGACAATTTTTCATATAATATAACACCGAGGTATTTGAATGAATCAACCTGTTCCACAGGTTCACCGTTGATGACAATAGGACTAATGACAGTTCTATTACGACGAAAGTCGATGCACATTTCTTTCGTTTTGGAAACATTCAGATGCAGAAAATTGTTACTGCACCAACTAGAGAAACGTACCACTGAAGAAAGATATGACTGGTATGAGGCAAAATCATTCAAAAGAGCGAGCATGGCTGTATCATCAGAAAACCTCACAAATTGGGTAGATGAATCAACACTACGACAGTCATTTGTATACAAGGTGTACAAAAATGGACTCAGAACACAACCCTGAGGCGCACCTGTGTTGCTAACAAGCACTGTTGACTTTATGTCACCCACTCGAACACACTGCGGGCGATTACTTAAGAAATTGAAAACCCAGTGAACAAGTGCGGCTGGAACTTCTAGTTTCTGTAGTTTATCAATCATGACATGCCTTTGTATTGTGTTTAATGCTGAACTGAAATCTATAAATAAGATTCGAGCATAGTTACCAGCTGTCTCCATGTGTTCAAATAGTTTGTGTAGAAGGCAAGCTATTGCATCGTCAGTGCCTCTTCTGGAACGGTAAGCGAATTGATATGGGTCCAGTTGAGATTGAACATGTGGGAGAATGTGAGACAAAATCAGTCTTTCAAAACATTTCATGACGATGGACGTTAGGGCCACAGGTCTGAAGTGGTTTAACTCTGACGGTGATGACATTTTAGGGACGGGTACCACTACAGACGTTTTCCAGATGGTTGGAATCACACCTATATCCACAGACTGTTTAAACAGTGGCTGAAATACCGGACCTAACTCAATTGCACACTCTTTAAGTAAGCGGCCTGGAATGCCATCTGGACCAGGAGCTTTATTAGCCTTACACTTTTTGAATTGATTTGTGACATCCACGGTAGAAATGTCAATATCACCTGGTACGGGTAAAGGGCCAGCAGCTAGGAGCGACTCACACTCAATAGAAAAATCATGGCTGTCAAAATCTGTTATAAAACAAATTTAAGTCTCAAGCAAAGAAACAACTGCACCTGCAATCTGGCAAAGAACGATAGACCAGATATTGTAGAATCTTCCAGGAACACAAGTGATTTTGGATGACATCATAATCACGGGGAAAACTGACCAAGAGCACTTAGAGAACTTGCACCAAGTTCTTGACGAACGTCTGCGCGACTACAACATGAGAGCTGAAATAATAAATGTGAGTTCTTCAAGGAATCAATCACATACTGCGGACACAGAATTGACAAACAAGGACTCCACAAGATGCCTGACAAGACTGACGCTGTAGTAAATGCACCCAGACCGACGGATGTGACACAGCTGAGGGCGTACCCTGACCTACTGAATTACTATAATCGATGTTTGCCCAATCTGTCCTCAGTAGTGTGGCCACTGAACCAGATGTCGGAGAAGGGAAGAAAGTGGCGGTGGACTGAAAAGTGCGAGAAAGCATTCTTGGAAACAAAGCGCATCAACAACTCCGATCAGGTGTTAACACATTATGACCCGCAATTGCCAATAGGGCGTGCAAGTCTCGCGCGCGAAAACGAGGCTGGGGGCAATTGGGGGCAGGAGGTCCATTTACTCCATGTTAACATATAGGACATAGTTTTGTTTTGGTCGAAATAATCGAACTGTCCGGAAATAGCGTATTTCAGTTATATTGTCCAAAGGATTATTACAAGCAGAAGCAGTGGAACACTTTGCCGGTGGCAATGATCACGGAAATCATGAATTTTAATCGATTATTATGGTGGTTGCCATGGCAATAGCGGCAAGTACTTGTGTTTGGCGATCTTGACTAATAATGAACAGTGCCAGTTTTCGCACAGTACAACCTGTTTGGGCCAAACGTATACATGTGTTATGATTATGTGCATTTAGACAACTTGTCGGATATAAATGCTTATCGAAACCACAACGTACAGCAATGTAAAACGCAAATCCCGTAAAGGACACATACAGCCTAGCATCGTGTCGATTATCTGCACTACGTAAATCACTATGTGCCTATGATAGTGTGGTAAACTCAATATTAAATCGGACATTTAAGATAAGAAACGTATAAGACGAGATATTTATGAACTGATTTTCCTAGTATTCATCAGTCGGAAGCGAAAAACTGTCATCCATCGTTAGAATAGTATTCTTGTGTCCAGTCCCCAATTAGTCTCGCTTAGTCCCCAATAAGCTCCAGTCGCGCGGAGTCACGCCATGTATCGTGACCCACTTGCAGGCCCTATAGAGTTGGAATGTGACGCATCAGCTTACGGGATTGGCGCCGTGTTGTCTCACGTAATGGAAGATGGAACTGACAGACCAATCGGATTCGTGTCACGTTCACTAACACCCGCAGAACGTAACTACGCTCAAATTGACAAGGAAGCACTTGCGTTGATTTGGGTTGTGATGACATTTCACTCGTACCTATATGGTCGCCACTTCACATTAGTGACGGACCATCAGCCTTTGCTGTCCATTCTTAGTCCAAGCAAGGGAGTGTCAACAATGACATCTGCTAGACTTCAGCGCTACGCAGTGTTCTTGTCTGGAATGGACTATGAAATACAGTTTCGGAATACTTCCAGACATGCGAACGCTGATGCATTATCACGTCATCCAATGGAGGAAGCTTACCAACAGGATGAAGAAGTCATCGATCCAGTGGAAGTCTTCCACATATCTCAAGTGGACGCAATTTCAGTGTCCAGTGCTCGAATAAGACGTGAGACACAGAATGATCCAATTCTGTCGAAGGTATATACTCAAACCTTGGATGGCTGGACCTATGTAGATGACAAGAAAATCCTCATTACTATACGCGTCGGCACGAACTTTCCCTGCAACAGGGATGTCTTATGTGGGGAATCAGGGTAAACATTCCAGCTAAACTTCGCCCGCAGGTTCTGCACTTGCTACACGAAAGGCACGTAGGAGTGGTCAAGAGGAAATCCCTGGCCAGAACTCATGTGTGGTGGCCGGGGGTTGACAGTGACATTGAACAGATGGCAATAGGGTGCCCATGGTGTCAAAGCGTACAGAAGATGCCTGCACATGCCCCTTTTACACCCTTGGCAACGTGTGCATGTTGACTATGCCGGCCCCTTTCAAGGAATTATGTTTCTCATCATGATGGATGTACACTCGAAATGGCCCGAGGTGATCAGCACGCAGTCGACAACCTCTGTAAAGACCTTCGAAATTCTACGAAGTATATTCGCTCGTAACGGTCTGCCCGAGATTCTGATAAGTGACAATGGACCGCAGTTTACGTCAGAAGAATTTGATCAGTTCACCAAAACCAATGGAATTAAACACCTGAAATCTGCACCTTTTCATCCTGCAACCAACGGATTGGCGGAAAGATTTGTGTAGACTTTACTTTCAAACAGTCTCTTCGCGCAATGAAATGGGAAGCCCGTTCTGTCGAAAGGAAACTGGCAAATTTCCTAATGGCATACAGAAATGCCCCACACGCCACAACCAATGAAACGCCCGCAAAGTTGTTTTACGGAAGAAATCTTCGCACTCGACTAGATGCACTGAAACCAGATTTACGCCGGGACATGGCTGCGAATCAGATGCCACAAGTAATTCGTCCAAAATGGTGTGATCACTGTACAGCCTGCTATGTAGCATACGTTTTATACCGGGTTTGGATCACTCAACTGAAATACACTTGCAAACTGCTATAACCTTATAGTTTGTCAGATATATTTGTAAAAAAAATATTTTTTGGCCTTATTGTAGTGTGACATTGAGATGGATATGACATTGAAATAGCATTGTATATCCAATATTACCTATATTATTTGGTCTATTTTCAGGATTATTTATCGGACTTTTAGCAACTTATTTCTATTCAACTATCATTAAGGCTCAGCAAAGCAAATTGTTCTGCACCCATGATGGATACTAGTGTACTCTTAACATAATTTACTATTTTCTTGTGAGACTTTTCAGTAACGTATTTTATATAAGTATTTATACACGTTAACTGGCTCAGTACAAAAACCGTTTTGCGACGGGCTTCAATATAACTTTTACATATTCTTTATTTACAGATTGACATATAGTACATATTTCTATAGCAGATATGTTTGTCAACCTTAATACATCTCTTGGCTATGTTTCTCTGTAAAATAATATATTAAAAACGAACCAGTCACCATAAGCAGCGTATTGGTTAGCATTGGTATTCTTCAAAGTTCAAAGATGCAGTTAGCTTATGTATTAGATTACTAAGAAAAGGCCGTCTTTGTGTAAGCGCAATCCTCAAACAATGGGCGGTAAATTCGAAACGACTTAGCTACAATGCGATTTGTATGAAATGTTCATGGTCTTATTAAATATTTCTCTAACTACTAGCCAAACTTTAGAAAACTTCCTCAACATGCTACAAAGATATAATTATCAGAACATATCGCATATTCACTCATCAAAATTAAATAACTCACAATTTTACAGTTCACACGGTGGCATTCTCTGTCATCTTGGGTCTCCAAAAATGTGATTTCACCATCATATGATTAATACGAGGTTTTTAAAAGGAGTTTCCCTGGGCCTCCCCCAATGAGCAGAAAAGTATAGTGGACACAAATTACAGCCGACCTACCGACGCGCCTCTGACGGATTTGCAGGTCCTTACCATTGTTTCAGGGCCTAGAAAATATTGAAAATGTCGAAGATCGTTAGGAAAGAAATTTTACTTCCGCAGATACTCATAATGTTACGCGAAAATTGTAAATTTATTACAAAAAAATACGAATCGATCATATTCCCATTTGTTTCTCCAAAACTTGCCCCCAGTCTGCGGCTTCGGCGAGTGTCCAATCCTCTGGAATATATAATTTTGCACTTAAATGACACTGGTCCCGTGGCTATAGATAAAATATGTATACCGTTTAAATGATGAACTGGTAGCTGAATGGGAAGTAATAGGTATACGTCCTTGTATCCCAGACAATGTACATTGTATAAGTATCCACTGTGTGGCGCATTGTATAACTGCTAAATAATTTATCCGACCTCATAGAGGTGTCAGTTAGTCCGGCAGTGAAAAGCCTTTTTGAAGATGGACGGTACACGATTTGTTTTTGCATTTTAGGTCCTAAACCTCTAGATCAACACTCCGACTGGTGCCACACTGGAACCCTTGAGCGTTTTTGTATAAACCCATTAATATGTAAATTAGTTACCACCATTGAAAGAGTCTGCTACTTTCCTGAATATTTCGAATGAGTGGAGTTGCTTAGGGGAATGATCATGACACGCATAGACCAACTATTCCAAAGTTGGCACAGTTGCACCTTACCGATTTTAAAGGTCAAGGTTAGGCCTATATTTTATTACTTTTAACTAAACAACACTAACAGCGACACGGAACGTCAACGTACGTAGCTGCCGACGTCAGAGGCGTTCACTTGGAGCACCTGTGCAAGTGCTCGCTCGTGTGCGTGCGTGCGTGTGTGTGTGTGTGCATGCGTGCGTGCGTGCGTGCGTGCTTGTGTATGTTTGTGTGTATATATGTGTTTATATGTGTGTGTATTTGGAGTATGTGTATTGTGTGTATGTGCGTGCGTGGCCTTATGTGTGTGCGTGTGTGCATGCGTGCGTGTTATTATATGTGCGCATGCCTGTGTATTTGTGAGTGTTCACCAGCTATGTGAAGTGGTTATGTCCAGGCTTACATTTTCTTACAAGGTTACCCCAAGAAGATTAAAAGTCTGACTCTTTCAATTATGGTTTCATGTATTTCAAGGCGAAGATTATTCACTTGTTAGCATTTTTATGCAGTATATGCTTGGATTTCATTACGTTTAATGACAGTTTGTTACATTTCAGCCATTCGCTTATCGTATTTAGTTCCATGTATAAGTGTTGCTGTGAGTCTCGAAATTTCCCCTTGTCTTCCTTACCTCCTTCCCACAACTCCTCCCTCTCCCATCTACATCTCTCACTCACTCACTCACTCACTCACTCACTCACTCACTCACTCACTCACTCACTCACTCACCACCACTCACTCACTCACTCACTCACTCACTCACTCACTCACTCACTCACTCACTCACTAACCTACCTACCCACTCACTCACTCGCTCATTCATTCACTCACTCAATTCTCACTCACTCACTCTGTTCCTCCCTCTCTTTCTCTCTTTCTCTCTCTTACCAAACATCACTCTCACGATCCCTTTGTCTCCCCTCCCCTTTCTCTCACCAGACCTCTCACAATTGTTCCTTACGTTTTATCATCGGTCCCTTCCTCCCTGTATGCGTTTTCTAGTCATATCTCCTTTCCTATGTTCACCCTCTCTCCCTATCTTCGTCTTCTCCCTTTCCCATTCCTTGTTTGCTTAGGTCAACTCCTCACTCTCTCTGCCACTCTTCGTGCGCAATGTACGTCCTTCGTGCCTCCCTCATTCTCTGCCTCTCTGTCTCCCACCCTCCCTCCCTCCCTCCTTCCCTCCTTGTCTCTTTCCCTCCCTCTCTCCTTCCCCTCCATCCTTCCCTCCCTCCTCTCCCTCCCTCACTCCCTCCGTCCCTCTCTTATTCCCTCCTTCCCTCCTTCCCCACCCTCCTTCCTACACCCTCTTTCCCTTCCTTCCTTTCTCCCTTCCTCCCTCCCTCTCTCACCTTTCCATGCCTTCCTTCGTCTTACCCCTCCCTCCTCTCCATCCTCACCTACTCCCTCTTTCCATAAACGTCTATACGACAACTGTTGCATTATGTGGTCTCCGTTTCTTTCGACATTCCTCTTGATTTTAATATTCCCTTTCCATCGACCTTCCCATATACCTGCTCATTACTTTCGGTCATACATTCCCACCTACATCTTACGTTTGTAAACAACAACAACAACAACAACAACAACAACAACAACAACAACTCAATTCCTATAATATTCTTAAAATATATTCAAAGTTGCAAATACAATACGGGTTTGTAGAATATTGCGATAATACTTGGAAAGGGTGCATTAGCGATGCAACGGTTTCGCTACTGATGTTGCGAATGCTTAAAATGTTGATCGAACTGCAATATCGTCATGTTTGTTGGGCTGCTGCCTGCAATCAAATGTACATTACTCGATGCTGAGCTCACACAACTTCCAGCCTTCATGCTTCATACTTCAACAGTGACAAACTTGGTTTTGTTTTCTTTGTATTGACAAGCTGCGACACACGCCGTCATACCTCCAGGTTCCGACTCTCTGACTCCGCTCAGCTTACAAACGTTGCCAGACACCAGTCCGCAGTCAGACAACTCTGTGCTTCTGGTCATCACCTTGAGGTGTGACATGAAGCACACCAGGCGATGGCCGGTGATTCTGACTGTGAACGACGCGTGGATGTTGCCTGGTACACGATGCTTGATGACGAGTCCCGACCTCCAGCACTCGTTCTGTGGTTGAGGGAGCCATTGACTCATCGACGGCGAGAAGGCGTACATAGAGACGTCCTCCAAGACCAGGCACGTGTCATTGTTCGCGTCAACCAGAGTCATCGATACTTCGTTCGCGACAGGCGGGTCCAACTCGGGCAATTCTGCACATGAAGAACGAGAAGAGTATTTTGAAACGATACATCTGATTTATAATTCTACGTAATACTATGTTTAATATACTGACGACAACGAACGTACGAACGCTTCTATGCGAGACTTACCGATTGTGCAAATAGTGCCCCCGTATCCAGTGACACAAGTGCATGTGTACATGTTCGCTTGGTCAATGCAGGTGCCTGCGTGTCGACAAGGTTGACTGGCACATTCATCAATGTCTGTAATTAACATTAATGAAACTGTAATTATAAATGGCATCGTATGGCATGACTGACTTGTTGTCATTTGATCACATCGTTGACTTTCCATACAACACACAAACCTGATTAAAAAGTGATCTGGGCTGACGTACGGAGCACCTTACCCGCTACACTTTTATAAGCCTTTTTGCTAAAAGCAGCCAACAATTCCATAATTACAAATGGAACATTCACAATTGATGTACATTTATTTTGAAGTGAAACGTCTGGTTTACGAGCCCATAACAATGTTACGAACATAGTTTCCTGACTACTTCAGTTGTGTCAAAAACAGAGAAAACTCTACTTCAGAAACAGTACCAGATGCTAGATTCATCACAAAACTTTGTGGAATGCGATAGAATCACAATATATATATATAATATAACTGTGACCTATTGTGTCGAGTTTACCGAGCATTTCACACGAAATGTTAGCAGATATCCTCTGTATGCTAGAAGTGAGTGGAAAACAGTATTACATATAACATCTGAACGGAATGGACGAGAACGCCAAGTTCACTGTAGACCCCAGACCTTTTGGATATGTACGTCTGAAGAAAGATCGCATAATTAAGGCAAACGTATGTAAGGACACTTGCAACTTGGTATCAAGTAGACACTTATAGCGCTAACAATTTCTGACTTCTAGTAATGGAAGAAGAGGACAATATCGCTTTGTCAAGGCACACTATGTCTACCGTCACAAGCACATTATCATAATAACTCGTAGATTTTGTCAAGTCTCAAGACATTGCAATGTAAACATTACCGAACAGAGTTTTAGTTTGGATATTAGTGTCTAAATGAAGTTATTATCATGCGATACACTTCTATTATTACTTATTCACCCCGTCACTGCAAGCACCCCCATTTTGACACGGGTTGCTAGCACATTCGTCGGTATCTAAACAGCAAAATGAATGCGAAATACACCAAGGAAATAGTGATACTTTTTAAACTTCGAACAAAAGCGAACAAGATCTAAGCATGACAATATCTAAACATTTGGACACATGTACGCCTGACATAATTGATGGCTCAATCAAAGCAAACGTCTTTCACTAACCAGATCTTTGATTTGGTATTTGGCGCAAAGTTCTCAAGCAACTTATTTGTAACAAGCTTTATTTTACACACAATCGTGCAAAACGTATCGCCATTAGGGACTCCATGTGCAAGGCGGGATCCGTAGTATTTCCCCCAAAGGGGACCCTTTACTCTGTCCCACAAGTCATTACAGTATGTATAGTATTTATAGTAGACATATAGGGTGCTAACAATCTCTGACACTGGATACGATACTCCTCCAGAGAGGAACAACTGGTAATGGAAGAATAAGACATAATCGCGTAGACAACGTACCATATGTCTCCCCCTCCAGCACAATGTCACAATCTCTCATACTTGTTGTCAAATGTCACGACAGAGTAATGTCAACACCACTGAATATAGTTTTAGTGTAGAAATGTATGTCTAAATGCTTTACAATAATAATATTTATTATTATTATTGCTCATATATACATATTATATATATATATATATATATATATATATATATATATATATATATATATATAATATATCAACAGCCTGAAGTCATTTATGATTGTGTTGTCTACAAGACAATTACCTACCAGTCTGACAGTTGGCACCCTCGTAACCGCCCTCACAAACGCAGTTGTACTTGTTCACCCCATCATTGCAAGCACCCGCATGTTGACACGGGTTGCTAGCACATTCATCGATATCTAAACCGCAAAATAAGTGCAAAGTACAGAACGACAAAGTGATATTCTTTAAAGTTGAAACAAATGCGAACGAGATGATATTATCTTAGCAATAAAACTAAACCATTGATGATATACACTTCAGTTTAACATTATAAAGGTTACCGTAATTAAAATATAAAACTGTGAAAGAAGTATTTGATTTGTAATTAAAATGGCTGCACTTGTGCATTGTTTACATTAAATATGGTGAAAATATATAAAACATCTGGTCGCGACCTACTTGTTTGGCAATTGGTTCCTTCGTACCCATCTGTACAAGTGCACTTGTACGTGCTCTGTACGTCTATGCAAGTACCGCCGTTGTTACAAGGCTGATTGTTGCAGGCTTTGGGTGGCCCAAGGAAGAATTGTGCTACGACGTATTAAGTAAACAAAAATATATAATTTTACATTGATGATAATATCTTTATTTTTAGTGATTCTTCCTATTTGATAAATATGACTATGTCTGTGAGTAATGGGAACAAATAAATGTTACTCGTGGGAAATACAAATTATCAACAACACTCGATTATGTTTGAGTAGCGGAGCCCCAGTTTAAGTGTTGTTGAAGTGTTATTGTGAAAATGTAAGAACTTCAATTAGGCAGCGGGTGTCAGTGAATCTGAAGCGTGACGCTGTCTTTGGGTTGAAGTGTGTTATGTAGTTGTTAGAAGCATGACGTTGTATGATTTGCGTGCGTGATGAGAGAAAAGGAGTCAGTGTAGTCACCGTGAGTATTCTTTGTTGTTATTGTGCATATGTTTCTTAAAATATTATTTTCGCTAAGAATACAACTATAACGTGTAATTATCAACATTGGAGAGGCATTCATTACGCTCCCTTATTAGCGACATCAACGAAATATTATGTCATGTTGGAACGCGTGAATTCAATTGACGTCGTGCAGTAGCAAGACATAAGGCTTTGTATTG
>JAODUO010000988.1:190000-195000 GCA_025642075.2 Ridgeia piscesae
CACATTGTAAACCTCACTTCAACTGAACCACACATTGTAAAGCCTCACTTCAACTGAACCACACATTGTAAACCTCACTTCAACTGAACCATACATTGTAGGGCCTCACTTCAACTGAACCACACATTGTAAAGCCTCACTTCAACTGAACCACACATTGTAAACCTCACTTCAACTGACCCATACATTGTAGGGCCTCACTTCAACTGAACCACACATTGTAAAGCCTCACTTCAACTGAATCACACATTGTAAAGCCTCACTTCAACTGAACCACACATTGTAAACCTCACTTCAACTGAACCACACATTGTAAACCTCACTTCAACTGAACCACACATTGTAAGCCTCACTTCAACTGAACCATACATTGTAAGCCACACTTCAACTGAACCACACATTGTAAGCCTCACTTCAACTGAACCATATATTGTAAGCCTCACTTCAACTGAACCACACATTGTAAGCCTCACTTCAACTGAACCACACATTGTAAACCTCACTTCAACTGAACCACACATTGTAAGCCTCACTTTAACTGAACCACTCTTTGTAAGGCCTGACTTCAACTGAACCACACATTGTAAGCCTCACTTCAACTGAACCATATATTGTAAGCCCCACTTCAACTGAACCACACATTGTAAGGCCTAACTTCAACTGAACCACACATTGTAAGCCCCATTTCAACTGAACCACACATTGTAAACCTCACTTCAACTGAACCACACATTGCAAACCTCACTTCAACTGAACCACACATTGTAAGGCCTCACTTCAACTGAACCACACATTGTAAACCTCACTTCAACTGAACCACACATTGTAAACCGCACTTCAACTGAACCACACATTGTAAACCTCACTTCAACTGAACCTCACATTGCAAACCTCACTTCAACTGAACCACACATTGTAAACTTCACTTCAACTGAACCATACATTGTAAACCTCACTTCAACTGAACCACACATTGTAAACCTCACTTCAACTGAACCACACATTATAAACCTCACTTCAACTGAACCACACATTGTATGCCTCACTTCAACTGAACCACACATTGTAAACCTCACTTCAACTGAACCACACATTGTAAACCTCACTTCAACTGAGCCATACATTGTAAGGCCTCACTTCAACTGAACCATACATTGTAAACCTCACTTCAACTGAACCATACATTGTAAGGCCTCACTTCAACTGAACCATACATTGTAAACCTCACTTCAACTGAGCCATACATTGTAAGGCCTCACTTCAACTGAACCATACATTGTAAACCTCACTTCAACTGAACCATACATTGTAAGGCCTCACTTCAACTGAACCATACATTGTAAACCTCACTTCAACTGAACCATACATTGTAAGGCCTCACTTCAACTGAACCATACATTGTAAACCTCACTTCAACTGAACCATACATTGTAAGGCCTCACTTCAACTGAACCATACATTGTAAACCTCACTTCAACTGAACCATACATTGTAAGCCTCACTTCAACTGAACCACACATTGTAAGGCCTCACTTCAACTGAACCATACATTGTAAACCTCACTTCAACTGAACCATACATGGTAAACCTCACTTCAACTGAACCACACATTGTAAGCCTCACTTCAACTGAACCATACATTGTAAACCTCACTTCAACTGAACCATACATTGTAAGCCTCACTTCAACTGAACCACACATTGTAAGGCCTCACTTCAACTGAACCACACATTGTAAACCTCACTTCAACTGAACCACACATTGTAAGGCCTCACTTCAACTGAACCATACATTGTAAACCTCACTTCAACTGAACCATACATTGTAAGCCTCACTTCAACTGAACCACACATTGTAAGGCCTCACTTCAACTGAACCACACATTGTAAACCTCACTTCAACTGAACCATACATGGTAAACCTCACTTCAACTGAACCACACATTGTAAGGCCTCACGTCAACTGAACCACACATTGTAGGGCCTCACGTCAACTGAACCACACATTGTAAACCTCACTTCAACTGAACCACACATTGTAAACCTCACGTCAACTGAACCACACATTGAAGGCCTCACGTCAACTGAACCACACATTGTAAGGCCTCACTTCAACTGAACCACACATTGTAGGGCCTCACGTCAACTGAACCACACATTGTAAACCTCACTTCAACTGAACCACACATTGTAAACCTCACTTCAACTGAACCACACATTGTAAACCTCACTTCAACTGAACCACACATTGTAAACCTCACTTCAACTGAACCACACATTGTAAACCTCACTTCAACTGAACCACACATTGTAAGCCTCACTTCAACTGAACCACACATTGTAAGGCCTCACTTCAACTGAACCACACATTGTAAGCCTCACTTCAACTGAACCACACATTGTAAGCCTCACTTTAACTGAACCACACATTGTAAGCCTCACCAAATGCTCTTACAAAACCTGCCGTGGGGTTCACAAAAATCCTGATACTTCCTACTTCACTCCGACTTGCCAACTAGGCCTCCAATACTCCGACTTGCCGAAGTCCTGGATGCTTAAACCTATGTTCAGACTCCCCCGGTTCTGACACATTTAGTTACGGTGTAAAGTGATACCTGAAGTTACAGTTCTCCATATTGCAGATAAGACCCATTTAGATTAATCGTGTTAACCAGTGACGTATGTCCGCGACGTACTTCCGGGGTGGGCCTTAGTACTCAAACGGTTACCATACAAGGCATACAAGATCTCTGAAAACAATTCGCCCAATACGAGGTGACGTCAACGAACCAAAGACCAAACCCACAGAGAAACGTTGACGGGTAAGTTGATCACGTCATATTATTAAACTAATGTTTACCTACAGACAAAACTAGTCTGTTCTGCTGTACGTATTTGCAGTAAGCTGACGACAAGCATAATTTTATTAAGGTTTAAAACAGTTATTTCAGAGTTATGTTGACAAGTGTGGAGGGAATCCATTCTACGTGATGTATATTTCACACAACCCCCGTGGCCGGTTGGGGGCGCTCAGAAAGGCGAGAACGATGCGATGACACTTGGTGTCGCTGCAGTCGCACTCGAAGACACATTTCCCCGGCTCATTGTCGCAGAACGATGGGTTGTTGTGGTAGGGCAGCATGGCTGAGCGATCACCCTCCGTGTACACCATCGTCGCCGGGAAGTCGAGGCACTCTCCTCCGTCCAGCACGGCGGTCAGAGTGAGGTGGTCGTGGCTGGTCGGCAACTCGACTTCTAGTAGAAACGGTTCGTCGATGTGAGGGGTTGTCACTTGCTGACAGGTAGCGTTGTTCACGTCGATGACAATAGACACGTCGTAGTCTGAACGATACCCGGTCATTGTCAACAGCGTTGAGTCAAAGTCTACAAAAAATTAACGCCGATGTAACAGAGGTTAGATCCTGTACAGGTCAAGACTGGTGAGAATGCTTTGTGCTGCATGCGCAGTAGACCTGGTCAATCGAACGATTTATCTGGGAAACATTCACTTACACTACACTGACTACATGAAAACTAATCATATACGACGATATCCAAAGCCATGTATTCAATAATACCGAGTGAACTAGAGTCATGCAGGGTGAACGAAATAGCTCGATGTTCGACACAGCAACAACAACCCGGATTCTTTCGGTTGAGAGTGTATGAATCATTTTCCGATATATCTAGTGCGGATTGAATCTCCTGTACTCAAGTGCTGCAAACATCACTGGTTTTATTATTGATAACGATAATGAAACAGAAAGTGTTGATGAAGAAGCATCGTTTTGGTGTTGCCCACGATTGATGAGTTCAAATTAACCAGCAGTTGTGCAATCAAAATACTTCGCACCGGAAAAGAATCCTGAAGCAGTGCGACAAAAGCCTAGAATTAGAGGGAATAGTATTGTCCTCACTGGTTCTAAATAGATGGTATGTCCACTTTTCAAATATCTTTGATCTTGTCAACAAACCATACACACAAAGACGTTGTTGATGGTTCGACAGTTGGTTTCGTGGAGATGTCGCAAGGCGATTTCCATTGCAATTGTGAAGCGGAATGCACGAAACATAGACTGGTTTTCATTGCTGACTGATCGTTATTATTTTGTTATCAGTTGAAATGGATTGTTACGATGATTTCCCACGCTTTGGAAACGGAGAAATGATGCAGCTTCCAAAGTCACTATGATTATCCGTCAATGTTCAAGAATTGTTGATACCTGTCCACCGAGGCACCAGTTACTCCGCTATCAGCTCGGTTCGTAATTCCAGAAGACGAAGGGAACTCCCCCAAAACATCGATATGCACCAAAAACAAGAAACACGTCCCCAAATAGTGCCTTGCAAATTGCCGCCCCTCAACATATATTGAGGGGTTAAGCCCCCTCCACAAATGTCCTGTCCCGGTCTCGACACCTACTGATGTCATTAGTACAAATTAGTACAGTTTTTGTTTCAAATTCGTTTCATAATCATTCGGTGGAAGGAACCAAGTAATAGTTTTTCTGATCATCATGACGGACGATCCCGCCCTAAAAACATCAAATAACAAAACTTATTAAGCCGCAATTCATCAAAGTACAGGTTACATACTTTTGTTAACACCATTATTGTAGTATTTATTCTTCCTGCTGTAGTATGGGCTAGCAAACCGAAAGGAAGGTTTCTGTATAAAATAATATCACGATGGATGCTCAAAATAACGGCGACCAAAATTGTTTATCATTTCCTATGATTCCGCAACGTTCCCGTCATGTCTACATAGCAATACCCCAAACGCAAATATCGCAACCAGTGCGGGGTAATGTGACAAATAAAGATAACGACAAAGAAAATGTCAACGCCATGTAACTTGATAGTTACCAAAGTTATAAAATACGACACATTTCTCAAATGTGCTCTTTCGTATGCGTGTTATCGGTCGTAGAAACGGAAAAACACGTAGATGGCTATGCATATCAACTTCAGTGAAATATTGCAAGGATACGTTTGTCTGTA
>JAODUO010000988.1:200000-225000 GCA_025642075.2 Ridgeia piscesae
ATTTGTTTTCACGTATAAGGATAAAAACTGCATTAGAATACTCTTTTATACTTCGCAGGTAGATGTTTGTAATGAACAACTGTCAAAATTTAATGATGAATTGTTTATGTTTATTTATGTAAATGTTTTACTGTTTTATTTCACACTTACATACATATATATAAAAACAAATACATTAATACAAATAGACGAAAGAAATCAACATACATCTTGCATATATGTTCCAGAATCGTAGTCCAGTAACTAAAGCCTTCACTTCGCCGAAGTCCACAGCCCACCACGCCTTCCTTGCATATTCGGTAGAAAAATACGTCGCATTTATCCCATCGTTACCACAGGAAGCCTTGTATATGTCTGCTTCGTAAGAACTCATGTACGCTGGCTTTCTCAGTGCTATGTTCACGTCTGTCATCCCTGTAACACACCCGTGAGTGAGTGGTGCTTGATCGCAACGAGAACGAATGCTAACTAAATGTAGTTACTATTATTAACCAATCAACTCCTTCCTCTTCGCGTTACTAACCTAAGCATAGCATAGATACATGGTTGCATATAAATTTTGAGTAGTTATATATATATATATATATATATATATATATATATATATATATATATATATATATATATATATATATATGCAAATATATAAAATATATACACATGCATACACATGCGTAAAAAGTATTTGAATGTTGAAAGAGTACTTGACGCTACAATGCCCGGGCGTACTGCCGGGACAGGCGGCCTTTGGAGAGCAACTGTCATTAAGTAATTTAAGCGCACTCACCTAGTGTTGTCACCACCAGACAGACACACACCACGGCGTCGACCAGCGGGCGCTGACACTGAGGTTTACCGAGCGAAACAGCCATCGGGAGCGACGGCTCCTTGACACCGGCACCACTGACGATCACACGTCGATGTCACTTGTGCACGCTAGGTCTCTGGTTGGCATCGTATTACCCATAGCTACGAGGTGAACACCAGCGCAACTATTGATCTGGTTGACACACGACGTATTGTACTTCAGCCCGACTCTAGATCTGGTTCTAAGTGGTGAACTGATAAAGCTACAGGATGAACATCAACTTGATTATTAACGTGGTTGTAGGTTGAGAATTGGGTAACACCGAGGTGAACATCACTTTAATCATTGACGTGATTCTAATGGGTATAGATTTGGATGCTTCGGAACAAAACATCAGCTTGTTTATTGATCTGGTTTTAAGTGGTGAGTTTGTGACACTACTGGGTGAACGTCAGCCTGGTTATCGATCTGGAATGAAGTAGTAGGTTTTGGGAGCAACGGTGCACATCGAACTTACAGGCGTCATACGATTTGAACTGTTTAAGCTGGTGAATTATTGACACGAACTTAATAGTCCCAGATAAACACGTCATTTGGCCAGACAGTAGAACTACGTAGGGCATATGTAGTGTTGGATTTTTGGATCCCGCAGGTAAGGGATATAACGGAATATGAATGTATAACAGAGAATAGGGAAGTAAGGAGTATGTAAATGAGCCTAACTATTTGTCTACAGATGAATCCACATAACTAGTAACTCCATGTATGAGTTCGAACATGTACACAATGTTTACATACGTATTTTAACTAATTATTTGTATGGTTCCGTACGTGTACACAATGCACACAGACGTATTTTAGCCATTTTTATGTGGCGGTTCGTGCGTGTACACAATGGTCACATACATATTTTAACCAATTCTATGTATGAGTTCGTACGTGTACACTATCTTCACAGGCGTATTTAACGAATTGTACAATAGGCGCAATGTATGGCCTATGCTTTCGAACGTGTACAATTTTTTTACCAATTATATGTATGGCGCCATGTACACTGTTTATCTTAATAAGGTATAACAGTTTCTGTACACCAGTGTACAATCATCAAAGCAAGCACTTGCCTTTTGCTGTTGTTAAACAGCCAACGTATACAGGACATATCTTGTGCCGGTTTACGACGTCGTCGAGAGCAGTGGCTCAAGGGGTACAGCTCAAGGGATACAGTTTCGGACTCTCGACTAAGAGAACATGGGTTCGAATCTTGTGTTACCGTGTCAAACCTTGGGCAAGTTTTGTCACTCAAATTCACTCAACTGTATGAATGAGTACCTGGCTATAGCAGTGGTGGATATTTGTGTGAGCACCTTCGCGCATGAAGTGGAGCGTGGCTGGATGCTTCCCATATGAGTTGAGATGGCGTGTGATTGGAGAGGCATGCCACGGAATAATGTATAATGGACTTTGACCTTTTAACCTGGCCTTACTACTTTCTTCGTCCTCCTTTGTGAAATCATGAAATTGAAGATCCATAACATAGCCTCATTGCTTCAAAAAGTCAACTATCATTCCTGTACCCAAGAAATCTACAGCCTCTTGTTTAGACGATTACAGGCCTGTTGCCTTGACTTCTGTAGTCATGAAGACACTCGAGCGCTTGGTCCTGCAGTTCCTGAAATCAATTATCGATCCATTGCTTGACCAATTTCAATTTGCATATCGCAACAATAGATCTGTTGACGACGCTGTCGCTCTAGGATTGTTTTAAGTTCTTCAACATCTGGACAGACAGTACTTACGCTAGGATCCATTGTGTTGATTTTAGCTCTGCTTTTAACACAATCATCCCATCAAAACCTTTTGATAAGATACAGAGTTTCGGTGTTCCTCAATCCATGTGTCTGTGGATCCTCGATTTTCTTTTAAACAGGCCGCAGGTTGTAAAAATAGGCGACAAGTTATCATCATCAGTTACGTTATCTACAGGCACGCCTCAGGGCTGTGTTCTGTTACCAATGTTATATTCACTTTTTACACATGATTGTTTATCTTGTCACGAACGCACTAAAATACTGAAATTTGCCGGTGACCCTACAGTGATAGGGCTAATAACAAATTCTGATGAATCTGAATATCGGGATCAAGTAAACAAACTCATTAGTTGGTGCAACGATAACAATCTGGAACTTAATGTAAATAAAACGAAAGAAATGATTGTGGATTTTAGGAGAAAGAAATCTTCTCCTCCCTCGCCTCTTGTGATCGATGGCAGGACAGTTGAAATCGTTCAACATTTCAAATTTCTCGGTTCTACAATCTCCAGTAATCTCAGATGGGAGCTAAATGTTGTTAATATTGTCAAAAAGGCCCAGCAGCGGCTGTACTTTTTAAGAAGGTTAATATCGTTTGGTTTGACTACACAGGTCATGCTCAACTTTTACAGAGCTGTAATCGAGAGTGTTCTGGTATTTTCTATCACAGTATGGTTTGGGTCGATTACACAGAAGGAAACGCTCAGATAACAATGTGAACACATGGCAATAAAGCTATCTTATCTTATCGTATCTTAAATTTGCATAGTCGACAACAATGAGTTTACCATCCTGAAGCCAAATAAGTCATGTTTAAAATGTGCCGATGGTTGTAATTGACGAAGTTGTTTAATAATGAAGAAGTCAAACTTCCATTCTTCATATACCACTATATTTGGTGTCTTGTATTTGCCGAAATACTTCATTCACTTCGATAATCTGGCCCAAATCTCGACTGACATATATAATGATGGTCGTTACGTAGATAAAATGCACAAATCAAGACAACACTAGTAGTCTAGTATAGACAGAAACTAGCCAAGTTAATGATATTTTATTGTAAAAACACCGATAATCAAGAGTGAAATAACACTGAGCAAGCAATCCGGCCCCGAATGCTAGAACCGGACGCAATATAAGTATACACTGTTCCTAGGCTACGTTTATTGCGAGTGATTACCATTCCTAATAATATCAATAATTTAATACTATAATACTGCATAGCTAATATATGCAACTGTAAGTTGGATGGGTGCATCGAGGTCTCGTCCACAGACAGCTGTCTACGACTGGATACAGCCAGCCGGCCCCAACACGTTCACGCACTGTTAGTTTTTTGGAGCCCTATGACTTACAGGAGCATTCATTAGACTGACATGTAGGGTTGTTAGTTACGCGAGTGGTAGTTACACTGACTACATTGTCTTAGACATAGATCTGTGTAAATATATTAGTCTTCCTACGTTGTCATAGACATATACATAGATATGTGTAAATGTATTACCCTTCCTACGTTGTCATAGACATAGATACAGCCAGCCGGCCCCAACACGTTCACGCACTGTTAGTTTTTTGGAGCCCTATGACTGACAGGAGCATTCATTAGACTGACATGTAGGGTTGTTAGTTACGCGAGTGGTAGTTACACTGACTACATTGTCATATACATAGATCTCTGTAAATGTATTAGTCTTCCTAAGTTGTCATAGACATAGATCTGTGTAAATGTATTAGTCTTCCTAAGTTGTCATAGACATAGATCTGTGTAAATGTATTAGTCTTCCTAAGTTGTCATAGACATAGATCTGTGTAAATGTATTAGTCTTCCTACGTTGTCATAGACATAGATCTGTGTAAATATATTAGTCTTCCTACGTTGTCATATATATAGATCTGTGTAAATGTATTAGTCTTCCTACGTTGTCATAGACATTGATCTGTGTAAATATATTAGTCTTCCTACGTTGTCATATACATAGATCTGTGTAAATGTATTAGTCTTCCTAAGTTGTCATAGACATAGTGGGATAACATAGTGAAATGTGGCTAAAACGTAGCAAAAACGTGACAGAACGTGAACAGAACGCGTGTACTACGTTGTGCTGCGTATCTGCTACGTTGTGGTATGTCACGATACGTTGTGGTACGCTATACTGCGTGGTGGCAGCGAGGCATAACGAGGCACAACGTGCCGACAGCGACGCTTTAGCGTGGCGGCAGCGAGGCTTTGATTTTCACAGCGGGACTACAACGAGGCGATAGCATGGCTAGCACGTGGCTACAACGTGGCACAACGTAGCACCCTGCCGAAATATGCATTTTTTCAGAACGTGGCAATCAGAAACGGGGCACAACGGCGCGGCCAAAACATGACACTATGACTGGGGCATTACTAACCCGCGAACTCGCCGTTGTACAGCGTGAACTCGCGGCCGTCTTCGCCAAGCGCTTATGATTTTCCGTGCTGTAGCCAGAAACATTTCACCGTCGCTGAATCCACCGAAGTGTCTCTGTCGTACATAGAACAAGGTCTAGTGGCGACGTTCACTGAGCAGATTGGTGAAATGATTCTATTCTCTGTGTCGCCGGCCTCGAATCTGCGGTCTGCCATCTGGATAACCTCGCCGGATGCCTCGCCCAACCGTATGACCTCGTCAACAAATATTGTCCCGTCTTCCATACGGATGATTTCTACGTTATACGCAACAAGCCTGACGACCCCAAGTGAACTTGGCGACGGCGCAATGATAACGAAAGTGGAATGGGGCGTCATCGCTCCTCGTGCGTTGTTCACGTTGCGGTTTGTTAAGCCTTTCTATAAGTACCTCTAATAAATCCGATTATCTACGCTTAATTGTGGTGTCTAATTCATCGGAGTTGCGGAGCGACCTTCTGACCTCAGTGACGCTATTTCGAAGACATAGGATTGCCATCGGACAGTGACAAACTCCAGTGGCTAGCTAGACGAGCTCTTGAGTGTGAGTTTGACTAGTAACATCCCCGGGTACGAGTCGGCGCAGTGCTTCGTCACCCATACGCCAGTGTATTATATTCCATAATTAATACATCCAACGGCGCACAAACATATACCATTTGACACGTTCTATCGTATCACATAAGTAAACATTAGCCTACCACTCAAGATAAATACTTACTGAAATAAAGAGTCTAGCTCGTGGCAATCAGTTTCAAGATATGTTTTGATAACAGGCGTAAATGACGTGACTGCAGTGCGCCATAATCCGTGGCAGTGATTTAGATTTATTGACGAAATTTTAGGCAACCCTTCACAATAATCACCATCAATATTTTTACCATGAATGCTTTGCTGGTCGTTATACTTTGATGATTTTGCATTTAGCGTGACACCGTTTCTAGCGGTCTGTCTTCGAAATACTGCTGGTGCGATCAGTTGTATTTCTAGGTCATCGTACAGAACATGCAGGGCATGTTCTATATGTATGGCTAAAACTTCGGTGTACACCTAAGCGAATGAAGTTAAGACACCCGGAATGCGCTAGTAGAATCTACGACAGCGTCACGAAAGACGTGTTACGAATTCATAATTTTTGGCATGGCAGCAGCGACAATGGCGGGAGATTGTGCGGCAAACCACACCCGCTTAGATTTGTTGCGCCGTTGCATTAGTTTCTCATGCAAACCGGACAGGTAGCGCCACTTTCGGGTGTGCTGGATTTTATCGGGATGGATCACAATTGATGGTCCAATAAGTGTTATTCTCATGCGAAGTAAAAAAACGCGATTTTTATTACATAAGGTAACATTTTAATTCAGTATTAAAATTGCATTATGATATAAATTCCAATTTTTAACGCATTTTAGAAAAGTCAACGTACACCATGACCAATATTTATTTATTAGTATACTTCCTACCACATGTCTCACTTTGTGGTTTTATGTTATTTGAGCAAATTTTTGTTTGCAACAAACAACGACTCTGGAGTTTCCCAAGAGTTGATCTATTTATGCCATAGGAACTCTTCCGTCAACGAAAGTAAACGATGTCGCAAACAATGTCGTAAATGATACGCGCACGTGTTACCGATGAGAAACACGCAGATACGTAAAAAAAAGTCTGCTTGTGATTAAATACAAACACTGGCAAATGCAGTTCCAGCTACTTATGCATTGTCCACCTAATCCAAATCTCTCGGACTTTGCAAACATGTCCCTACCAGTTACTGGATGTACACCTTTGTGGCCAAGTAATCGCTTATTCCCGTTAGAACGTCGCCACTGCTGGGCGGCCTGTGAGGACGGCCGTCTTTTAATTGTGCCACAGACATCACAACAACTATCCGCTACCAAGGCGCAGCCAACCGTGACGACTGGGCCATTCAGATGACATGCGGCATCGTTGCAAAACAAATGTGTTAATGTACGCATTCGTGTCCTTATAAATACCACACGAATAGTCCGCCAGGCGACATGTGCTGTATCCGATCTGTCTGATTTGCACACAATGCACTGTACTCATTCCGGTCAGCTTATACATGCTTCGTTAGACATAATAATCCAACCACGGTTGACCGAGCGACATGCGCTGAACATGTCTAAGTGTCTTCATAACACTTTGAGAGCTGCTGTAGAATGAAACCCATAGGCTTAACTTAAGTTGGTATATGGAAGAAATATCCAGGGTTAACAATTGATCAAGTATCTGTATAGGTTGGTATGAGCAACCCATTCTCCCATAGGGCAATAAATAACTGGTACAGATTATATTTGTGTTAATGCGAGCAATGTGATTATCCTTAAAATAGAACTGACAGCTATCCGAGCAGGGTGTGTTATATGTAGATGGAACATTATTGAACTCTCGATATTAACCAAATGCTTTAAAAATACGCCGTCTGGAACTAATAACGGTGAACGGTAATCCTGTTAAAACTGTTTGAATATATTGTTTAGCTGAAAATGTATCATGTCAAATCGGCCCGAATTTGTACTACAAGCATGTTTTCTTTGTGAACGAGACGATGGAAAACGTGCGATCAGTCACTGGTATGTTAACACTACCAGAATATCATAATACTACTTCAAACAGTCGACTGAAAACAAACTAAGCGGAACGGTTATCGCCGTTATTTTACTTTCACGTCAGCTGATCTTTTGATTTCCAGCTGTTAAATGCGAACATAACATCCTGGTGGATGCCTCTGGTAAGTTGTTCCATTTTCAATTCGTTGTTTCCAAAAAAAGGCAAAAGGGAACATATAACTGTATAATGCAATACTTTTTAACTAGTACCTTTCGTTAACTTTAAACATCGCCAAAATATACCACAGGCCATTTCATCCAAGGAAGTCAGCTGACATAGAAAGACACGAGTGAACCTCGGCACTTAAGAGCAAATGCCGTTACACGGCCACCGAAGTTAGCAAGTGAATACACAGAGGTCTGGAGTGCGAGTTGAAAGGCAACTGTACTAGCCTGTAGAGACGATATGAAGAGTACACGAGGGAGCGAGCAAACTGACACTTGCCGAAGTGACCTTGATTAACGATAGCAGATACACACAAAATGGTCAGTTTGAAGTTTGTGACATAGTAAGCGGTTATGAATAGATTGATAGCAATAATTTGTTTGAATTATAAAATCGTTTATATAAATGATAAATAATAGGTCAGAACCTTGTGGGACACCGATTGTTATAAGAGAAATGTCTGAATTTATTTGTTCAATTTCAGTATATTGTTTTCTGTTTTGTAAGTAACCTTTGAGCAACTGTAAGGCTGAGCCATTTAGGCCATAGTATGCTAATTTATTTTATAAAATGTTATGGTGAATATGGTCAAATGCCTTCGAAAGGTCGAGAAATACATTAATTGGTACATCATTTGTATCCGTTATGGTCACAATTCTGACAATTAGCTCAAGCGCATCAAATTCTGTTGAATATTTAGCTCTAAAACCATACTGATTATCACATAAAGTAATTTCTTTTTTCAAATATGAGTATATTTGTATACAAATAAATTTCTGTAATACTATAGAAATGGTGGGAGTAAGATAAATTGGTTTGTAATTTTCAAATAGGCATGGTTCATATTTCTTAAATATAGGAATAACGTTTGCGATTTTTAATTTCTCTGGGAATACACCAGAGTATAAAACCTAGTTTATTAATAGTGCTACTGATTTTTAAATTACAGTATCAATTATTTTGAGCAATTGTTTTGAGATTCTATAAAATCCATAGCTGTTTTAGTGGGAAGTTTACTTATAGTTTTCCTAATAGTTTCTTCATCAACATTTTCAAAAGTAAATACAGACGTTATATTTTTATTTAAATAATGACTGTATTTTTGCTACCTTTGTATTTAATATCTTGTGCAATGGACTATATTTGTAAAATAATTATTAAATTTAGGATTTTGCTTTATGATTTATTGAGTTTGTTCGCTAAACCTATCAGAGTCACTATAGGATGATCGACATATTAGTTGAGGTTCATAATTGTCAATATAATTTGTGTCTTAGATGTTAGTTAAGTTGTTATTATTAATACCTCCTAAATAAGAAAGAAATGTTTCGTCTAACGTCATACATTTGTCCAATTTTTATGTCTTTTTGTATTTGCATAATGCATTATGAATTTGTCACCATTTTATGAACATATATATTGTATATGTTCATAAAATGGTGACATATTCATATCCCTATGTTGAATTTATGAGTAGCATAGTGTGCGTTGATATTTAATAACGTCATGCACTGAAAGTAACTGCAAACATACTTGCAAATGTATTTCATAGTAACACGACTAAAACATATATGTATGATTAGTGCAGTTATAAACTTAATGTATTTAATGTATTGGATACTGCGCAGCATAAGAACATACCTTTACCTTTTTTTATCAATGTCCTTATCATGGCAAATATAAGAGCAGCTAATTATTTCTAGATATAACCAAATGGTTATTATATAAAATAATGTAATGACATACAACACAGATGCAGAGAATACACATTTATTGATGACAAATACCAGCTAATCATAGAACAGTTTATATGGTGTTCGAGCAATTTTGGTTATGCGATAATTAATATATATATATATATATATATATATATATATATATATATATATATATATATATATATATATATATATATATATATAATGTAAAATGGCCGTCGCATCAGTTACATAATTGTAGGCAACAAAGACATGATTGAAAATGAAATGCAATATATAACACTGATTATATCAAATACACCGTGATCGCACATAAAGACGTAGACATCTGAAACAGTTAGGTTCTCCCGTGCGTGTAAACATGCGTATGGGCGTGTTTGCGTGCATGCGATCATGTTTGTGTGTGCATGTGAGCAAGTCTGCGTACGTGTGAGCGCGCGCGCGCGCGCGCGCGTGTGTGTGTGTGTGTGTGTGTGTGTGTGTGTGTGTGTGTGTGGTGTGTGTGTGTGTGTGTGCGTGTGCGTGTGTGCGTGCGTGTGCGTGTGCGTGTGCGCGTGAACATGTGGTAAAGTATACAAATAAAACGCTTTAATTATAGTATATAACACAATGCGCGAACGTATACCGCACGTTTATGGGTTCACAAACCGTGTAACATGCCATGTGACCAATATATAACTCGACTTTACTTTTTAAATGGTTACTTAATGTATACTGTTACGCTAGGTTTCCACTTGTAAGGACACACCTAGGGAAGCGGCTTGTTGAATGGTGACATTACTGTGAAGTCACGTTTGGGGATTTCCTTCCAGATTGATATAATTCAAATCGCTACAAGAAGGGATTCAGTTTGTCACATCCTCAGTTGCATTTCATCTCCTTAGATATGAAACCTAACTATAAGTTGTTGTTTTTGTTTTATCAAAATCAAATTTCATAATATGAAATGTGATGGTGTAAGTGTAAATGTATGTATGTATGTATGTATGTATGTATGTATGTATGTATGTATGTATGTATGTATGTATGTATGTATGTATGTATGTATGTATGTATGTATGTATGTATGTGTATGTATGTATGTATGTATGTATGTATGTATGTATGTATGTATGTATGTATGTATGTATGTATGTATGTATGTATGTATGTATGTATGTATGTATGTATGTATGTATGTATGTATGTATGTATGTATGTATGTATGTATGTATGTATGTATGTATGTATGCATGCATGCATGCATGCATGCATGCATGTATGTATGTATGTATGTATGTATGTATGTATGTATGTATGTATGTATGTTTGTATGTATATATGTATGCATGTATGTATATATGTATATATGTACGTGTGTGCGTGTATATATGTATGTATGAACATGTATATATATATATATATATATATATATATATATATATTATATATATTCAAATATATATATATATATATATATATATATATATATATATATATGTATATTATAGACAAGAACAAATGTACAGCAGTGTGTTTACACAATCATATTCTACCTACATCGTGGATGAAGTGTACGCAAAACTCCATATTTTGATATTTGACACCATCGCTCTCATGTGGAATGAAACCCATACACGATATTTATGCCAAAACACTCGCTGTTTTCATTTCACAAGTGAATCTCAACTTAAATTTCTTCTGCAGAGGAATCGTCAATATATGCCTGTCCCTGCATAATCTCCTCAACTTCATCCTCTCTTTGCCTGGGACAGACAATTACATCTTCTAGTTTGCCCTTGTATAACCAAAGGATAAGGATTATGCCAGACACTCCACAAGCTACGGCCAACCATATAATGTTGTAGGTTTTCTCCGAGTGTATGCTCCACATCATCAAGATAAAAGTATTCTCACAGTAGACGAGCATGTAGTAGAAGACATGGCGCTTCTTGGAGTTACCTCCCTTGAAGGTCACGTAGCAGGTCACATAGATCAACGCCATGACACCCTTAAACGGAACATTTTGATACCATTTCTCGTATAAATGCGTATCTAGAAAGAGTAGCCAGATGAACATGATTACAATGTGGACACCGACGACACCAAACACCATCTGGACCGAGTACACGGCAGACACAGAGAGCGCCACCAGACGCAAAGTCATCAACAAGTATTGCCAGTAGAAGAACCAGCTTACGGAATTCCCAGTGAACTTCGGTTTGTCAACCATTGTATTCCTCTGTGCTTTGCCATGATAATATATAATGTCACCACTTGAAATCGTGATTTATATAATAGATTGCGAGAATTTGACGGTTGTTAAAATGTCGTATGAAATTGCATAACATATTTAAAGAATATTTAATCATACCCACACGCCCGCCCGCCCGACCGCCCGCCCGCCCGCCCGCCCGCCCGCACGCACGCACCGCACGCACGCACGCACGCACGCACGCACGCACGCACGCACGCACGCACGCACGCACGCACGCACGCACGCACGCACGGCAGCGCAAGGCAGCGCAAGGCAGCGCAAGGCAGCGCAAGGCAGCGCACCGCACCGCACCGCACCGCACCGCACCGCACCGCACCGCACCGCACCGCACCGCACCGCACCGCACCGCACCGCACCGCACCGCACCGCACCGCACCGCACCGCACCGCACCGCACCGCACCGCACCGCACCGCACCGCACCGCACCGCACCGCACCGCACCGCACCGCACCACACCACGCACCGCACCCACCACACACACACACACACCACACACACACACACACACACACACACACACACACACACACACACACACACACACACACGCACACTACACAACACCACATCACACACACACACACACACACACACACACACACACACACACACACACACACACACACACACACACACACACACACACACACACACATGATCGCATGCACGCAAACACGCCCATACGCATGCTTACACGCACGGGAGAACCTAACTGTTTCAGATGTCTACGTCTTTATGTGCGATTGATATAATCAGTGTTATATTTACTAAATATTCATGCATTTCATTTTCAATCATGTCTTTGTTGCCTACAATTATGTAACTGATGCGATGGACATTTTACATTATATATATATATATATATATATATATATATATATATATATATATATATATATATATATATAATTATCTGCATATTTGAATAAACCAAAATTGCTCGAACACCATATAAACTGTGCTATAATTAGCTGGTATTTGTCATCAATAAATGTGTATTCTCTGCATCTGTGTTGTATGTCATTACATTATTTTATAATAACCATTTGGTTATATCTAGAAATAATTAGCTGATTTATATATTGCTCTTATATTTGCCATGATAAGGACATTGATAAAAAAAAGGTAAAGGTATGTTCTTATGCTGCGCAGTATAAGTTTATAACTGCACTAATCATATATATATATATGTTTTAGTCGTGTCATAATGCATTATGCAAATACACTTGCTGTAAAAAGACATATAAAATATTGGACAAATGTATATAAGCATGACGTTAGACGAAACATTTCTTTCTTATTTAGGAGGTATTAATAATAACGATTTAACTAACATCTTAGACACAAATTATATTGACAATTATGAACCTGAACTAATATGTCGGTCATCCTATAGTGACTCTGATAGGTTTAGCGAACAAACTCAATAAATCATAAAGCAAAAACCGAAATTAATAATTAGTTTACAAACATAGTCCATTGCACAATATATTAAATACAAAGGTAGCAAAAAATACAGTCATTATTTAAATAAAAATGTAACTTCGTAAACACATATCCACCTATGTTTATAGCCAGGTATGCATTTATACTGAACCAATGTAGAGTGAGAAAAACTTGCCCAAGTTTTGACACGGCAGCACAGGATCGGAACCCGGGATTTTTTTGTCGAGAGTCCGTAGCTCCATCTACTGTACCAAATCGCTACTACGATGTTTCACATATAAAACCAATATAGCTCTATAATAGAGTCGATGCTCCTTTCTCTTATCAAGTGGTCGAACGTACAAAGAATGTACTCATATTTACACCAATTTAATAATTGCATGGAATCCTCCCATATCATTGTCAGCCCCCACTGTGAATGTGTCTGCAGCCTTGGTTCAACTAAAAATTTAGCTCTCTCTGGATCTGCAGTAAGTTCACTTACTACACACAAACCATGGATTACTAATTTCCATCATTTATATAAACGATTTTTTACTTCAAACAAATAATTGCTATCAATCTATTCATAACCGTTTACTATGTCACAAACTTCAAACTGACCCATTTTGTGTGTATCTGCTATCGTTAATCAACGTCACTTCGGCAAGTGTCAGTTTTCTCGCTCCCTCGTGTACTCTTCATATCGTCTCTACAGGCTAGTACAGTTGCCTTTCAACTCGCACTCCAGACCTCTGTGTATTCACTTGCTAACTTCGGCGGCCGTGTAACGGCATTTGCTCTTAAGTGCCGAGGTTCACTCGTGTCTTTCAATGTCAGCTGACTTCCTTGGATGAAATGGCCTGTGGTATATTTTGGCGATGTTTAAAATTAACGAAAGGTACTAGTTAAAAAGTATTGCATTATACAGTTATATGTTCCCTTTTGCATTTTTTTGAAACAACGAATTGAAAAAGGAACAACTTTCCAGAGGCATCCACTAGGATGTTATGTTCGCATTTAACAGCTGGAAATCAAAAGATCAGCTGACGTGAAAGTAAAATAACGGCGATAACCGTTCCGCTTAGTTTGTTTTCAGTCGACTGTTTGAAGTAGTATTATGGTATTCTGGTAGTGTTAACATACCAGTGACTGATCGCACGTTTTCCATCGTCTCGTTCACAAAGAAAACATGCTTGTAGTACACATTCGGGCCGATTTGACATGATACATTTTCAGACAAACAATATATTCAAACAGTTTTAACAGGATTACCGTTCACCGTTATTAGTTCCAGACGGCGTATTTTTAAAGCATTTGGTTAATATCGAGAGTTCAAAAATGTTCCATCTACATATAACACGCCCTGCTCGGATAGCTGTCAGTTCTATTTTAAGGATAATCACATTGCTCGCATTAACACAAATATAATCTGTACCAGTCATTTATTGCCCTATGGGAGAATGGGATGCTCATACCAACCTATACAGATACTCGATCAATTGTTAACCCTGGATATTTCTTCCATAGACCAACTCTTCTCATCAGTGTAGTTAAGCCTATGGGTTTCATTCTACAGCAGCTCTCAACGTGTTATGAAGACACTTAGACATGTTCAGCGCATGTCGCTCGGTCAACCGTGGTTGGATTATTATGTCTAACGACGCATGTATAAGCTGACCGGAATGAGTACAGTGCATTGTGTGCAAATCAGACAGATCGGATACAGCACATGTCGCCTGGCGGATTATTCGTGTGGTATTAATAAGCACACGAATGCGGACATTAACACATTTGTTTTGCAACGATGCCGCATGTCATCTGAATGGCCCAGTCGTCACGGTTGACTGCGCCTTGGTAGCGGATAGTTGTTGTGATGTCTGTGGCACAATTAAAAGACGGCCGTCCTCACAGGCCGCCCAGCAGTGGCGACGTTCTAACGGGAATAAGCGATTACTTGGCCACAAAGGTGTACAACCAGTAACTGGTAGGGACATGTTTGCAAAGTCCGAGAGATTTGGATTAGGTGGGCAATGCATAAGTAGCTGGAACTGCATTTGCCTGTGTTTGTATTTAATCAAAAGCAGACTTTACCTTCCACATACCTCATTTATTTACATATCTGCGTGTTTATCATCGGTAACACGTGCGCGTATCATTTACAACATTGTTTGCGACATCGTTTACTTTCGTTGACGGAAGAGTTCCTATGGCATAAATAGATCAACTCTTGGGAAACTCCAGAGTCGTTGTTTGAAACAGCCTTCAAAAACTTGCAAGTTTTGGTCTCCCGAATATTTTAATGAAGTGGATCGCCAGTTTCCTTACCGAAAGAACCCAACAAGTTAAGCTGTGCAACACACAATCCGACTGGAATTACATCCATGGGGGAGTGCCACAAGGCACAAAGCTAGGCCCCGTTCTTTTCGTCCTCATGATAAATGATCTACAAACAAAGTGCGACTCCTACAAATATGTTGATTGATATGTTGCATCGTTTATACTGGATCAGACTCCCAAGCGCAAAATCTCCAGGAAGCAGCCGATGCAGCGTATCTGTGGACAATCCAAAATGACATGAAAATCAACAAACGTAAGACAAAAGAGCTTGTTATTGATTTCTCTAAAACAAGGACAAACTTCCCAACCATACGCATCGACGGAACAGACACTCAGCGAGTAACCGAGGCGAAGATACTTGGCATTACCATCACCAGCAACCTGACCTGGGACGTACACGTTGATGAAATAACACGAAAGGCAGGCAAGAGGCTGTTTCTACTGCTACAACTCAAACGATCAGGTATTCCCGCCGAAGACCTTCTGACGGTATATACAACGGTGGTCCGGCCTACTCTGAAATACGCATGTCCAGCTTACTCGACCTCACTCACATTGGGTCTCCAAAGTGATATGGAGCGTGTACAAAGACGTGCTATGAACATCATATACCCGAACACTCCCTATATCCAAGCATTAGCGAATGCACAGCTGACTTCTCTGAAACAAAGACGTGCGCAGTTATGTGAACATTTCTTCACACAAATCGAACAACCGCAGCACAAACTGCATAAACTATTACCAAAACCAAGGACTACAACACACAATGCCCGATGCCGTACTCGATACTCCGTACCCAGAGTAAAAACCAACAGGACCAAGAACTGTTTCATTAACTGGTGTCTGTTCAACCAAAAGGACTCACAGTGACTCATAACAAACTTTCGTGCATACTGATATGGATATGTGTAAAATATTGTAAAGCCTAAATTTAGTTTTTAGGTCTATTTATTTCAATGTTTTAAACTATTTATAATTTTTTAATAAGTTTAGTAAAATGCATTGACTTGTCGGCGTAACATTTTAACATACAATAGTTTTTAATGTCTTAAATTATTTTAATTAGTGTTATAGATACATATCGTATATTCTCTACATTATAATTTATATTTACGCTAATGTCTTAAATTATATATTATTTGAATCTATTTTAACAAATATACTTTGCATGTTTTATGTACCCATTTCAACTGGACTGGGTGGCGTCATTCTTGATGACGGACTGGGTGGCGTCATTCTTGATGGCGGACTGGGTGACGTCATTCTTGATGACGGACTGGGTGACGTCATTCTTGATGACGGACTGGGTGACGTCATTATATATATATATATATATATATATATATATATATATATATATATATATATATATACATATATAACAAATTGGTGGCATCCTCGTGTGTGAAGCAGGAGATACATTAAAACCATAACCGTTAGAGGCCTATGCGGAAAAGCTGTAGAGAGCTGGCAAGTGTCGCCGCCGGTAGAGGACTTATTGTGTTCCAATTTCAATTTTTTATTCACTATGAAGAAGCGTAGAAAAGAGCATACAATATGAAATTATTGCGTTATTACAGCAATGCGATAATATAATTAATTAACCACGTAAATATTAAATGTATTGCTCCCTACAACAATAAACAGATTAACATTGTAATACGATATTCATGCTTATATACTACCATGTTGTAAAACAGTGCAACATATAAGCTCAAAGCATCAATATAATGTTGTTACAAGAACCAAGCTGGAGTAGATGGTTGTTGATAGAATTGACGTCCTTTCAGTCAACATAACGGGCCAAGTAATGGTCGATCGCATTTCTTAGAGACGCGTTACGCGTCGACACCACCCAGTCCGTCATCAAGAATGACGCCACCCAGTCCGTCATAAAGAATGACGCCACCCAGTCCGTCTCAAGAATGACGCCACCCAGTCCGTCATCAAGATGACGTCACCCAGTCCGTCATCAAGAATGACGCCACACAGTCCGTCATCAAGAATAACGCCACCCAGTCCGTCATCAAGAATGACGCCACCCAGTCCGTCATCAAAAATGACGCCACCCAGTCCGTCATCAAGAATGACGCCACCCAGTACGTCATCAAGAATGACGTCACCCAGTCCGTCATCGGGAATGACGCCATCCAGTCCGTCATCAAGAATGACGCCACCCAGTCCGTCATCAAAAATGACGCCACCCATCCGTCATCAAGATGACGCCAATCAGTCCGTCATCAAGAATGACGTCACCCAGTCCGTCATCAAGAATGACGTCACCCAGTCCGTCATCGGGAATGACGCCATCCAGTCCGTCATCAAGAATGACGTCACCCATCCGTCATCAAGAATGACGCCATCCAGTCCGTCATCAAGAATGACGTCACCCATCCGTCATCAAGAATGACGCCACCCAGTCCGTCATCAAGAATAACGCCACCCAGTCCGTCATCAAGAATGACGCCACCCAGTCCGTCATCGGGAATGACGTCATCCAGTCCGTCATCAAGAATGACGTCACCCAATCCTTCATCAAGAATGACGTCACCCAATCCTTCATCAAGAATGACGCCACCCAGTCCGTCAACAAGATGACGCCAACCAGTCCGTCATCAAGAATGACGTCACCCACTTCGTCATCAACAATGACGCCACCCAGTCCGTCATCAAGAATGACGTCACCAAGTCCGTCACCAAGAATGACGTCACCCAGTCCGTCATCAAGAATGACGTCACCCAGTCCGTCATCAAGAATGACGCCACCCAGTCCGTCATCAAGAATGACGTCACCCAGTCCGTCATCAAGAATGACGTCACCCAGTCCGTCATCGGGAATGACGCCATCCAGTCCGTCATCAAGAATGACGCCACCCAGTCCGTCATCAAAAATGACGCCAACCAGTCCGTCATCAAGATGACGCCAATCAGTCCGTCATCAAGAATGACGTCACCCAGTCCGTCATCAAGAATGACGTCACCCAGTCCGTCATCGGGAATGACGCCACCCAGTCCGTCATCAAAAATGACGCCACCCAGTCCGTCATCAAGAATGACGCCACCCAGTACGTCATCAATAATGACGTCACCCAGTCCGTCATCAAAAATGACGCCACCCAGTCCGTCATCAAGAATGACGCCACCCAGTCCGTCATCAAAAATGACGCCACCCAGTCCGTCATCAAGATGACGCCAATCAGTCCGTCATCAAGAATGACGTCACCCAGTCCGTCATCAAGAATGACGTCACCCAGTCCGTCATCGGGAATGACGCCATCCAGTCCGTCATCAAGAATGACGTCACCCATCCGTCATCAAGAATGACGCCATCCAGTCCGTCATCAAGAATGACGTCACCCATCCGTCATCAAGAATGACGCCACCCAGTCCGTCATCAAGAATAACGCCACCCAGTCCGTCATCAAGAATGACGCCACCCAGTCCGTCATCGGGAATGACGCCATCCAGTCCGTCATCAAGAATGACGTCACCCAATCCTTCATCAAGAATGACGCCACCCAGTCCGTCATCAAGATGACGCCAACCAGTCCGTCATCAAGAATGACGTCACCCATTTCGTCATCAAGAATGACGCCACCCAGTCCGTCATCAAGAATGACGTCACCAAGTCCGTCATCAAGAATGACGTCACCCAGTCCGTCATCAAGAATGACGTCACCCAGTCCGTCATCAAGAATGACGCCACCCAGTCCGTCATCAAGAATGACGTCACCCAGTCCGTCATCAAGAATGACGTCACCCATCCGTCATCAAGAATGACGCCATCCAGTCCGTCATCAAGAATGACGTCACCCATCCGTCATCAAGAATGACGCCACCCAGTCCGTCATCAAGAATAACGCCACCCAGTCCGTCATCAAGAATGACGCCACCCAGTCCGTCATCGGGAATGACGTCATCCAGTCCGTCATCAAGAATGACGTCACCCAATCCTTCATCAAGAATGACGCCACCCAGTCCGTCAACAAGATGACGCCAACCAGTCCGTCATCAAGAATGACGTCACCCATTTCGTCATCAACAATGACGCCACCCAGTCCGTCATCAAGAATGACGTCACCAAGTCCGTCACCAAGAATGACGTCACCCAGTCCGTCATCAAGAATGACGTCACCCAGTCCGTCATCAAGAATGACGCCACCCAGTCCGTCATCAAGAATGACGTCACCCAGTCCGTCATCAAGAATGACGTCACCCAGTCCGTCATCGGGAATGACGCCATCCAGTCCGTCATCAAGAATGGCGCCACCCAGTCCGTCATCAAAAATGACGCCACCCAGTCCGTCATCAAGATGACGCCAATCAGTCCGTCATCAAGAATGACGACACCCAGTCCGTCATCAAGAATGACGTCACCCAGTCCGTCATCGGGAATGACGCCATCCAGTCCGTCATCAAGATGACGTCACTCAATCCGTCATCAAGAATGACGCCACACAGTCCGTCATCAAGAATAACGCCACCCAGTCCGTCATCAAGAATGACGCCACCCAGTCCGTCATAAAGAATGACGCCACCCAGTCCGTCATCAAGAATGACGCCACCCAGTCCGTCATCAAGATGACGTCACCCAGTCCGTCATCAAGAATGACGTCACACAGTCCGTCATCAAGAATAACGCCACCCAGTCCGTCATCAAGAATGACGCCACCCAGTCCGTCATCAAAAATGACGCCACCCAGTCCGTCATCAAGAATGACGCCACCCAGTACGTCATCAAGAATGACGTCACCCAGTCCGTCATCGGGAATGACGCCATCCAGTCCGTCATCAAGAATGACGCCACCCAGTCCGTCATCAAAAATGATGTTCATAGCACGTCTTTGTACACGCTCCATATCACTTTGGAGACCCAATGTGAGTGAGGTCGAGTAAGCTGGACATGCGTATTTCAGAGTAGGCCGGACCACCGTTGTATATACCGTCAGAAGGTCTTCAGCGGGAATGCCTGATCGTTTGAGTTGTAGCAGTAGAAACAGCCTCTTGCCTGCCTTTCGTGTTATTTCATCAACGTGTACGTCCCAGGTCAGGTTGCTGGTGATGGTAATGCCAAGTATCTTCGCCTCGGTTACTCGCTGAGTGTCTGTTCCGTCGATGCGTATGGTTGGGAAGTTTGTCCTTGTTTTAGAGAAATCAATAACAAGCTCTTTTGTCTTACGTTTGTTGATTTTCATGTCATTTTGGATTGTCCACAGATACGCTGCATCGGCTGCTTCCTGGAGATTTTGCGCTTGGGAGTCTGATCCAGTATAAACGATGCAACATATCAATCAACATATTTGTAGGAGTCGCACTTTGTTTGTAGATCATTTATCATGAGGACGAAAAGAACGGGGCCTAGCTTTGTGCCTTGTGGCACTCCCCCATGGATGTAATTCCAGTCGGATTGTGTGTTGCACAGCTTAACTTGTTGGGTTCTATATTCGGGAGACCAAAACTTGCAAGTTTTTGAAGAAGAAAATTATGATTGATTAGGTCAAATGCCTTAGAGAAGTCAAGCAATAGTATCCTCGCATACTGTTTCGATGCATCTGTGCTTGTTTAACACTGATGTAACAGGTCAACGAGGGCATGTGTAGTGGATGACTTCTTAATGGAGCCGTATTGGTTTGGGTCAACTCTGTCTTGAACGATGTCCCAGACCCATTTAACAACAAACTCTTCCATTTGTTTACACAGCACAGCAGTCAAGGAGATTGGTCTAAGGTCAGTTTCGATATTTTCTGGAAGTTTCTTTTTCGGAAGGGGGCTGACGTATGCAGCACGCCAGATACGGGGAACATGCCCCTCTCGAAGTGAGCTGTTGTAGATTGTGGCAACTGGGCCGGCAAGCAATAGGGCCTGCAAGTGGGTCATGATACATGGCGTGACTCCGCGCGACTGGAGCTTATTGGGGACTAAGCGAGACTAATTGGGGACTGGACACAAGAATAATATTCTAACGATGGATGACAGTTGTAGCTTCCGACTGATGAATACTTCGAAAATCAGTTCATAAATATCTTGTGTTATATGTTTCTTATCTTAAATGTCCGATTTAATATTGAGTCTACCACACTATCATAGACCCATAGCGATTTACGTAGTGCAGATAATCGAAACGATGCTGGGCTGTATGTGTCTTTTACGGGATTTGCGTTTTTCATTGCTGTACGTTGTGGTTTCGATAAGCACTTATATCTGACAAGTTATCTAAATGCACAGAATCATATCACATGTACACGTTTAGCCCAAACAGGTTGTACTGCGCGAAAACTGGCACTCTTCATTATCAGTCAAGATCGCCAAACACAAGTACTTGCCGCTATTGCCATGGCAACCACCATAATAATCGATTACAATTCATGATTTCCGTGATCATTGACACCGGCAAAGTGTTCCACTGCTTCTGCTTGTAAGAATCCTTCGGACAATATAACTGAAATACGCTATTTCGGGACAGTTCGATTATTACGACCAAAATAAAACAAAGTCCTATATGTTAACATGGAGTATATGGACCTCCTGCCCCCAACTGCCCCCAGCCTCGTTTTCGCGCGCGAGACTTGCACGCCCTATTGAGGTGGCGGAGTGACCCCCACAGATACGGTTTCAATGGTAAATGTAGTGTTAAGAGAAATGCTAATTAATACCGGTCATTGATAATGTGTTAGAATTTGTAGGTCTTGTTTAGCAAGACCATTGAGGCCGACATACTTGCTGTGTATATGTAATGATGTATGTATTGTATATATGTGGTCCATCTGATTTATCTTGTATAATAAATGTCATAGATTTGGCCAATTTCAATCATCACTTGAAAGACTGTTGCAAAAATAAAACAAGGCATTAGTTGAAATCCGTCTTACACATATACACAAAGGTTAACATTGTATCTGTCTCTGGAAGAATACACCGGCTGTGTAGCGATTCCCGCGAAAGATAAAAGTTAATGAACTAGCTAGATGATCACGTGGTGTTGTGACTTCATCGTTGACAAAGTTCGCGTCACGAAAGTAGTTTTCCTTGCATCGGAGCATGTCTACAAGGTTACATTTAGGGTTGAAACGAGCATCAGAATGATTTGTTGCGCAATATGCCCAAGTAATTTAACACGATTAAACAAGAGATTTAATAAGATGGTCACCTGGAGAATTTACTCCAGATGGCAGGTGGACCCTTTAGCTTATCGAGAGTCCAACCTATCTAAGTGTATCCCGTCCTTCTGAGGTATGTGTCGATTTTAGTTTTAAATGCAAACACTACTAGCACCCACACAATCAGCTAATATACTCCATTAATTTACTGTTCTTTGTGAAAATAAACACTTTCTAATAATAATTTATTTATATAGTCATAACACTGCTGTTTTGCTAATGCAACTATATGTCCTCTAGTCCTAACTTCCTTAACATAGAAAATAATATTTCTATTAATGTTATCGTATTCATTCAACATTTTTAACACATCTATCTGATCTTGTCTCAATCTGCTGAGCTCTAATGTCTAATGCGCAGTATTTATCATTAATGACCCTTAATAACTTAACATGTTGTGTTGACATTTTAATTTAGATGTAATCATGCAATAAAACTAATTACTTGTATGCATATCTACGTTACAAGGCGTTCATCACCATCACGGTCACGCTCTAGCTTCACATAGCTGGCGGACATTCACTAACAAACAGGCGCGCGCACACCTTCACACACACACACACACACACACACACACACACACACACACACACACACACACACACACACACACACACACACACACACACACACACACACACACACACACACACACACACACACACACACACACACACACACACACACACACACACACACACACACACGCACGCACGCACGCACGCACACACACACACACACACACACACACACAATATATATATATATATATATATATATATATATATATATATATATATATAATATATATATATCCTATACAAACACAGATCCGAGTGATGTCCTATAAATAAATTATTTAGCAGTTATAAAGTGCGCCAAACAGTTAGTAATAGACTAGTAGGCCAACCAAGCGTAGTGCCATCACACTGGCATCACGACTATGGTTTCCCTTGGGGACAGGCAATGATTTGACAGAACGGTCGTGTTCGGCTTGAACAGTACATTTACACAAAGCATATCGTCTGCAAAATGATACTAAAATACACCAGATCGTTTATTGAATTATGAATCCCACAATTTCATCTTTAAAACGTGAACCCCAGTTGTATATTATAAATATTCTCACATTCCTTGTATTTTCAAATACTAAACCCGCATCACGAAAATGGCTTGATCGTGTCCAAATGTTATCCAGCATGACGTGACAACATGGCATAATACAGATTTAAAGAGGAGAACCGTTTATGAAGACTGTAGAACGCAATGGCTCAGGGGTTGTAGAGCTTCGAACTCTCGACCAAGAGAACCCGGGTTCGAATTCTGTGCTGCGGTGTTAAAACTGAATCGGTGGATATGTGTACGAGCAGCCTTCGCTCATTAGTTGTAGCGTGTGGCCGGATGCTTCCCAGAGAGGTGGAGACGGTGTTTGATTGAACAGGTCTACCAGGGAGGTAAAGTGTAAAAGCGCTTTGACCAGTCCCGAGAACCGGACACTGCGCTACACAATAACTTACCTTTCTGTTGGGTCTCTGCCTATTTGTCATGTGTTAAAAGAACAATCACTCGAGGAACTTCAAATCACCGTTGCATCGATTTCGTCAAACGGCAGGATCTCACCAGAAACCTTTTAATCAATATTTCAAACTACTTAATATGTTAATGTTTTACATACTGTTATACCTCAACAGCGTAGTTACATCAATATAAATTGTAAATTTACCGCAGTAATGTAAAGATGGTGACGACGATGACGCATTATTTTTGCGACATAAATAGTTTTTCACTTGCAATCGGTATGTAGACAAAGCATGGGGTCGCCAAGACAGACATAGCAACAGCTGACGATCAAATGAACCAGCGCGATATGGTACGAAAAAAAGGACATCAAGCACGCGAAAAATAAAAATCTGGAGAGGCACCAAGAATGGGACATTTAGGAAATCACCGTGATTTTATTGGGTTATGCATGAAATGTACAAATCAGACCAAATATGCATAGTGCAATTGGTATAGACTAGACAGTTACTGATAAGAAGATGATGATAGTAACTTATATTGCGCAGGCCTAAGTCCTTAATGACCTTCCTCAGAGTATGTTGCCGAGCGGCGGAAACAATTCGAACATGCTGCAAAGTGTGAATTATTCCCTGGTATCGACTACGTTTTGTTCGTTCTCTGTGTGGCGTGACTATGCTTGCACCAACGTCATTTGTAGGCTAACATTGAATATTAATGCACACTGACATGACGACTGTAG
>JAODUO010000988.1:230000-342941 GCA_025642075.2 Ridgeia piscesae
TTCTCAAAAACTCAACCTAAGTTCTTATATAGAGCAGTACCCAATCCTCCCGTTTGCTTAAAGCGCTTTATACGTTACTCCCTGACAGTCCTGTTCAGTCGAACAACATCACCGCTTTTCTTGAAAGAATCCAGCCACACTGTAATTAATGCGCGAACACTATTCGTTCACAAATACCAAATACACTGTCAGGTGCTCGTTCATAGAGCTGAGTGAAGTGGAGCAATGTAGAGTTAGAAACACTTGCACAAGTTTTTACACGGCAGCACAGGATTCGAACTCGGGTCGAGAGTCCGACGCTCTAACTACTGCGCCACTGTAGATCTTGGTGAAACCGACGCCTGGTGTATTGCTGTTTTTGTTATTCCATTCCCACTTAGTGATCAAAATGTCTTAAATTTAGAAACTGACCCATACTATCTCTCCCCACACCCTTGACTTCTGCATGAACACGATCGTGTCCAGTCTTTTGGCGTGGGTAACGGACAGGATGAAAATTGCGGGTACTTCCGCCAAGCTTAACAATACAGCTAGCGGGTGATACACGCACATTTTCTTAAAAGGGCAACTTCTTCCTGAGAGACCTTCCACGTCGAACATTGCCGTCTGAACGATGTGTCCACTGGCACAGATTGGGGGGATATGGTCCTGTGTTGGGCTGGCGGCCTACGATACATACATATCGAAATGCATAAAGCCAGAACGGTACCGCTCCAGCGTCATTGCAACAATGCTGCGCGGATGATCCGGATCAGTCAATACCTATTATTGCTATTATTGATCGCATCCTTGATGAGTTGACCTAACGATCTTGGAGTGACCGCCAACTACATCAACTACATGGCACTGTATATTACAGAAGGTAGCTCAGTCCGGCTGATTAAAACGAACTCCCCACGGAAATCACAAAGTGGCGAAAGAGGTAGGATGACCCTCAATGTGACAGTCGTCTTCCCATGAACTGGTTGCTTTCGACGTGTGGTCAAACATTTGCAGTCGTCGGCAATATGGCGAACGTCATCCGTCCAACACCAGTCGGAAACGTTGCGTAATTGCGGTGGTCCCTTTCTGCCGTGCGACGCCTCAAGAGGTGGGGTCGGTCAGCAATGAGAGAAAGACGGCTCATTGACTGTGGAATATCGTACTTCTATTATTTTCTATAGATAATATAGCATCAAATTATCGTTCAGCCCGCAAAGATTCGTATTTATTTCTGTAAAGCAATTGGCGAATCACTACACGATATGGTGAGAAGAGGTGAACTATTTGAAGTACTAGTGGAGCACAAGTGGAGCAGTAGTAGAGCAATAGTGGAGCTAGCTCTCGATGCTGATGAATGTATTCTCATTCGGCCTTCTCACGGATTTATTTTCATTCTACAAACACGGGAACAATATTCCCCTGAGCGGAATGTTTGAGAAACTATTACTAGATTACACCAACTGGGGTACATTTTCATCGTTTTCTCAGATATAACATCCACGTGAATTCTTGTGCTTTAATGTAATTTACTTTCCCATTAGGTACGAAACAACATATAGACCCTCTACTGTCTACAATACCGTTAACCTATATATGTGTCATTTCGTAACGAACAGTTAGAACAAAAATAATATTGATAAAAGACAGTCAAAATTAGATGATAATAATAATAATGGCAACACTACAATTTCCATCATCATTACTGAATGCAGCTTCATGTCGTGGGTCTGCTTTCTGTCTCGCCTGGGCTTCGTCCGGTGCGTTGCAGGTTTTCCAGCGACGGTTTGACGGTTCCGTTGATTTCTACCGCGACTGGAACGACTACACGGTCGGCTTTGGTTCTGCGAATGACGAGTTTTGGTTGGGAAGCGACCACATTCACTCGCTGACAAGCAGTGGCAGCCACACTCTACGGATTGACATGGAGCGCTTTAACAAAGAGACAAGTTTCGCTGAATATGTTGGCTTCTCGATCGACGCCGAATCGTCCAACGACTGGGAGCTTATAACGAGTCGAGCACTGCGGGTGAGTATAGTCGTTTAAATATAAATGTCGATCGATCCGACAGTCTGTTTATCAGGTGAATGTATTCGAAGCATCCATGAACATGCAAATAATGAAGCCATCAAGTGAAGGCTGGAGATTTTGCTGTGATGATAGTTAAGGGAGATACCTTTGCTACATATTTTTATCCGTAGATAATTTGTGTTCTGTAAAATGTGTGTAAATTGTGGTTTATTTGCAATCAGTGTGCCACGTAATGAAGAATATTTGGTAATGTATCTGACATGGTAAACACGATGGTAATATAAAAAAATTTGACAATGCCGATGTCACGCCAGGTAAACCCGGTAATGAATTATTGCACGTTTATTGGAACCAGAACCGCATTATCTGTTGGGAAGGGTATTCGGTAAACACTGTTCCGGAAATGTATGTAGTGATAATGGATAAATACCCATTAGCCCCGGGTATATTATATGTGTTGTGTTTGTTGTTTGAATATATTGAATGTTAGTCCAACGTGTAACAGCAGTTATTCTTAGTGTGACAGTCCTTCTAGTGTCGGGTGCCACGGACCAACAAGCAGCGAGACAGTTACGATCTACTTTTGTCAACTCGGTTTTCCACTCTGACACATTCAGCCGCCAATTCAAACTTAAATACTATTTAAGTATTTAAGTTATTAGTTGTAGTGGTAGTGGTGGTGATGGTGGTAGTAGTAGTAGTAGTAGTAGTAGTAGTGGTAGTAGTAGTAGTAGTAGTAGTAGTAGTAGTAGTAGTAGTAGTAGTAGTAGTAGTAGTAGTAGTAGTAGTAGTAGTAGTAGTAGTAGTAGTAGTAGTAGTAGTAGTAGTAGTAGTAGTAGTAGTAGTAGTAGTAGTAGTAGTAGTAGTAGTAGTAGTAGTAGTAGTAGTAATAGTGGTAGTGGTAGTGGTAGTGGTGTGGTAGTGTGAGTCGTCATATATATATATATATATATATATATATATATATATATATATATATATATATATATATATATATATATATATATATATACATATACATATACATATACTATACATATATATATATACATAATAATAATATATATATATATATAATTATATATACATATATATATACATATATATGTATGTATGTATGTATGTATATATGTATATATTTATATGTATATATATATATACATATACATATACATATACATATACATATACATATACATATACATATACATATACATATACATATACATATACATATACATATACATATACATATACATATACATATACATATACATATACATATACATATACATATACATATATACATATATATATATTATATATATATATACATACATATATATGTATATGTATATGTATATGTATATATAAATATGTATATATATATATATATATATATATATATATATATATATATATATATATATATATATTGTCATATCATTGGTTGTAGTTGTTTTGTTGTTCCTTCTTTCAGGTGATTCCTTGTTAGGCCACAAGGACAGGCCGTTTAGCACTAGAGACAAGGATCACGATACAAAGCGTGACGGCTCGTGTTCCAACGAGTTCCACGGTGCCTGGTGGTACCATTTCTGTCATTCTTCAAACCTGAACGGCGAATATTACCACAACTACACATCGCCAGCGTACGTGAGAGGGACAGGACTCCTATGGATGTCATGGACGGGTTTTTTTTAGTCTCTCATGACAGTGACGATGAAAATACGACCAACGGGATTTACGCTAAGTAAGAACGCATTGGCATGAAATACCTTCTTATTACCTTTATAATAAAAAAACGGATACTGTGTGTGTGTGTGTGTGCGTGTGCGTGTGCGTGTGCGTGTGCGTGTGCGTGTGCGTGTGCGTGTGCGTGTGCGTGTGCGTGTGCGTGTGCGTGTGCGTGTGCGTGTGCGTGTGCGTGTGCGTGTGCGTGTGCGTGTGCGTGTGCGTGTGCGTGTGCGTGTGCGTGTGCGTGTGCGTGTGCGTGTGCGTGCGTGTGCGTGTGCGTGTGCGTGTGCGTGTGCGTGTGCGTGTGCGTGTGCGTGTGCGTGTGCGTGTGCGTGTGCGTGTGCGTGTGCGTGTGCGTGTGCGTGTGCGTGTGCGTGTGTGTGTTGTATATTGTAAAATAATTAACTAACTTCATTAATTCAAAATCGTGTTTATTAATATGTACCTGCTAAGTAAAAGTTCCCTTAACCAACTGCTAAAAAGGTTGTTCGCGGTTATAGTTTTTTTAACGATATTTCATCTCCGAGTTGCACAGGGAGAGACATTTTGATGAAAATGCAAATACCTTTTGATTTTCTTTCGTCTAACGGTAACTTTTGCCGTATCTAAACTGAAGTTGGAAGGATCAAGAATTTCGTATAATTGTCTGAGGCAACATTGTCTTGTTTGGTTTTGCTTCACGCTTGCATTGTGTCATTATGTCGATTGAAATTTGGAATGTCGCAAGGTCTGGTCACTTGTCATCTGGTTGATAGTGTGTTAGCGTAAAGAGACATATATGGCATGGTGCTTTCTCTTGTTTCTGATATGTTATTATCTTTTGTTCTCCGTTGCAATATGTCCCAGGGTTTGCATAAGTTTAGTGTTCAGCTTTTTCTTGATCCACATATGTTGCATCGTTCTCTTCTTCCGTTGCAAATTGTTCCTCGGAGGAGGAGTGCTCTATTCACTGATTGCTCGTGTTCTCGAAGTGATGATTCCTGGCCCAAAGACTCGTCTGCGTATATTGCCGTCCGATATACATCTGTCTTGGCTGCTCCATCATTCTTCAGACATGTACATATGTGCCCAGAACGGTTGTCGTATTACTGTGTTCGAGGCATATATGTGAACTTGGCATTCTCGTCTATTTGGTTCAGATGCTGTTTGAAATTATCAAATATTCCCAATATTTCGCTGGCGTTTTATATCCTCTGAATAGGATGGCAGACTTGTGTTTCCTTTCAGTGTATGTGGTAATAATTAATGTTCGCTATATAGTTGTAATTTATTAAGGTAAATAGTTATTTTGCTACTTTGTGTTGCAAAGCGAAGGCAAAAGGAAAATTCCACAGTGATTTTATTAGCGGCATACTCATACATATTGTGTGTGTTGGTTAAGTTATATTGGTTACAGACGAATGTGCCAGCCATCCTTGTCAACACGGGGGCAGCTGCACCGACCAAGTCAACAAGTTCACATGCACTTGTGTCATTGGATACGAGGGCAGTATCTGCGAAATTGGTAAGTCAGGCTTAGAATCGTTCTAGAATGTGGGAAAGTTAACATCATAGGGTATTGCGCTTAACTCTGCTCGCCTCGGCATCATTGCCAATCAATTGTTTTAGCTAGATGTTTTGTTTACAATTTGAACGAGCTACAGCGGAATCTTTCAAATTGCGAATAATGTTCCTCGCTTAATTTGGTAACAGAACACACATTGGCAGGCAGTAAGCAATCAACATGCATGTAGTACTTACAAGAATTTATTATTAAACGAACAACATAAAACACAGGAGCAGAAACCTTTGCTTTAAAGTACAACATTAATGTATGTTATGCCTGCGTAACACTCATATTTCTTATATGGGAATACTCGTATCGTACTTATTGTTCACTTGTCGTGTAGAGTTGCCCGAGTTGGACCCGCCTGTCGCGAACGAAGTATCGATGACTCTGGTTGACTCGAACAATGACACGTGCCTGGTCTTGGAGGACGTCTCTATGTACGCCTTCTCGCCGTCGATGAGTCAATGGCTCCCTCAACCACAGAACGAGTGCTGGAGGTCGGGACTCGTCATCAAGCATCGTGTACCAGGCAACATCCACGCGTCGTTCACGGTCAGAATCACCGGCCATCGCCTGGTGTGCTCCATGTCACACCTCAAGGTGATGACCAGAAGCACAGAGTTGTCTGACTGCGGACTGGTGTCTGGCAACGTTTGTAAGCTGAGCGGAGTCAGAGAGTCGGAACCTGGAAGTCTGGTTGCGTGTATCGCAGCCTGTCAATACAAGGAGCAAAAATCCAAGTTTGTCACCGTTGAAATCCCGAATAAGCATGAAGGCTGGAGGTTGTGTGAGCTTAGCATCGAGTAATGGACGGTTGACTGTAAGCAACATAGATATAATGCAGTTCGAAGTCCATTTTAAACATGGGCCCTGCAACGGTTGACGTGTTGATGCAATAGTATTGATAGAAACATTTCCAGTAGATCCTCACTATTGAAACTACACATAACATTCGATATCATGATAGCTCTCAAAAAATACATCGATAGCACTACCGCTGTAAAAAGGTATATATATATATATATATATATATATATATATATATATATATATATATATATATATAAAAATATATATATAACATGAACATAAACAAATTACGGATTCACATTGATTGTGAGAGAGGAAGGTAATGTGACAAGGTGGGATAGTGAGAGGGTGGGTGGTGATAGGGTGGGATGGTGAGAGGGTGTGGTGATAGGGTGGGATGGTGAGAGGGTGGGATAGTGAGAGGGTGGGTGGTGATAGGGTGGGGAGGTGTGAGGGTGGGTGGTGATAGGGTGGGATGGTGAGAGGGTGGGTGGTGATAGAGTGGGATGGTGAGAGGGTTGGTGGTGATAGGGTGGGACGGTGAGAGGGTGGGATGGTGATAGGGTGGAATGGTGAGAGGGTGCGTGGTGACAGGGTGGGACGGTAAGAGTGTGGGATGGTGAGAGGGTGGGTGGTGATAGGGTGGGGTGGTGTGAGGTTGGGTGGTGATAGGGTGGGATGGTGATAGGGTGGGATGGTGATAGGACGGGATAGTGAGAGGGTGGGATGGTGATATGGTGGGAGGGTGATATGGTGAGAGGGAGGGTGGTGATGGTGTGGGACTTTGAGAGGATGGGTGGCGATAGGGTGTGATGGTGAGAGGGTGGGATGTTGAGAGGGTGGGATGGTGATAGGGTGGAATGGTGAGAGGGTGGGAGGGTGGTATAGTGAGAGGGTGGGTGGTGATAGGGTGGAATGGTGAGAGGGTGGGAGGGTGGGATAGTGAGAGGGTGGGTGGTGATAGAGTGGGATGGTGAGAGCGTGGGATAGTGAGAGGGTGGGTGGTGATTATCAGATATGGTGGGTGGGGATAGGGTGGGATGGTGAGAGGGTGGGACGGTGGGATAGTGAGAGGGTGGGATGGTGATAGGGTGGGGTGGTGAGAGCTTGGGTGGTGATAGGGTGGGATGGTGAGAGGGTGGGATGGTGAGAGGGAGGGATGGTGTGAGGGTAGGTGGTGATAGGGTGGGATGGTGAGAGAGTGGGATGGTGATAGGGTGGGATGGTGAGAGGGTGGGATGGTGATAGGGTGGGATGGTGAGAGGGTGTGATGGTGAGAGGGTGGGATGGTGAGAGGGTGGGTGGTGATAGGGTGGGATGGTGATAGGGTGGGATGGCGATATAGTGGGATGGTAATAGGGAGGGGTGGTGAGAGATGATGGTGATAGGGTACGATGGTGAGAAACACTCACCCTAGAAAACATTCACCTGTCACATTCAATACACTTTGATCGAAAATATTAATTTCAAGATCATGAACGACGCAGCGTTGACAGTCTTGCGTATTGAGGCTAGTGTACTTAGGACAAATGTTTTCCTATTAATTTTAAAACACTCTGGAATGTTTCAAAGTGTATAGTATTTTGAAATTCCTAGCAGTTTGTGTGTTTCGCTCGACCATGTTGTTATAAAGTAATTATTTTAAACCATTCTGGAATTTTTTCTTCAAACTACCTTCTCTTTTTCACATGGCAGTGTTTACAAATCCGTACACTTGGTTGGCGTGGAAGACGCAGTCCTATGGGAGTCTTCCTTCCTACAGAAACATATTTTCCAATTTGTTTACTTGAGAATTTGACGTTGTCATCTCTCTAGATGCGCGACTTGTTGAAACCAATGTATCACACCGGCTGGATACAAGAACCACGTTGATATGTGTTTGGAGTGAAATATCGTAATTAATTGTTTTGTTGTTCTCTTGTCTTATTGACCTTGCTGGGATATGTTTAGTTCTGAGGCTTTGTCCGTTGTATCCGGCGGAATCCTATGCATACCCCATAATGGTGAAAATATGGTATAACTGCGTGGTCCATAACCCATGATGGTAAAAATGTGGTATAAGTTTTCGTGGTTCATAACCCATGATGTTGAAAATATGGTATAACTTTGCGTGGTTCATAACCCATGATGGTGAAAATATGGTATAACTTTGCGTGATTCATAACCCATGGTGGTGAAAATATGGTATAACTTCGCGTGGTTCATAACCCATGATGGTGAAAATATGGTACAACTTTGCGTGGTCCATAACCCATGATGGTGAAAATATTGTATAACTTTGCGTGGTTCATAATCCGTGATGGTGAAAATATGGTATAACTTTGCGTGGTTCATAATCCGTGATGGTGAAAATATGGTATAACTTTGCGTGATTCATAACCCATGATGGTGAAAATATGGTATAACTTCGCGTGGTTCATAACTCATGATAGTGAAAATATGGTATAACTTTGCTAGGTCCATAACCCATGATGGTGAAAATATGGCATAAGTTTGTGTGGTTCATAACCCATGATGGTGCAAATATGGTATTAATTTGCGTTAATTTTTTGCAGTGTGGCATTAGTGCGTGCAGTAATTGAAGTGGGCGAGTTATATTGTTGAATATAATTGTCAGTTAAAGTAATTGCGTGTTAAGCTTTTATAAACATGTTTGGCTAAATATGTATGTGTTGTTATTGCTCTCTCTCTCTCTCCTCTCTCTCCTCTCTCTCTCTCTCTCTCTCTCTCTCTCTCTGCTCTCTCTGTCTCTCTGTCTCTCTGTCTCTCTGTCTCTCTGTCTCTCTGTCTCTCTGTCTCTCTGTCTCTCGTCTCTGTCTCTCTGTCTCTCTGTCTCTCTGTCTCTCTGTCTCTCTGTCTCTCTGTCTCTCTGTCTCTCTGTCTCTCTGTCTCTCTGTCTCTCTGTCTCTCTGTCTCTCTGTCTCTCTCTCTCTCTCTCTCTCTCTCTCTCTCTCTCTCTCTCTCTCTCTCTCTCTCTCTCTCTCTCTCTCTCTCTCTCTTCTCTCTCTCTCTCTCTCTCTCTCTCTCTCTTCTCTCTCTCTCTCTCTCTCTCTCTCTCTCTTCTCTCTTCTCTCTCTCTCTCTCTCTCTCTCTCTCTCTCTCTCTCTCTCTCTCTCTCTCTCTCTCTCTCTCTCTCTCTCTCTCTCTCTCTCTCTCTCTCTCTCTCTCTCTCTCTCTCTCTCTCTCTCTCTCTCTCTCTCTCTCTCTCTCTCTCTCTCTCTCTCTCTCTCTCTCTCTCTCTCTCTCTCTCTCTCTCTCTCTCTCTCTCTCTCTCTCTCTCTCTTCTCTCTCTCTCTCTCTCTCTCTCTCTCTATGTTTATATCTATGATGCACATTCTGACCCGACCCTAAAAATCCCTCCACACAATGCAAATAGGAAGCACGGATATTAAGTTCACAGGTGTCTTTTACGAGGTTTGATTTCTGTCTGTACTGTAGCACTTCATCAAAAGCAACTTTCAAAAAAATTATTTGCACGCATTTGGCTGAATGTGTATTTATTATCTTAATAGAGTTATGGATAAATCAGTAAGGAACTTAGCCGTGCAGATATTAAATAATTATGTTGATGCTTGTCAGGGTTGAAGGAATGAAGCTGTCACGACATCGGACCGCCCAACGTAAACAATAAATGTGTTCCTTCATTCATCGGTCTTCTTGTCATTCCCAATATTTTGAAATGCCACATAACCGATCCATGTACTTTTAGATTTTCGATTATTGTTGTGGCATCCCACTACACAACGATGTCTTCACCACATTACTAAAACCATTTGAAACAAACAATGTTTACGCCATGATTACGCGGTCCTACAACTTTTCTATGACCCCCGGCGAGGGCGCTGCAGTGCTAGGGACATCATCAGGGTTAAATGCAGGGTGACGTCACGAGTCGGCGATCCCTCTACATTGATATCTATGGTCTACTTGGCGACCCTGCTGGCAATCTCGAGAACGGAGAGTACAGCTGGGACTCGCAGGGGCGCCTGCGTCGAAACCCGTGTTAACTGTTGCGGAGTACCTTGTTCTTGGCGAAATACATGTTACTGTGGCCTCGAAGCGGAGAAGGTTCCACAATCACATCTGCCTATCCTGAGCTATCCTCTACCAGATGTCATCGTCAATTCGTCTCGCCATCGCCTCGCCGGTCCTCCTCTATAGGTCGTCTCCGTTCGTATGGTTCCCATGTGGTGATATGCGATGTACATTGGTTATCTCATATTCTGCTGATGTCCACTTCCGTCTTTTGCCTTGTTCAATCACGTCTGCTTAACCTTGTCTGTTCTCTTACCCAGGTGTTTGTTGTCCTGAAGTGACATTTAACATACGAAACCACTGAACATTAATATGTTCAGGATGCGCAGCTGATTCTTGGTTCGGTTATTTATAGTGATCAGGCCATTTTTGAGGACTTATGCTTCGCCCCCAGGTGAGGACACAGAAGCAACATCCGAGTGTGGTTTACTCTCTATTGAAGTAAAAATAAATAAACCAATGGTAAGACCGTTTTGAAAGTTTTAATTAAAATGTTTAGTAGTATTCAAAATACAGTTCTAGGTAAATATTTAACAGGTTAAATAATTTCGCATCTTTGCATAGTGCAACTAATCAGAACTTTCACCCATGCAGGAAGACTCTATTTTTTTATAAGGAAGACATGCGAAAAGCCTATTTGTAAAGAAAAAGCAGTGTTATCCTTTAACATTTGGCCATGGGTTAACAGTCTGGCTTGCGTGTATACGTGAATGTAATTGAAAGTAACATTTGTTTAATGTCAAAACAATTTCTCACAAATGGTCACAAACTACATGTACATGCCGCTTGCTTTCAACCGGATCAGCGCTCGAGTGAATAGATCCTATGTAGTAGATCCGTCTTTTACGTGAAACCGTGAGTCGCGCATGGTTTGATTCCGTTTCCAGACAGAGATGAGCAGACCTCAACACACAAGACAAGTTACACGTCCACTGCCTCCAAGTTACCGAATTAACAAATATACTGTGGCAGAGAGTATGTGTGATAATATCACACATACTGGCCACATTATGCCTAAGTGTGTATTATATTATAGTACTTAGGCATAATGTGGAATTTTGATAACACTCAAGGTGACTCAATTTGACAAAAACAAGGTTATATCCATTAGCAAAAAAGTATGTAGAATTTTATATTAATCAACATAAATCAGTAGAATGCAAAATTAGATAAAAATTTATTATTATTAAGTTAATCACAATGTCTTACCATGTGATGAATAACAATGTGAATATCTGGTGGGGGAAAAAGGAACATCACAGTTGGTTTCACATAATTGACGGTGTTTTATTGCCTTCGGCATCATACGCTATTTACAGAGATACAACAGTATAACAGTACAACAGTAGCAACATCTCCGCAATCGATAATCTCTGACCCGAAGACAACATGAACATAAATAGTAGGCGTCTTCTCAACAAACACGTCCCTAAAGTAGTTCCATTCGTTATAACAACCAACGTTAGTTTAGGTATGACTTTGTCGATGAATTCACCCAACAACTGTCAGATATCTGTGGAATATATTACATATAAAGCTGCTGTTCCTGCTCCGTCGTTACCCGGTCACACCGTGTACACAACAAAGTTGCAGCCAGACGTACCACTGGGTAGGATGATATGAACAGCATCAGCACACGCCACGGACGACAGTGACGTCACTGCGACTTGAGAGCAGTTTACTTCCACGCGTTCTTCTCGTAGTCCCAGTTGCTGGAGATGCCGAGCACGGCGCCCTGTCTCTGCTTCACCATCCGCTCGGCCTGGGCCACCTGCCACTCCCTCGTGAAGGTCCTTGGCCACGGCGCGTACACTGCAACAGACCGTACGTGTTAACACTTGACACCGGACAATCTCACTAATGCAACAGGCCATGTTAACACCCAACACGGGACAATCACACTACTGCAATAGGCGGTGTCAACACCAGACACGGAAAAATCACATTAGTACAACACGAGATATGTTAACACAAGACACGAGGCAATCACACTGCTGCAATACGGGCTGTTTTAACGCCAGTCACGGCACTCAGTGCCAAAGACGCCCAAGAAAAATTATTTAAAATATACTGTAGCTCATAAAAACGCTGTTTTTCAGCAATGCATTTTGGAGGAGGGTAGTAGCGTAGCGAGACACCCGTCTGTCCTTCTTCAAGACAGACAGTTGACTGCCTAAGACGGGTGGAGTAGAAAGGAGGCAACTGACTATTAGATGAATCAACAGCTACACATCTAAAGCATTAACGACCATCATTGGCATAAGAGGTGATGAAACCAATCGGTGGAGAAACCAACGACAAATTCAATGGTCAGTATTAATTAAAGATATGGGTCAAGTGACATATTGCCTTTGAAAAACTAAACTGGTCAATACGTTTATTGGCGTAAATAGCGTTCAGTGTTCGCAAGTTAAAAGATATGTTATGGTTAATTCAAGATTCACAACTTCATTTCAGGCTAAAGGCCTGGATGGGAAAGAATAAGGATCCAGTGAGAGGAATATGGGCCTGGGTGGGAGGGAATAAAGGCCCAGCTGGGAGGAGATAAAAGTCTGGGTGGGAGGGAATAAGGGCATGGGTCGGTGGGAATAAAAGCTTGGGTGGAAGTGAATAATGACCTGTATGGGAGGGAATAAGGGCCCGGGTGGGATGGAATAAATTCCTGGGTGGGATGGAATGAAGGCCCGGGTGGGAGGGAATAAGAGCCGGGTGGGAGGGAATAAGGGCCCAGTGGGAGGGAATGAGGGCCCGGGTGAGAGGGAATAAGGGCCCGGGTGAAAAGGAATAAGTGCCTATGTGGGAGGACATAAGGGCATGGTCAGAGGGAAAAGAGCCTTGGTGGGAGGAAATAAGGGCATCTGTGTGAGGGAATAAAAGCCTGGGTGGGAAGGAATAAGGTTCCAAACATCAGTTTTAAATGTCCAGAAATACAGCACCAATATGTTCGTTTTAAAATAGGGGTTGGACTTCAGTATAAATGACTGGAAGATGGGCCACTTTTAAATGCACAAGATTGTAGGCTAAGATTGAATTTGTACCCTTATACTCATCTGGAAAACAGATGTTTTCTATGCAAAGCTGGAAAACTCAACTAGACCAAAATAAATACGTCTATTATTGTAAATGTATATTTATGATTTATTTTAACTCTGATAGCTTTTGCGAATGTGGGCAACGTACGTAAGCTATGTACATGTCGTCATGTGACATACAGCACAAAACATGTGCTTCTTTTTACAGAGGTGTATACCCAAGCTCACAGTAATGTAGAATAGTGTATACGTTTTTGTTCTACAAGCCTGAAGGGCGCTAACATCTCCCAGTGTACTCTGTTTGAGACGCACGAACTCGATGCGTGGAGCAAGAGGATAACCAGAAAGGCAGTTTGTGATGAAGCAAATGTTTCAATGATGTCTCACTGAGAGGTGTGAAGCGACATACCATACACCTTCATCCAAATGAGGATCCAGCCAGCGAAAGACAGACCGAGCAGCCAGGTTGCCATGATCGTCTTCCACTCGCCCGTTGGTGCTCTCATCTCCGCGTATGTCTTCCGGAAACTGGCGCGGTACACTGTGAACACACATTGCCACGCTCAAGAACGTCTACGTTAGTGTAGTAATTGCAAGCTATTTAACGTTGAGTGCTGATTGCATCACCAGCTGCTGCAAGGATGTGTACCGACAATTCTATACAGGCGTGCTAAGTTAAATTCTTATCGAGGTATACAACAGGTAAATGATGGTTACTTAGTTTTAAAAAGTGACTAGGCATAACTTAAACTGTCATAGTATTATTTAATTATACTGTGATATGTAAACGGTCCTCGAGAATCCAGGTAAATGTGTGGATGTTTATCTGATCACTGTACATAATTATGCACCAATCTGTGTGTGTGTAAAATTAAACGCAGAAACCTATCGAGCTATTTGCATTTAATGAGTCGTGACACAATTGGCTACACTACATTTAATAAGGTTGGAACTGGTACGCTTTTATATGTCACACAATCACATTTGCTAATTTACAATTTTGTCTTAACCAATTACTAAACCTTTACAAGTTCAGAAATAAAACGTTTCCTGAAAAATACAAAAAAATACAATAATCTATGGCTATTACAATATTTTTAATCAGTTATTATACATAGCAAGTTAAAAACAGTAACACCATAATGGCCTTAAATAAAATGTTAACCCAAATTGTCATGTTGAAGAAGGTTTGTCTTTTGATCACTGAAAGTGTCCTTTCAGTACCTGCCGTATTAAAATATAACTTATGGAAAATGAAATGTAGGGGCAAGTTAGCCTGATTGGGGGGCACATGACGTGTTGGCTTCACTGGGGGCTAATGAAAAGGTTAATAGCACTGTAAGACAGCCCTGACTTCAGTGACTATTGATTTAACAAGATTGAACAAGATTGCCACCTAGAGATCCACCTCTAGATGGCAGGTGGACTAGGAAGTCCTTTGGCTTATCGAGAGTCCAACCTATCTATTTAACCCGCCCTTCTTCGGTATATGTCGATTTTTTTAAATATTAACACAACTAACACCTACACAATCAGCTGATAATGTGTTCCATTCATTTACTGGTTTTTGTGTGAAAATGAAAATTATCTAATATCTAGTCTACACTGTTTCTTTGCTAATGTAACTCCATGTCCCCTAGTCCTTCTCTCTTCCTTAACCGAGAAAAACTATTTCTGTCAATACTTTCATACCCATTCAACATTTTAAACACCTCAATCTGATCTCCTCTCAATCTTCTGGTTTCTAGTGTTGTTAAACCACATTCATTTAGACGCATTTCATAACTAATATTCCTGAGTTTTTGTATAATTTTGGTTGCTCTCCTTTGTACTCCTAAGATTATTGTTGTGAGCCGAACACTTACACCCTTTCTTCTCGTCCAGAGTCAACTTCTTCCAGTCACCCTTCTCCTTCTGTCGCAACGCCTCCACATCCGCCGTATTCTCCTTGAACCTGATGGCCGGTGCCGGCCACTCCTCGCGGTCGATGTACGTCGGGTTGCCGTTGAATCCATAGCCAACAATGTCTCGATTTCCTGCACACACATGCCGACCAACATGTCACTTGTGTTACTTTTCACTACGTGCGTTATCTCTACCGTGTAACGTTTACATTAATATTTACATTAATGTTCTGTTTTCAATAACACATTAATCTCGTGTTAATTATGTAGTCACACAAATAATTAGGGCTTGTAACCTTCAAGTCAGTGACATTTATGTGGCTTTATGTAGCACGTTTTGTTCCAAATATTTGATTACATTTAACACATACGTGTTGTGATAGCATGTTGTTAATTATTATGGAGCTAAGTTATCTATATAAAAGGTCACACAGAGACACCTACCTAATTTAGGATAGAATTTCTCCCTGTCCCCGGTGGACAAGTCGGAGCAGTCAGCAAGCCGTACCGCTGTTGTCGTGAGGGCCCGCTGAGACAGACGGGTCCCTTGGCGGAGCACCGTTCGTGTAAGACATCTGAGCATGTTGTCTATTGCAATACAAACATACCATTACAAAATTGTATTCCTAATATACAGAACAATTCATGGAAACGGACCCAAGTGTCTACAGACTTTGGGCCCACTTCCATTAGCGCGGGAACGAAATTAATAATTGGTGGGCTAAGAACACAATCTTTAGCAGCACCACTCGCTCTGTCGCGGAAAGTAACACCGGAAGGCGGGGAGGGAGGTTGTTGAACAATTTCTCTGCCGCCGCCGCCGCGCCATAAATACAGGTTTTCCGCTTTCTCGTCCCGGCTCATCTGAATATCGGTAGGGGCGGGGAACGCTGTTATGAAAATGTTCGCAACCGCGTCGCCGAAATAACATAAAGAGGATTAAAGCTGCTACCCCTTCTCCCCGTTCCCAAGCCTGTACCCACTTCCTGGTAGGCATTATTTTTAACAAAGGTATTATCTAATTTTTATATCCCGCTGCATTTGATCATTCTATAGGCCTATTGCCCAGTTCCTTGTAGGCATTTTACAAAGGTATTATCTCATTTTTATATCCCGCTGGATTCGATCATTCTATAGGCCTATTTTATTGTTTCAAATTGGGCACAGTTTCCTTCTACTAGTTCTAGGCGGCGTACGTAGGACCTCAAAACCTTTCAGAGATTAATCTGTGACCTCATGGATACGAAGAACGTTTTTAATCCTACCTAATTCAAGATTCGCACTTATTATGGAGTAAATAAGTTATATGGAACAGATTTTCAAACATAATGAGTACATAAAACGTAAACCGCATACGCAATCGCATGAACCACGCGCGCGCGGCGAATACAACGGGAAAAGCGGCCAAGTCATGGATTATTTATTTTGAAGCTAAACCTAAGTTAATATACAAAAGACAAACACTCAGTTGGCTTATGACCAAGCTGACAAACACAGCAAAATACAAAACACAACGAATAAAGAGCGCGTCCCGGTGTTTAACGTAAAATGTGCGCAAACAAACTCCTAGAAAAGTAGTTTTGAGTAAAGCGCATAGAAAAATAGACCGAAAAATAGACGGAATTCAAATCCGTGCAAGGGTCCAGTCCAGTATGTGGAAGAAGACGTCTTGTCAAACACGCGTCTACTGCACAAAACGGTGACTCCTATACAGTAAGACTCGGTCTCGGAAAGTCAGACGGTGAAATTCGCCTATACAGCGAACCACGTCATCGACATCACGTTTGCTTAATCTGATAATAGCCTTATTAAATAACTGTATAATAGCAAATGATTGTGGTATCTGCGCATGTGTTTTGGTAGTGTAATGGAAACATTTGGATGGTCTATTTGTTGTTCATTAGAAAGGAAAAGCCAAATGCCAGCGCAACGACAGTCGCTGTGTCGGTGTCACTCTCTGTGACTGTGACGCTGTTACTTCACAATCAAAATATTCAAATTGTCATTAACATTCAATCATAATGTCAATGTGACAATGTGTGATTGTCATTGTTTATCTTACCTCAAGATCTTACCTCAAGACCGGTCACTAGTTGCCCAAAACTGAGCATTGAAACTGTCTCAAGATTTATTTTCTGATGTTGCAGTTCTCTATTGATGTATTTATTTTCATGGTTTTGATCCGGTTTGTCAAGGCTGGTTAATTTGAAAAATTATAATTATACATGTCTGGGTGACCTCTCCAATCTCTTCGGAGGCGTGACTTCAGTCCGTTTACTGTCCTTGCCTGAACTGTGTCGTCTGACAGGGAGTTCCACATTTTAACCACTCTGGTCGAGAAGAAATGGTGTCTGTTGCCAGTTGCTCTCTGGGTTTGGAGTTTTTCCCTGTGCCCTTTTGTGCACCACAAAAGGGCACAGGGAAAAACTCCAACTGGCTGTTTTAACATCAGCTTTGACGGGCACTGTGAACATCTGCAGTCCTGGTTGACCGAGTCTATTCTTTTGATAATTTTGAAAGTCTGGATTGTGTCTGTTCTCTGTCTTCTGTAGTTCAAGATAGGAAGCTGTAATTCTTTTAGTCTGCTGTTGTAAGGTAATCCCTTTGTTTCTGGCACAAGTCGTGTTGCCCGCCGCTGAACTTGCTCAATGAGGTCTGTCTTTTTCAGATGAGGGCACCAGACACTTGACGCAGTAGTAGAAATGTGTTCTTGTTGAGATGTCGGAATGTTCTTGCTAGACATCCAAGAACACGGTTGGCTTTCTTGGCAGCATTCTCAAAGTGGTCAGAGAACTTGAGTTGTTTGTCAATGGTTATAATAGAATTTCGCGCTAAACTATTAAAATTCGGAGAAAAAAACATTACATACGTAGACCGTAGCTCGTTGTACTAATTATTTTAAATTGCTAAAAGTTACGATATTTACCAACAACGCAAATGTATAGAAGGCAGACAATTCATGTCAGAGAGCCAAAAAACCTACTCACCGAATGCGCCGATACTTCGCGTTCTAACCACGTGACCGTTGTTGTTCGAACGTTCAAATTCGACACGTGCGAACAACGACCGAACTAAGAACGCACACTCCAGCAGTGATACCACGTGACGTATAAATTTACTAATTAAGTAAAATGAAGTTTTTATCAAAATTAACAATTTGTGCGCATATTGCAATTTGGTTGATCCAGGAAGGCCAGTACTTGACCTGAAAGATCGCTGTCACACGAACCTCCCTATAACTATATGTCTATGATGATAAGTTATCATCATTGTATAATTAGTTATCATAAGTAATTCTAAAGTACAATTAACATTTGTTCAAGGTAAAAATATAAATAAATAATTCTGTTTCCACTGGTAGGCCTATATATTGCAAATGTAGTAGTTATTTGTTCCATGTTCTGAGTTATGTTTATAAAGGCCTATGTTTTGCAGTAACTTAATTACGAAACCTTGATTACGAATGATTTTTATTTTTTCCATGGCAATTTGTGGAAGAAAATGTTCTTGAAGTAGATGTAGTGTAGGGTGTCAAAAATTCGGCAGAATATTGTATTAGTTTGCTCGCTTGAAATGTTTATTGTATTGGTAAACTGTTGAGGTACGTGCACTTCTTTATGCAAAGAACTTGTCTTGGAAATATCCGGGTCCTTTTTACATCTGTAGTCATATTTCATGCATGATAGTTTATAAAGGTCATCTATTTGTAATAAAAAAAATAATGTGTACTGTGTTAACAGTTTTACATAGATCTAATTGCTTGTTTTGTAGTTTGTTTATTTTGCCACCCCATGCTAATATACCATAGCTTAGATGCGACACAAAAATATAATTATCTTTCAGATGTAACTTGGTGTGTATGGTTTGAACTTATTTAGAATTTAACATATCCTTGATAATTTGTTAGCTATAATTATAGTTTTTATGAGACCATGGTAGGTTTAATTTAAAATATGTCACCTTTTCAACTGGTATGTTATCTATTTTAATAATTGGTATTTCATGTTTTTAACTATATCTGTGTAGTGAAAAATCTTATTTTTTGTTTTTACTAAGGTGCCTTTACTCCATCATTTTTAAGTGTCTTGTAACGTTGGTGTATAGTATTTATTCAGACCCGAAAAAACTATCACTTGTTGTTATTTCAAGGATTCAACAATCATGGGGGTTCACATCGTTTTTATTATAAGTTGCCTTATTGTTAAGGTAAACTCTGTAACACTAGTCTTAAAGTTCAGGATATCGCTACTAAGTAACGCTAACAAAGATGCAAAATGAAGTTCGTGAACATGTATTTTAAACAAAAAAGTATACCGCACGGAATATTCATTGGTCCCTTGGCCGCTTGGCGTAATGCCTAATGGCCCCCGTTGTTATTCGACATACACCTCTGGGCAAAAAGGGTACAATAAACATAGATAATTTGGGTTGGACTTAATACCACAAAGTCAACAAGATCTGGTGACAGTCATGCTCTTTTAGCACTTTTCAGGCTAGGACGCCGGACGGTGGTACGTTCGTTCTCCGACCATGAGCGTGATATAAATCTAGAATGATATGACTAAAACTGTCTATGACTCTATGATCTTATCTTTCATTGTTGTTTTCGCACTTTACCATTCCAACCATGACACAATGTAATGTAGATGTAGCGGCTCTTTGATATGATGCCGTCAAATTGGCGATTGTTGTACGTACTGTCATGGTCATAGAGCGAGGAGGCTGTGTGTTTTGTTGGATGCTGTCATGTCCATTTTCGTGTCTCATGTTAGTATCAGCATCATTATGATTAAATACATGTCTTATTATATATATCGGACACTGTTGGGGAAAGGACGTCTACACATTCGCAGGAAAGTTATTTGTAACAAACTAAAATGAAAAAAGCAACCAGATATTTGAGAAACGCAAACGCAGTGCACAGAATTTCAGTGCGCCATAAACCGTGACGGTGTTGTAAACAACCCTGAAATTTCCATTCGTCTAACGAAATTGCAAGCAGCTTTTCACACCACTTACCATAGGAATATTATCGAATAACCTGCGTGGTTTTATTTTACACATGTATTCCAATAATTTATGCGGGGGCTGGAATTTAATTTTTTTGCAATGGCGAGGGGGTAGATGGCAGTCTAAGTCTAAGAAGAGCCTCAAGGTATCAAAACTTGTAAAGTTGGAGTTTCGGTTGAGTCAAAGGCCCCCTGCAACCAATGTCTATTTTAAGGATATTTCGTTTGTGGAGAGTCAGCATAATTATCATTATAAGGTTTATACTTACAGTTTGTTAATGGGATGATGTCTTTGTGCTCTAATCAGCAGCTACCTCAGGAACAGTAGTAAAGCTGGAACCTCACTACAAGCCATTGTACAGAGATTTGTCCTTCTCAGCTTCGATACAATCCATTCACTGACATTAATTTAAACATATCAGACATCTGCAAACTGTCTGCTTGACAAGGAAAACTTGCAGTGTTCGCATCTTTTCTAGCATCAAATTTTAAGTATTTCACATTAATGTGCTATTTTATAGGTAAACCTGGAAAAAAGGAAACTAAAAGAGAAATAACTTTTATCTACAATAATTATTCATTTACGTATTTTGAGAACCAAATTAACATATCTCCATGAGAACATAATAAAATTCAGTTCACTTCAAATAAATACATTTATTGTAGACTCAACAGAACTTGCAAATATAGATACATACACACATATATGAAAATTATCATCATGTACATTTGTATACGTTGTGTAGTTACATGTTATATACTCCCCTGTGTGATGATCTGGTGTACTAGTCAATCAATAAATACCGTGGAACAAATCTATCTTCAAGTTTCATAAATAATTTCCCTGTCAAACCCGTAATTCACAAGCACATGTAACAATATGCTACACTTACTAGACTTTTACAAGTAAGTAATTTATTTTAGGACACACATTCATCAATATAAGTTGTCTTCTTATAATCTTGGATGAATATATCTGTGTATTCCAAAAAATGTAATATGTGTAGTACGGAAATAATGGTAGTATTTGAATGAATGAATTAAAGTTTATTCAACAACAAAACCATAGTAATAGTATTGCTTAGTAAAACAGTGTTGTAAAGATAATACACTATAATACCATTTCATGGTTTGTGAATTGCTGCTTTTGTTGATTGGACATAGCAGACGTCATGTTACTATTCAAATGGAAACACATAGGATTATAGTAACCGTAGTAAGCTTTATAAGATAGAGTACAAAGTTACAGTAATTATTTGTTAACATTGCAATAACTATTCATAATTACTCTTTTCTTAAATTGTTGCAAATTAATTATTTGTGTAATTTCACTATGTTAACATAACGATTTAGATTAATTTGCTAAACACCCAACCTAATGTAATTGAATGAGAGTGGTTCTTGGAGGAAGTTTTTACGATTTTGTTATTCGTAACTGGAGCAAGTACCAATTATAGCATACCCATACCCTGCCAAACAAACTACGAACAATTGAAAACTACAGCGAGTAAAAAAGTCCCACTGTCCCGGTTCTGGCCACGGTGTACCCCGGTGAAAATGTCCCGGTGCTCCGGAGTGATCCGTGAAGATTTGGCTCATATGTATATTTCAGTCACATATATACGGTGGTATTGCCGGTGTCGCTACGGTTTGAACCCTGGATCATCCCGATGTAGCCACGGTGTCACACGGCCTTACACAGTGTCACTATTGAGTGTCAAGGACGTGCCACAGTGTCGCCCCGGTTTGGTGCCGGTTCATCACGATTCTCCCCGGTATGACCACGGTTCTCTCCGGTGTAGCCACGGTTCTCCTCGGTCTGTCGGGACTGCATTCGGTTTTAATTTATGTTTCCCATCAAGGCGGTGTAATTCGAATTGGTTGGTTTCAAAGTGTGTCTGGAATAAAATAAATATAGGCGAAATTATGCCAGAAAGTATGTTTTACATTTACACATTTATTGTCTACAGATTGTCTGAGACTGAAATCTGAATAGGTCTTAGTAGATGCTTAAATAACTGCTGAATATTTAAAAGGAACTGCTTAACCTTGGACGTGTAGTTAAATTAGCCAATTCTCCTGTAATAGGTTATATGATCAAACTTTGCATTATACATACATTCCTGTACCTCCTCTATGCCTTTGCTACTTAATCAAAACCAGAGAGCAAAATAGAACAACAAGTTTTATTTTCCACCAACCCCATTCTGATTCATAATCACGACAGTCGACACCTACTGTGACAGTCCTATTCAACCAATACACCAATCAATCGATATGTTTATTTTACAGTCACAGAGAGCAAATCAATGAACGTCTAAGCATGTAACAAATTTAAAAACGTGGCAAACCGGTTTTTGAGAAGTATAAACACTTCACTGCACCATAATCCGTGATGGTGATATACACAACAGTGACGGGGCTGGTGTTTTCTTGATTATACAATTTTGGGTATTTTGGTCTTGTTAATCTTGTAAAATTATAGGTGCTTCACTCTAAGTCTAACCAGTTTCAAAGTATAAATAGCTTATATCATTACATGAACGATAGGCATTTAGGCATCGTATGGAAACATGTGCCTTGTTTGTTTACAGGAGAAATTTCGAATGACTATATTACTGTTTGTTAGTACTAGTAGTAGGCTACGCCTACGGCTACGTAAAATTATGTCGTCACATACCTAGCAAGCACAATTTCGAAATTCCTGGCTTTGCTTTCCATCCCTCACGACTGACATTACTTTCCCATGCTTCTAATATTTTCCTATCAAAAGGGAATCCATGTAACTTAAATGTGTTGCTGTTATTGGAGCACCCCAAGCAGAACAGCAAGGCATTATATGCTATACTGCTGGAAGACGCTATAAATTAGACCGAAAATGGCGTCCACATCCATCAACCAATCAAAAATCGGTACGTCAATGGCCAAACTCTATCTATCTAAGGCTTTGGCCCAACACGAATAACATATAAATTAAATAAGGATACCTTTTTATCAAATAATGCCGTATTATAAAAACTATTCAAAATTAAACTTATATTAACACAAAATAAATAGAACTACAAATTTGCAGTTGTTTTCCGGCAGGATTAACCAGTGTCCGTGAGGTGGCAGCATTGTATAGATTACGCGGATAAATATTCAAAAGCCGGGAGACTCACCAGACTGTCTTCTCGGCGTAGTTCCGCAGCCGACCGACAGTCGGTTAAGCGAGACTAATTGGTGACTGGACACAAGAATAATATTCTAACGATGGATGACAGTTGTAGCTTCCGGCTGCTGAATACTAGGAATATCAGGTCTTAAATATCTTGTGTTATACCTTTATTATCTTAAATGTCCGATTTAATATTGAGTTTACCACACTATCATAGACATGCATATATGATATAGCGATTTACGTAGTTCAGATAATAAACACGATTTTAGGCCGTATGTGTCTTTTACGGGATTTGCATTTTACATTGCTGTACGTTGTGGTTTCGATAAGCACTTATATCTGACAAGTTGTCTAAATGCACATAAGCATAACACATGTATACGTTTTACCCAAAACGGGTTGTACTGAGCGAAAAATGACTCTCTTCATTATTAGTCAAGATGGCCAAACACAAGTACTTGCCGCTAATGCCATGGCAACCACCATAATAATCGATTAAAATTCATGATTTCCGTGATCATTGTCACCGGCAAAGTGTTCCATTGCTTCTGCTTGTAATAATCCTTCGGACAATATAACTGAAACACGCTATTTGGGAACGGTTCGATTATCACAAATAAAAACAAAACTGAAAACAAAGTCCTATATGTTAACATGGAGAATATGGATTTCCTGCCCCCAACTGCCCCTAGCCTCGTTATTGAGCGCGAGACTTACACGCCCTATATATTTAATTTGTTATTCCACCAGATCCATAATTCATTGTTGGTGGTGCTTTACATTAAACAAAAACCAGTTGAATTAGTCCCTCCTCTGTGGAGGTTTGAGAGATTACACTGGCCTGTGTAATTAAATTTCACAGATTAACAACCCTAGACTATGCACGCTGGGCATAGGAAAAACAACAAAACAGTGAAGTAAACATTATCATCAACAACGTCATAGCAGTACACATCAGTAGAAAAACTGGAATTCATCTACAGAGTACAAGACCTCGAGACAGCCTCAGGGCTTTATCTAGACAAGTATTGACCATTCTTGAGGTTGAACAGTAGTAATAATACGACAGTCAACTAACTAATTATACAGTAATATTACAGTAAATAATTAAATAAATTTAGGCAAACTACAACAAAACAATTGGAATATCATAGACGTCAGAGTTATAGACATAGTAACAGCTGTTCAGTGGACTTGAAAATGTCATTTTTTTATATTAGTAACATTATTAAAAATCGTTTTGGTATTTTTGGTCAATCATGACAGTAATGTTTTAAAACGGTTAATTTTCTAAATTAATGGCAGTGGAGCATGTCCGTATAGGCTATTACCTGTTATATCATAACTGAGATTCTCACATGTGGAAAGAGGTGCCAGATATCGTTTTGTGTCGGTTGGTACAGTTGTACGCTACACAGGAAATAACCATAATTGCTATTTCACACTGAATGTTGTAACTAGCAAGCTTCCAAATGGTTTAAAATGCATGCACATTGCATTGTCAACCACCGAGCTGTCCATAGTTTGGGTGGGATAATTTACTTGGGATACTGACCTCAGGTTAAATCATTTCTAGGTCACAACCTTTCTCCCCTATTAATTAATCACCAGTCACTTTGTCAACGCCGCTGGCCTACTCCAGAAATTAATCATGAACGGTCTTATCTAGGGGGCACAGTGACACATCTTCGAGTTAAAAAACGATTTGTCTTACCAGACATTGTTTACATTTATTACATTGTTCAACAGTTCTATTACATATATCCTGCAAGTGGGTACTCCACTTTTTGCCATACCAATAGATGGCAGCCAGTGGTCCATGGCGGCTTCAGTGCAGCGGGCCAGCTTGTCAGACTAGTCTATAGGGGAAAGATTAATGATATAACTCTGTGTGAAAGCCAAATATTGAACATAATATAAACAAGGGGTAAGGCATTGTATTTAAGCATATTTAATGTGAAAGACCTCTAGCAAATATTTATTTTAGACACATAATTATAATGTTTTTTGTGAATATTCAGTGAGGATCTAAAGGATTCATGTCAGGAATAAAGCACATTGAGGACATATTCAAAGTTTATTTTAAATGCATAATACACCCCTTTTGCTACATTATTTGAAAACCCCTTACATCCCAGTCCCAAATAGTCCTATCACTGAATTGGTGAATATAATAGGTGCAGTAAATGTATGTGTTTATGGTGTGGGACATTGGGAAAACAGAATTTGGATAAAGTAATCGTATCATAGTTATTATAATAATTATGAATTTTCAACTTGCAATACCTGCTGCGTCTCAATCTCGTATAACAGTCCATTCAAACATGCCCTAGTGCTAGGCCATACATATCTTGAATGTCATGAAATTGTCAAACCACAATATGATACAATAAGATCTCATAAAAAATGGACGTCACTGCAATGCAATTAATGGCCACTGATGAAAAAGTAACAGCTAGCCTCAAATTGTACCTTGTTCTTCCGCAACATTAGTATTGTCTTAACAGGGCTTGAAATTTTGCCTGTCCGTTGTTGGCCCGCGACAATTGGATTTGTCACCGAACAAGTGAAATTGCTGCTACAGCTGGATGTCATCAGTTGATTGACAAATGTGATTTCGGTGATTAGGGCATCTATTCTATGTTGGTTTGGAATGAAACATTTCAACGATAATTTCGAAAATAAAACATCAATTTTTCTCACACCTTCCCCAATACATTAAACAATGTTATTGGTATTTGACACATAAATATTTTGTCATGCTTTAAAGACAATTATAAAATATGCCAAAAAAACAAAACTTCCTTTCATTTAGGGTCACACTGAGAAATGCATTGCCACGAAAATACAAATAACACGCAGGTCTAATTTTGTGTGATACATGTGTTCATGCGATGCAATGTCACTGGCATCCTACAGTATGCTGCAGTGAACATTAAGACATCTGCATATTTGAAGTAATGCATCTACCATGTCTTTCTCAAAGCATGACATTGGCTGTGCCCTGTAGCAAAGGGCCTGCCCTGACTAAGTGAGAGATTCTCAATTTTATCAGAGCGAGACTGGAAATGAAACGGGACAGGTACAAAGTTGATTTTGTGTCAGGACAAGTCCCAGTAAAAGATAAGTTTCACAGATGAACTACAGGGTGAAGCATCTGGAAAACAAGATTAAGAGGCAAGAATCTTGATGCACTCAATTTACAATGAAAACACCCAAAACACGAAACAAATAATTTACAGTAACCACACTTTAATGACTTACATAATTATACATAGACAGAGAGCAAAGGTTATCTGTATACGGTAAACACTATGTGCTATACCAGTGCTGACACCTGCTGTCAATATGTCCACTATTATCCGAGGTCATCACCTCTGACCATCTACACACTGGTAGTACGTCAGAGAATAGATCAGACTTGTCAGTTCACTTCTGTTGCCGTTGGTTACTAAACAGTGGTTCAAAATTCAGACCCCACCTCCTTGGCCAGTATCTCCATCTCCCCTGAAAGGAAAATCAGTTCAAATAATGTACTACGCCTCTTGCAAGCAATGCACACGGGGAAATAGGGAAGTGTCAACAATAGGAGGTCCTCAGCAATATCATATTCGAGTTAACAGTCCTGTATTAATCATATCTTGACAAGTTTTTAATGTACCTATATATATATATATATATATATATATATATATATATATATATATATTATATGTATACTCCTACCGGGTATATGCAGATTAAACATACTGCAGCTTACACAGATATTATGAGATACATCCAAAAATATTGCTCTCAAAATCACTTTAATTTGGTACAAATAATTATTTGTATCGTGTTGTTGGAAACAAATGCACATGCCCTTACGGCATGCCATAGCATTTGTGCATTATTGACATTTTCTACGCCCCAAATCTGTTAAAATTGTATCTTTTTAAATAACCTGGTTAATTTGAGCATGAATAATTATTTCTACAATAGCTTTGCTACTAATTAGCTTAATATTTCTAAGAGACATAATTTATAAGTATCGATATCAACAATAATGTTATGCTCAATAATGTCGTGATATATTTCACTGACTGTGGTGCACTCTAGTGGACAACAGGTATACTAAATAGCCCAATTTTGTACAGATAAACATGCTAATTGTGTATGTGCCATTCGGGTACGTGCTGCAAGAAAGAGTTTGCCATATCAGCATATGATGTGCCATTTGTGCAAAGTGTATGCTGAGGGAATCCCTGTAAGAAGTATGGGTTATGTATGTAAGCGTATGTATGTATAATATGTACCCGGTATGTATAATATGTATGTATGCCTTGTGGATACATAGAAATATAACTGGATAGGCAGTGAATCAGTAGTCTTTACATATCATACATATTGTTAGTAATGCCTTTAAAATGGGTGTCACACGTGTGTTTGTAGTTTATTTCAAGTCATAAAAGAAATCTCAACTGGCTTGAATGTTCATGAGTTAACATAAATAATGTGTGGCTGGCAAAATTGTTATCCTGCATTAAACCCCGGAGTGTGCTGACTGTGACTCACGTCTCGAGAGTTCCTCCTTATTCGCGGCTTCTCTAGCTGCAATCCTCGCTCTCACATCCTTCTCCCGTGCCTGGATCCTCACCTCCTTCTTGTTGAGGTATGCTGAGGAACAACAACATGCACACTCAGGTGGGATGTGCAACAACATCAATACTTACATTCAGGTATTCTTTCACTTTTTCACTTTCACTTTACTGTCCTTAAAAGGATATGCATTTTACAACTCATGATCACATCTAAAATATATGTGATGGTCTCAACAAAATGCAAATGAATTTCCAGATGTATACACTACAAGAACAATTCAACCAGGTGACATCAATATGACTCATTTAGCATTCAACATTCTAATGGCCACCGGCACAAAACTCATGCTATAGCGACATGTTTTACATTTTATACAACGGTATCTCCTTTGAGACGGAAGTACATGGAAGAACGTAGAGAGCGGGTGATCAGACTCAGTAGTGACAGCTCAAGCTTTCTTCAAAATTGCATGGTCGATTATTTCGGAGAGCTTTGGTGTAGGTAAACCAATGATCTTGGCAGAAACATGTGAGATTTTCAGAAGCCTGTTACGGTTTTTCACAGAAAGAGCAGGGTAGTAACAAATGCTGCAGTAGGTTAAGAGAGGCTAGCTCAGGTAAGCTGAAGAACTACAACTGCTGTGTTTAACAATTCTGGTTAAACACACCAATTATTGGACCATTAAGTTTTGTTTCAATGACAAATATGTGTCATTTAAACGTTTTATTAAATGAGCAATGATCCATTTGACTTGTGTCACCACCAGTTGTGTCAATGATAGTCATTAAGGTGAGCCCTAGACTTGGAATTACTCGTTCATCTAGTGGTCAGCTAGTCCATCCAGTGGTCAGCTAGTCTTGATCTCACTAAATTCTACCAATCTTTTCAGTTGTAATCACCTGTCTTGCCAATCACATGCTGGTCTTGTGGTAAACATACCATAGGAATACCAGATTAAATTGTTTAAATACTGGTTCAACAATACACCAATATTTGACACACAGCTCTAGTGCTTGAAGCTAGTGTACAAAAAATAACAAGTTCCACGGAACATACCGAGTGTGAATTGATGAGGTCGCATGCTGTCAAGGTCACGTATTTTATGATTTCCAAATATATTATGATATCACTTCTAATCATCTGATTGATATTATAAGCTGCTGATAAATGTAAATCAAAACTGCGAACAGGGTTTTCATTTCAAATTAGAATGTATAATAATGTATAATTTATTGAGACACAAGACTCATTAGTAGATTTACTGTCACAAACCAAAATTACCAAAACGTAGTTGCGTTATTGTTGAAGTGACACATTCAATCAAATGCATAGAGCCTAGAGACAATCTACCTTTGGCTTGGAGCACCGTTTGAGCATAAAAATTAATATTGAGGTAGCTCGCAATATTTGTCATTTCAACTAATTTGTATTCTAAACTGCCAAAATCCTGATGATGTTAAACTTAAAGAAACAAGCAGCATAATGAATAACTTGAATACAGTGTACTACGTAACTTAAAAATAACTCCACTCCACAATGTCCGAGACTAAGGGAATATAAGAAAACGACATTTTAGATGCTATATTCAGAAAAAATTCTTCTTGAGTAAAAAACTAGCATAATATTGTTGACTGTATTTGCAAATGCTTAGTTTGTAGTTGTATTTTAGGTTCATTACCCCCAAAGTAGTGTTTTCTCTGCCCATTTTAATATGTCACTCACCGTATCTGAGGAAGCCATAGGTGACACCTGTGACAAGGGCGCCCCACCGACACGCCTGCAACATAACACACCTCCACCTTTAGTACATTTACAACACACAAGTCTCTTGTTGGCCAGATGCGGGCAACACAGATATCTTTTTTCCTAAAATAAACTCAAACGAGTACAATAAAGTTAGTCCGTCGAATGCTGTGCAGAAACCTTTGTGGTGTACTATGGTGCTACAGCTTAGAACTTTCAATTGAGGGAATGAGGTTTGAATCCTGTGCTACTGTATCAAACCTTGGGCCAGTTCGTTCATTCTATGTTGCTTCCATTCATTCAGTTGTGTGAGACTGAGTACCTGGGAATAGACAGTAGTGGATATTTGTGTATATGACTACCGGTAGTGTCCATGTGTTATAATAGTATAAATTGCAGCTTGGCTAAATGCTTCTAGGAGAAGTCAAGGTGCTATTCGACTGAATAGGTCAGCAAGAGGATAAAGTGTAAAGCACTCTGAAAAGTTCATAAGGACTGGATAAGAACTGATATACTTTTGCTTAGTCAGTTGAATGCAGTAAAGAAACGTTTGTGTTTAGTCAGATGAGTGCTACACAGAACTTTGGGTGCTGCCTGTCAAGCTTTGTATACATAATACAGTATGGTTCTGCTTAGCCTTACAGACAAGAGTTGCGTTATATAATTTTTCAATGCCGCCCCTCTCAAGATTTGTCATTACTTTTATATGGAAAGGAAATAATTTTGTCAAAAGATATCAGGCTGGTTTATTTATTTAGTTGGATGCCAGTACTGTAATGTGTGGGCGATAATACAAGTGTCAGTGAGTTGGACCTACACTGTGTCCAGGATGGCCTTGAAATTGAAATATGGATGTATTGGTTATTTCATAACCCATCAAGGATTTACAGATACCACAGCCATGGAACTAAATAAAATGCTTATATTCAATGGTTTAGCTCTAACCACTAATGTTTCGATTATGAACTTGACCAACCACAGCGGATTGTTGACCTTGCCGCGGTTGAAGGCACATTAAAGCTAATGGAATCCTTAAACGTCTAGTATTACACACACCGTAAACAATGCAGCTAATAGTTAAGATCTTTGGTGTATAGGTTTTATATATATAATGAAAAGTGTCACTTATTTACCCTGATAAACGGCGACACCGCTCTTGGGGCTGCAAGGGTCGTCATGTTTCTGCACAGCGTGATCGTAACGCGTCAGCTGTAAACGGGACGTCAACATAGTTAGACAAAAATGCTACACTGATAAATTAAGGTGTTTTAGATGTAATATACTTTGTGTAACTGTGTTATTAAGATTACATACTTCAAGTTGCTATCTGAAATCACCCATATCGTAATATTACATGATTCAATGCACCTTTCTAGTGGCGAATCGTGTGTGTGCGTGCGAGTGTGCGTGGTGTGCGTGGTGTGCGTGGTGTGTGCATGTGTGTGTGTGTGTGTGTGTGTGTGTGTGTGTGTGTGTGTGTGTGTGTGTTGTGCGTGCGTGCGTGCGTGCGTGCGTGCGTGCGTGCGTGCGTGCGTGCGTGCGTGCGTGTGTGTGTGTTTGTTTGTTTGTGTGTGTTTGTGTGCGTGCGTGCGTGCGTGCGTGCGCGTGCGATAATATTGAAAATAATAATATTAATGTCATATTTCAGGCACAGTCCATATGTATATTTATACATACTTGAAGAATAAATACTAAATAGATTAAAACATAACAATTACAAAATAAAAAAGTATTATTATATATCTTATCACTATATATAGACATACATGGAATAATTTTTTTATGATTACCATTAGATGATTAGACATTATAAACATGTAAAGATAAATAAAAAGTTAGCATGGCCACATAAAATTAATCTGAGTAGAATTTTTTGTGATGCACAGTGTGTTTGCATCCCAAATGAGATTGTTTGAAAGTGTTAATTCATGCTCATGAATCTAAAAGACTAAACTTTTTATCAGTAATCATGCCATTTATTGAAGAGTGCGGATTGGGGTCTTCTTCCTTCTTCTGTGTTTAGGGCATGCAGTTCCAGGTTATTATCCGCATATACCTAGCTAGCTGCATGTCAACCATTGTGGTGGGAACATTTCCGGCCTGTACGTCGCCTCATCATCATTCTCAATAATTTATGAGAATAGCAAATCAGAAGTGGGGTAGCACACGTACAGCAGTGCGGGGCGCCAGTAGTCAGGATAAGAGAACTGGAGGTAGGGTTATTTACTTTGACAGGCTGAGGCCTCTAAAGAAGTAATTAGCTAAGGACCCAGTGACACATGGCAGGATGCATATTCAACAATGAAAGTGTATCAAACAACTTCAATGAGATATATTTTGTATTGAATACTGAACTGAAGTAATTCGCATATGTCTCTGGCCTCTCCAGGTGCTAACTTCAACATATATAAAGCAACCGGTTCGTCTACTGATATGTAAACTGGTGCGAGTCCAGAAGATCGTAGGCGCGGTGCCCGATTTAATTAAGGTGCTCGCATGAGCATTGTATGTGTGCTCCTCAATCACTTTCATGGCGACTGAATTCAGAGCCACGTGATAATTATGATCGTTCAACCGTTAGATGTTGCATTTCTTGGGAATGGACACAATGACGCACGTTTTAAAGCAGCCAGGAACTCTGAATAATTTCGTCACCTCCGCTTCTTTGATTGTGAAAGGCGGAGACAGAGACGTGCATATTGGAAGTGGCGCTGCTCTGGCGATTAATTGTTCAGCTTGCCTACTCTGCTGTATAAAGAAGATCATTCGGCAGATCAGGGAATAATGGGTCACTGTAATTATTAATGGCCGCTGCACATTGCTTGTGTACCGTGTAATCTGGTGTTTTTGGAAGCGAAATAGTCCTCAAGTTTGCGTAAGCATGTTTATAAACTTGGCCTTCTTGACCGTCTTTTGTCGCTGGCCCTTATAGCTCCTATTTTGGGCTCTTTCTGCTGCCGCTGATTAACGCCTTCTTCTTCTTCGGCAGTTAAAAAATGACAATTGATCATAAACGTCTCTAAAACCTATGATGCAATTGATCATAACATTTTATATCATTACAAAAACTAAATTATCATGGAATAAACGGTGCATCAGTAGATATATACGCCGATGTTAAATATCCAGGAAGGGTCTTGATCCAGAGTTGTTATCGAATTATCGTTCAGGATGAAATCTGTCCTTCCGATCGAAACTTTTTGAGAGTTGCATATTGCAACCAAATTTATACGACAGCACATGCGTACGAATGGCATCTGCGATGTTTTCCTGCGCGCGTACCGTACGATGCACAAGCTACGAAATAGCCTCAGTACGCATGCAGGACGACATTTATAGGCGCATCATCATCATCACCTTAAGCATTCTGTTTCCAGATCCGCACTATCCTCTGCCATACGGCGCCCTTCCAATACTACTAGTTCGTCTCGATCTCCAACATAAAGGCAAAAGGTAATCGAATCCCCATGATTGCTCAAATCTCTTCACATTTTACTTCTACACAAGTGATCACCAATGTCGATAGCCAAATACTGCATTTACACAGCTGAGTTAACTGGAGCAACGTAGAGTGAACATAATTGCCTAAAGTTTGACACGGCACCATATGATTCGAAACCGGGTTATCTTCGTCGAGAGTCCGTAGCTTTAGCGATGTCGCCGGGTTTCGTTTATATTGCTTCCCTTCGCAAGGTTTTCCGGTGATGATACGTACGGGGTGTCCATCGCGGTTGTCTCGTATCCTACACTGACTTATATGTCGTGCGCAGATCCACTACCGTCTTCTGACTTGTTCAATCATGTCTGTGACCTTTGTCTTTTCTGTTACCAAGATATTTGTTTTATACAGGTATGTATATTGTCGTGTATATCTGTGTGCGCATGTCTGCAATTAAGTGAGACAAGTGTTCGCACTCTTTTGTGTTGTCCTTATAATAATAATTATTATTATATTTAATGCACTCGATCTGTATGTATATTATTTTGTGTATGTACAAGCTTATGTTACCTGAAAAGTGCACCCGCATGGCCACTATCGAAAAGAGATGATCGAGAGACGACAGAGATTACAATGGTTACAGGGTTACACCCATTGCCCATCGATGGCAAATATATCGTTGGCTGGGTGGGTTGCATAAATCCTGCGCAATGCTCATGGACTAACAAGCGCACCGAGCATGGTAAATGGATCGATTCAAGAAATGGCCTTGTCGTCCCGTTTGTGTGTGTATGTGTTGTGTGTGTGTGTGTGTGTGTGTGTGTGTGTGTGTGCGTGTGCGTGCGCGTGTGCGTGTGCGTGTGCGTGTGGGGCGGTGTGCGCGTGTGGCGCGCGCGCGTGTGTGTGTGTGTGTGTGTGTGTGTGTGTGTGTGTGTGTGTGTGTGTGTGTGGTGCATGTGTGCTTAATTTGTGTGTGTGTGTGTGTGTGTGTGTGTGCTGTGTGTGTGCGTGCGTGCGTGCTGTGTGTGCGTGTGTGTGTGTGTGTGTGTGTGTGTCGTGTGTGCGTGTGTGCGTGTGTGCGTGTGTGCGTGTGTGCGTGTGTGTGTTTTCTTCCTTATATAATTTTGTCTTTATAGGAGATTCAGTTCCAAGTTGCACCCATTGCTCATCGATTGCACTGCAGGAGCACCGGAGACATGAAGATAACCTGAAAGAAGCCGGTGTGGGAGCAATACAAATTATGTTGTCATTATGAGTAGAAGACTTGATCTCGAGTGAAGTGATCGAATTGATCGAGTGAATGAAAGGGAAGAAAGCATCTAAGAACTATACCATGGAGATGAATGAAGATAGAGCGAGACGAGCGATCGGGGCCCAATTTAAGTTGAGATGGCAGGATGAGGAAAGATTTTAAAAGGATTGAAAGTGAAACCGAAGGGAGAATTAATGAGCTCAGGACATGAAGAAATGGAAGAGATTGCGACATAGACATTTTACTCATACAAAATTGTGTTAATTGGAGCTAACCTCCCAATCAATCAGTAAGCCAGCCCGCCTGTGTAATGCAGCCGCCGAGCTCTTGCTCGGCTGTGTGTCTTCGTCGTGATGCGAGGGGACCAAATGGTGCTGCCACCTCACGGAGCCTGGGTAATCGAGGCTAGTCTGTAACAGGCTACGAGCCTTCAAAAAGAGCTGAAAAAGTCGCGCGTAGACCTTCGTCCGCGCCGTCTAGGCTCCTTTTTGTACACCAAACAGAACACTATTGTATTTTATTGGTGAGAACGCTACTGTCAACGTATATCTTTAACCAAATATGTATATCTCACAACTTATTTCATTAGTAATGTATTTTCATGCATTAGTGCTATTATTACGGCTACTTGCTTCACCGCCACATTAGCTGTGGCCTTGACCTTAAATTAACCTGACGAAATCGAGGTTGTTGTCGTCTTGAGATGGCACCATCAGAAATCATGGAACGTCTAATGATAGCACTGCTTTCGATAGTTTTCTCTCCGGCCATATTTATGTTGTCATTTGTTATAGTATTAGCAGGCCTTGGTAAATCAGTAGGAATAAGGAATTTTTACATGAAGACATTACTCAAAGTGTTTGAGGTGAGTGCCAGTTTTCAATCTGACAATCACAATGTCACACATGTGGTCGTGAGTGTGCACGTAAGTTTTTGGTAACGAACGCTTTTTTACATTTTTTATCTTGGACGCTTTGTAAACGGCGATCGGTTACTTTACCGTTTACGATCTAACCATAAAACCGACCACGTAGCATCTTGATGCAGTCGAGCCGCCAAACTTCTCATATCTCGCGGGCCCGGGGAATCGGGATTGTAGTCTTGTGTGTGCTGACCGGTAATCGGTATTTTTGTTTGTTGGCCAAGAGTAGTTCACGCATTGGCAGTGACACTATTCAAATAACAAACGCAGTTCCAGTCTCACTCAGTCACCTGGAGCAGACACCAGTAGCTATGTACAGTTGATGTCATCAAGTACATTCTGACTCAGTCACTTGGACTGGATCAGACCCCGTGTAGTGTTGATGTCTTGTTTTGCAGCTTGACTTATGAGGACATATATCACTGCGAGTGCAGGTCTATAGAAACTGGGGACATCTTCAGGTGATAGCATTGTGGGGTGGTCACAGGTCAGTGCAGGTCAAACCAGAAGCCTTGTGTGGTCAGTGAGGGGTAGGGACTAGGTCTAGGGACCAGTGGTCAGTCACTGAATGTAACCAGACTTGAGTACAAATACATATCCTGCCACTGGGATGAAGGAGATAGGATCTACTAAACACTGAGGGCAAGGATTTTTCACTCAAATTAATCATATTTCTGCATGACTTATACATTGAAGTATTACTCTTTGTGGAATAAAATTTATATGCCTAAAACATCATTATGTTGTCTCTTTATGTATGCCAAATTTCGTTCTTTTTACTCAAATGTAACGCGTTCAATAGCATTTAAAAAAGACCCACTACTCAACAAAAAATTGCCTGTGGCGACACGCTGCCTGTGCCAAGATGCTATGTTGTTACGCTAGCACAAGCTCCTCGTCGCGCGTACCATCAGGGTAAAAAAATTACCATAAAATAGACTTTGTTCTCAAACATTGTGACATGTCAATTTTTGACCAATTAAATCAGAATAAAATGTATTTTGAAGATAAATTATTACTCTACCGAATGGTAATACACACAACGTTGAACTAATAAAAAATAATCTGTTAAACATGACCACTTATGTCACGGTCGTATTTCGTGAGCAATGTTGCCGTTCTGCACCAGATTGCGCAGTGTGTAGTACCATTCGATCCAGCGTGAAATTTGCTATCCAGTACATGTCATTTTATGATCTGACATTTTATTTGTGGGCACACATGCCTTTGAAAGTTGATGGTACTTTTCCATGAGTCGCAACACTTCAGCAAATCGTCGCACGTGTGATTGGGTAAGTCGCTAATGTTGTAATCCAGGCGTATGTCAGCTATTTCTAAATATCATGGCACATATTGGCTAGCAATTGTCGCATGAGTAACGTATTGCATTTTATTGATCATTTATAGTGAATAATTCATGTATTTACTAATTTGCTTGTTACTAAATCTAAGAGTTTGCCTTTGCAACAAAATATGCTGACCTAGATATCAGCATTGCGATGGGAGCACGGACTAGTTGATTTTTGTTGTGAGGGGTGGCAAGGTAGCCGTCGAGCTTGGCTTGCCATTTAATTTGGTTAACGATCTTTATGAACTTATTTTTACGACATGGTGTTTTTATTTGTATAATAGACATACTTATTACAACTGTGTTATCAACACAACAGTCGTATAATCGTACGCCGCTGGAATGTCTGCGCCATTGCGATAAAGCTGACTTTCTACTTGCTTTCGTGCAACACATGCATTATTACATTTGCAATGCCTTGGAAATAATATACAATATTAAAGCAAAGACAAAAAATAATAACTCTTGGTGGTGAATTGTGTAGCCAGGATCGATGTAATTCCGACTGTGACATTTTTGTTTTGACATAGATGACTTGTTATGTTCTAAATCTAATGCTGAATGGCAAAGTTATTTTCGAAAGATAACTGCAATTGAAATGCTTGTGCTTACAAGCATTTTAGCAGGCTTTTTGTTATTAATTCAGAGTAGTGTGTATTCCCAATCAGCAGAGCAATGATTTATCTTCTAAATAAACTTTATTCTGATTGTATTGGTACCACACGACGTTTGAGAAAGAAGCCTGTTTAAGCTTAGATTTTCAACCTGATGGTACGCGCTGTGAGGTGCTCGTGCTAGTGTAATATAGCCACGGGCAGTTATTTGTTGATTTGTAGGTTGTCTTCAAATGCTACCGAACACATAATATTTGAGTAATCAGAACGAAAACATTTGAGAACAGAAAGAGACAGTATAATAACGTTTGTAGTCATATAAATCTTATTTCAGAAAGGTTAATGGTTATATGTGTAAGCCTTGCAGAAATATGGTTAATTTGAGTAAACAATCATCGCCCAAGCCTAATTATGTACAATTATTTATATAAATATTAGACTGACAGATAATGAAGCATCTACCCCAATACATGAGTAAGCCATGTTTTATTAATCACTTGTTATCATATGTATGCGAATAAAAAATATTTGTTATTGTTAACAGTCTTCTTAACTGTGAAGTTACATATATGAAATTTTCCCCTGAGGTAAGGTAATCATGGAAAATATATAAAAACGTATATAAAATACAAACAAAATTACATACATGAATAAAACTTGTTTTAATGTCCAAATGTCAAGTTTATCTTCCACACTTTTATATTTTTATTGCTTTTAGTTTAGGTTTTTCTATTTTGAGCTTGTCTCTTGTCAAGTGCTAATTTTCGAAAATAACACATTTCTACATTTTCAAGATGAATATCTCTGGAAGTATCAATCACGGCTCTGTAAAAATTGGTGTAATTGTAGTATGTGTTGTTGTCCTTGGACAAAAGTAATATAATGTTACTTTAGCTATTAGTTAAGAAGTTGTGTTAACATAAAGTATTGGTATCAAACCTTCCCAAGAATCACAATACTTCGATACTGCTGTGTATGAAATATTGACCTAGTTACCTCAATTGTAAGTTTTTTGTAACCACCTTACCATCCTCATTCATGTCCATCTCCTATACCTCAAATTGTCATCACACCACCATCCCAGGGATTGGCCTGGAAAAAGAAATGCACATACGTGTGCTTTTCAGACATGAATTTAGCTTGAGTTACATCAAGGACATTTCTAAGGGACATACATAATGTATAAGTATTAGCACCATCAACCTGTTAAGAAATGTCCACTGATTTATTATAATAAAGCTGATTATGCGTGCCTCTATTGCCCTAACATTCGAGCGTTGGTCATCAATTTTGCCTGCTGCTGTAGAGATGTAAAAAGAGTCGATCTTTGCGGCTCACCATTTTAACAGTGCTAGCAGAAAGTCAAATTCTTCCCGTCGTCCACAACAATGGCACTACATTCACCAGTGTTTGGCTCCGTTTCTATAATTGTGGTCTTGGGTGGACCCTTTTTTGGTGGCATGTGCATGAGTTTCTGTTAGTCATTCAGTAAACAGCAGTAAGTCTTATGGGGCACTTGAGTGTGACATGGTCTACCAACCCTGACATGAAGTCATGAACACACCTGTGAACATCAGCAGGGTTCAAATTTAGCGGGGACCCAAAATGTCTAACTCTGCGGGCCCAACTGGCCCCCAGACTTTGCATGATGGACGCAATGCAGTGTTTCACAATGCCAAACTACCTGGGTATACTACTTAAATCCCCCCTCCCCCACCCTAATAAACACCAATGGACATTTGGTGTTATCCGAACAGATTGTTTGACAGCATGACTAGTGACAAATCACCTGTGCCCGGTTGATTCTACTCTGCGTTAATCTTAGTTAATGCTGTTTTCACGAGGGCTATTTGTGCTTTGATGGCAGACAAATTACAAACTAGTGCAGCCATGGCAACACATGGCGGATTTTGACAGTCATTACAAAGATTAACTTAATGATACACGATTGCATATCGCAGGGGTAGAACTTTGGATTTTTTTTACTAGACAGCAGGACTAGTAAAGTCAAAAGTTTACTAGTCTGCCAAAAGGTTTACTAGTCCGGCAAAATACAAAAACAGCCCAAATTTAATTTTTTTTTTTTTTTTAAAGTTAAAAGCCAATGTTGCAAGGCCTGTTAAATAAATGCACTGTTCATAAAGGTAACAAAGTTCATAGCTGGTGGCCATGCCTAAGAAATGATATATATATTATTTGTAAATGAAGCTGTCACTGTGCCAGCTGGTTGTTCACTGGAGACAATTTATCAAAGTTTTAATGACTTGGGATTTAGTTACATCCCTGGCCTTTGGCTAGGTTAGGGTCACTGTGACTGACTACAAATGGTTGATTGACTACTGTAGGGTGGGGTGGATGACACATTGACCTTTAGTAGACAACTGGACTAGTTATTAGGCAGGTTTACTAGTCCGCCCTTATCTTTACTAGTGTACCAACTAGCAGACTAGTGGGTAGTTCTACCCCTGTATCGGACAACAGACAATTATACACATTAAAGAACTGTAAAATTAATAAATACCGGCCTGACAACTTTCTATCCCAGAGGCCACGGCAAAGAAAATTTCATCATTCACCTTATCAGTATGATAACTTGAATAATGCGTATGCCTTGTCAGGGTAAAAATTGAGTGCCAAGAGGTTGCAAGGTGGACAAACCTGTTGACTTGGCCAGGGAGAAGAGAAGAATGCCATTATTAATTTAAAACAATTTGTAGCCGCATTAATGTCCTAGGATTGTGTTACTAGTAGTAGACAGCTCTTAGACCTGATCCACAATGGAGTACTACAATGTCAGTAAACTGTTGTAGTCTTCTTAAATACTATGGTGCACTGCATTTGTGCACATACAAGTCTTGATTTGAACAATTATGTCCAATACTATTTAAACTACACGACTGGCGGTGACAACATTTGGAAAAATAAGAATGAAAAAGATGATAATAAAACAGCCTGGCTAGACCAGCCAGGATTGTCAGTGAAAAAAGCTTACTTAAAGTCACAGAGCTGGGCTTCAACGAGAGTCCACAATCTATTTTAGGCATGTTGGTTACAATAAGAGAAGACACAGACTGTAGAGAGTTATTCAGTATTAAAATCAGACTGTAGAGAGTTATTCAGTATTAAAATCAGACTGTAGAGAGTTATTCAGTATTACAATCAGACTGTAGAGAGTTATTCAGTATTAAAATCAGACTGTAGAGAGTTATTCAGTATTAAAATCAGACTGTAGAGAGTTATTCAGTATTAAAATCAGACTGTAGAGAGTTATTCAGTATTGAAACCAGTACAGGGTTGTGTCATATTTCATGAGCAAACAGTGAATGGAAGAAACATGCGATACTTCCAACCAGTGGAAAAATTCTGTGCTGCTTTTGGGCTTAACAGTCAATGTAACAATGTACTGTTTGCAACAGGAAGCACCATAACATAAACAGTGCAAATGTACAAGTAAATCAGTCAAACACAAAGTTATACTTGCTGTTGTTCCATTTAAAGGTAGACTGATGCAGCAGTTAAATAACTATTGCTTTTTAACTTAAGCATATATAAAATAACGTGAAGGAATAAAGGAATGGGACCCAGCAGTCAGTCAAGCTGTTGTGGGTGTGCGAGAGAGCCAGGAAGAGGCGACCTGGTGCTGCCATCTGCAAACCCAGGCAGCCCAAAATGGAGGAAAACCTGCCAGTTTCAAGCAGCTGTGATTCAGAGGAAAATTAAGACATAACCATTTGTTTAGCAACTTTAGCTCCTGAAATAATCATTAGTATTTACTAATGACTTAGACTATAGCCATGATGTTTGTGGCACATTAAATGTGTTGAATAAAATTATTGAGTATTTCATTGTGACTTAAATGGACATTTTTGGCTTGCCCAGGGCCCACTTTTTGTGTCGGGAAAAGATTTAGAAAAGTGGGGTGCTGTTGGCCCCCACTAATTTTAAGCTAAATTCTAACCTTGATCACCATAAAAACCCTTGGGATTTTACAAAAAACCTTGACAATTATACCATGACAAAAGGTCGTGATCTAGCATATTACACATTTACTGATATAATTATACATTACATACCCTATAGATATATGAACATTTATTATGCAAATTTTATTATGTCAATACTTATTTTGTAACTGACTAAACTGTGCAGCCTTGTCACCACAGCCAGAATCAGGGTGAATGTTTTCACAAAATCGCAGAAGCCACAAACATTTAGGTTGCTTCCATTAGTACACTGACATTGTATGGTATCAATCAAGGTCACCTGTGCCAAATGTCATGCTTTTGTCCAGATCGTATTACTTTGACCCTCCTCACTGTCCTGCACTGACATATTTATTGTGGTTGTAATAGGAATAGGATGAGTCGGTTTATCAGTGTGACATTTTAGTAGAAAGGTTCAAAAAGGGTCAAGATCATTATGATTAATAGTATTAGGACACTTGAATTATACAGCGAGCTTCGTTAGTAGTTGTAGATCAAAAACATTGCAGTGCATTACCAAAAGGCAGCTGTTCAGTAACATCATTATCACCATCACTGATGACAAAACACAACACAGCTGTGATGTAACCAGGGGTAGAACTACCCACTAGTCCACTAGTCCACTAGTCCACTAGTCCACTAGTCCACTAGTCCACTAGTCCACTAGTCCACTAGTCCACTAGTCCACTAGTCCACTAGTCCACTAGTCCACTAGTCCATACACTAGTAAAGATAAGGGCGGACTGGGCACACTTACAAAACCTACCATCAACAGTAGGTGCAGTGAAATGGAGATAAACATAGATTGGGAAAATATACTTGTGTACACATAACTTACACATTTAAAAATGAGAATTGGTTACAGAATCACACAAAAAATCAGCTCAGAAGAGTGGATGTAGTGTTTGTATTGTGCTCTGGATTTTTTGTAAAACAAATTGTTGGTTTCGTCGGCCTTTTGTGATGTTCAGCCACGTCAGCATTGTAAGACGGACTTGTCAATGCTGTGGGAAGCACAGAAGTTGTCTGCTTTTCAGGAAGTCACGTGTTACGTATGGATGCATTTTGGTCCGTTCGATTTTTTTATAAACGATAATAATATTTAGCACCATTGGACACAATCACACTTAATGGCAGCTAGGCTTCTTGCATTATTGCTACTTTTAAACACATTATTCAAGTAACTTTAGTACTAGTTCTACCACTAATGTCTGCTGTCTTTTTTAGTCACATGTTGCTTCACTGCTTCAGTTGATAGGCACTAGGCACTAGGCAGTGGTAGCTGATGAACACCAGTCTACATGAACCTGTAACTGGGCAGCTTAGTGAGCTTACCCAAGACACAGACTTACCCTTGTAAGAACCCTCCACAGAGCAACTAGGGCAGGGAAGGGCATTGACTGAACATAAGACAGTACAGTGTGGTATATTAATAGTATGTATGCTGTGTTTACTTTCTTGTACTCTGTGAGTCTGACAGACACAAACGGTGTGTGTACATTGTACAGTTGTATGCAGGGCTTTATGCAGGACCACATTTTTGCCATTCACACATGTTTTGGTTGACACATGGATCTTAACTGTTAAGCAAGTCTACAAACTTTAAATGTGTCTGATGACCTGAAACGGACTACAAACACACATGTGACACCATTTACAGTCACTTATGAGGCATAACTTACAATGTCTATGGTTTTGGAAGACGTTTTTTGCTCCTTTTTTTTACACGTTCACCCATATATCTACCTGATCTTAACAGGTTTTACCTATCCAAATGACGGGTGGACGGGTCTCTGCATAAAGCTATGTTGTACTGTGACAGATACAAACTGTGTGTATACATTGTAGTTCTGTACAGTTGTGTGCAGTGTTATACTGTGACAGATACAAACTGTGTGTATACATTGTAGTTCTGTACAGTTGTATGCAGTGTTGTACTGTGACAGATACAAACTGTGTATACATTGTAGTTCTGTACAGTTGTATGCAGTGTTGTACTGTGACAGATACAAACTGTGTATACATTGTAGTTCTGTACAGTTGTATGCAGTGTTGTACTGTGAGTGTGACAGATACAAACTGTGTATACATTGTAGTTCTGTACAGTTGTATGCAGTGTTGTACTGTGAGTGTGACAGATACAAACTGTGTATACATTGTAGTTCTGTACAGTTGTATGCAGTGTTGTACTGTGAGTGTGACAGATACAAACTGTGTGTATACATTGTAGTTCTGTACAGTTGTATGCAGTGTTGTACTGTGAATGTGACATATACAAACTGTGTATACATTGTAGTTCTGTACAGTTGTATGCAGTGTTGTACTGTGAGTGTGACAGATACAAACTGTGTATACATTGTAGTTCTGTACAGTTGTATGCAGTGTTGTACTGTGAGTGTGACAGATACAAACTGTGTATACATTGTAGTTCTGTACAGTTGTATGCAGTGTTGTACTGTGAGTGTGACAGATACAAACTGTGTATACATTGTAGTTCTGTACCGTTGTATGCAGTGTTGTACTGTGAGTGTGACAGATACAAACTGTGTATACATTGTAGTTCTGTACAGTTGTATGCAGTGTTGTACTGTGAGTGTGACATATACAAACTGTGTATACATTGTAGTTCTGTACAGTTGTATGCAGTGTGGACTGTGAGTGTGACAGATACAAACTGTGTATACATTGTAGTTCTGTACCGTTGTATGCAGTGTTGTACCAAATGAGACACTGACATTTAGTCATTAATAAATGACATATAGCCCAACCGATATGTGAATGAATTGTGTGTTTTATGATACATTATCAAGCATGAAATTTGGCACACACACTTATATTTCATCATTAAAAAATATTTGATTTGAAAGGCGCCATCTTTAAAAATGGCGGATGTTGAAGTTGGAGAAGGACATACGTAACACAGTGGAAATCGCTACCTTGAAAAACTTACACTTTGACACAAATGTAGTGGTTCCGACTGAATCATTTTAAAGGTATGGAAAAAATTCGTTTTAACGGCCGTCATTTGATAAAATGGCGGATACGAAGGTCAACGAAGGTCAAATGTTAAATATTTCACAACATTGAAATCGGCTGTCCACATACCTATATTTTGACAGCAACATTACTGCTCTAGGTGGCGTAGGTCATGAGATATAGGATCATTAGTCTTGGCGGTCGCCATCTTTAAAAATTACGGATGTGAATGTCGGAGAAGGTCAAAAGTAATATATTTGAAATGGTAGTCTCCGAAAACCTACCGGGTATATTAGATACAAAAACGACTGATTTACTTGAAGCAGTTCTTAAGATATGAGAAAATAGGTTTACAGTGGCCATCTTGGAAACTGGCGGCCAATGCCATCAAGGGAGAAATCTGAGATGGCTATTTATTCATATAGTTTTGTAATGATGAAATCTAAGTGTGTACCAAATGTCATGCTTGTATCATAAAACACACAATTTGGCCATGTTTTGTCACATGTCGGCTGGGCTAATACGTAGATGTTGATTGTTGCAGTGGGGAAGACAGAAAATAGAGAAACATGAAAGACGGCGGTCAACAGAAAATGCACTAAAACAAGGGCAGCTTTCAAATGGCGACGCCTGTGAGTATTTGTGGCGATGCCTGTGAGTATTTGTGGCGATGCCTGTGAGTATTTGTAGTGATGTCTGAGTATTTGTAGTGATGCCTGTGAGTATTTGTGGTGATGTCCTGTGAGTATTTGTAGTGATGTCTGAGTATTTGTAGTGATGTCTGAGTATTTGTAGTGATGTCTGTGAGTATTTGTAGTGATGTCTGTGAGAATTTGTAGTGATGTCTGTGAGAATTTGTAGTGATGTCTGTTAGAATTTTGTAGTGATGTCTGTTAGAATTTGTAGTGATGTCTGAGTATTTGTAGTGATGTCTGAGTATTTGTAGTGATGTCTGAGTATTTGTAGTGATGTCTGTGAGTATTTGTAGTGATGTCTGTGAGAATTTGTAGTGATGTCTGTTAGAATTTGTAGTGATGTCTGTTAGAATTTGTAGTGATGTCTGTGAGTATTTGTAGTGATGTCTGTGAGAATTTGTAGTGATGTCTGTAACTATTTGTGGTGATGCATTTGAGTACTTTGATTTTGTAGCAGTGCAGTGCACATGGGCTTATTTGTTCTGGACTAATATGAATAATTTCAGCTTGAAAAATTGAAAGGCTAAGCAAGGTGACTAATGTGACAATCAGTGAGACAGTTGTTGTGATGGTAATGTTAAAAAGGAAGACCACTCACTTAAATTATTTTTCATCAGTTATTAAAACTACAATGCATTAAACCTGGTGTGATGTACTTGAAAAGTTAGTTGCTAGTTTTATTACCGGTAGATGTCAGAAACTCATAGTTCAGTGCGAAGTTAAAACATAAGTTTTACCAACTTATGTTGACACGGTAACCGTTGACACTAGTGGGTCTGCATTGACACTAGTGTGTCTGCGTTGACACTAGTGGGTCTGTGTTGACACTAGTGGGTCTGTGTTGACACTAGTGGGTCTGTGTTGACACTAGTGGGTCTGTATTGACACTAGTGGGTCTGTGTTGACACTAGTGGGTCTGTGTTGACACTAGTGGGTCTGTGTTGACACTAGTGGGTCTGCGTTGACACTAGTGGGTCTGTGTTGACACTAGTGGGTCTGTGTTGACACTAGTGGGTCTGTGTTGACACTAGTGGGTCTGCATTGACACTAGTGGGTCTGTGTTGACACTAGTGGGTCTGTGTTGACACTAGTGGGTCTGTATTGACACTAGTGGGTCTGTGTTGACACTAGTGGGTCTGCGTTGACACTAGTGGGTCTGCGTTGACACTAGTGGGTCTGCGTTGACACTAGTGGGTCTGTGTTGACACTAGTGGGTCTGTGTTGACACTAGTGGGTCTGTGTTGACACTAGTGGGTCTGTGTTGACACTAGTGGGTCTGCTTGACACTAGTGGGTCTGGTTGACACTAGTGGGTCTGTGTTGACACTAGTGGGTCTGCGTTGACACTAGTGGGTCTGCGTTGACACTAGTGGGTCTGTGTTGACACTAGTGGGTCTGTGTTGACACTAGTGGGTCTGTATTGACACTAGTGGGTCTGCGTTGACACTAGTGGGTCTGTGTTGACACTAGTGGGTCTGTGTTGACACTAGTGGGTCTGCGTTGACACTAGTGGTCTGTATTGACACTAGTGGGTCTGTGTTGACACTAGTGGGTCTGTGTTGACACTAGTGGGTCTGTACTAGTGACACTAGTGGGTCTGTTTGACACTAGTGGGTCTGTATTGACACTAGTGGGTCTGTGTTGACACTAGTGGGTCTGCAATTGACACTAGTGGGTCTGCGTTGACACTAGTGGTTCTGTATTGACACTAGTGGGTCTGTGTTGACACTAGTGGGTCTGTGTTGACACTAGTGGGTCTGTATTGACACTAGTGGGTCTGTATTGACACTAGTGGGTCTGTATTGACACTAGTGGGTCTGTGTTGACACTAGTGGGTCTGTGTTGACACTAGTGGGTCTGTGTTGACACTAGTGGGTCTGTGTTGACACTAGTGGGTCTGTATTGACACTAGTGGGTCTGTGTTGACACTAGTGGGTCTGCAATGACACTAGTGGGTCTGTGGTGACACTAGTGGGTCTGCATTGACACTAGTGTGTCTGTGGTGACACTAGTGGGTCTGTGTTGACACTAGTGGGTCTGTGTTGACACTAGTGGGTCTGCATTGACACTAGTGGGTCTGTGTTGACACTAGTGGGTCTGTGTTGACACTAGTGGGTCTGTGTTGACACTAGTGGGTCTGTGTTGACACTAGTGGGTCTGTGTTGACACTAGTGGGTCTGCGTTGACACTAGTGGGTCTGCGTTGACACTAGTGGGTCTGTGTTGACACTAGTGGGTCTGTGTTGACACTAGTGGGTCTGTGGTGACACTAGTGGGTCTGTGTTGACACTAGTGGGTCTGTGTTGACACTAGTGGGTCTGTGGTGACACTAGTGGGTCTGTGTTGACACTAGTGTGTCTGCGTTGACACTAGTGGGTCTGTGTTGACACTAGTGGGTCTGTGGTGACACTAGTGGGTCTGCATTGACACTAGTGTGTCTGTGGTGACACTAGTGGGTCTGTGTTGACACTAGTGGGTCTGTGTTGACACTAGTGGGTCTGTGGTGACACTAGTGGGTCTGCATTGACACTAGTGTGTCTGTATACAGTACCAAGTACCCAATTACCCACTTTATTGTAGCTGTAAACACACATGTTTACTGCACAGCTGTTTAATGCTTTTCATCAAGAACATGACAAGGTGTGTGTGATGACCATACTTGACCCCTGATGGTCACTGGTGATTACCAGGTCAGCTCTTTGTCTTGGGTGCTCTCTAGTAACAAGGTAAGCCCCCTCCCCCATTATGCAAACATCCTGGTCAGTAATAATGGCTGTTGCCCCAGTTGACCACATCCGTGAGGACACTGTCAGTTTGTCACTCGCATATGTGATGTCTTACGCAATCTCTAGGTATATTTAACTTTTAAAAGGACCCGTGTAGCATAAAACATTCTGCGTAAATAAGTAGGCACAATAACACACGTCATGTGTCTGGATTTGAACCATTTCTCGTGAGTGCGTGAAAGGTGCCTGTGGCGTGCGTGTGGGTTTGCTCTTGTGGTTACGTTTAGCATTTCATTTCTATTCTGTGACAATTTTTTACATATTTTAGATACAATCGTGAGTTGCATGATGAATATCCCTTTTTGAGGACATTAAAGTGAATTGAATTGTGTATTGACTCCTGAGCCACTCAGGCTATGTGAGGCAATGTTTTGCCTGTTGTTGGTAATTTTGTTGCGTCTTTTGTTGTATTTACAAATACCTTTCAAATACAGACCAAATATAAAATACAAATACATGCCCTTTTGTGATTTCCAATTAAAATATGCAAAATGTCTGTATTCAAATACAAATTCGAATGCTAATAAATATTTGGACCCAACCATGGTCTGTGCCAAGGCATGCTAGGGCGCGCGCGCGCGTGTGTGTGTGTGTGTGTGTGTGTGTCAGAGATGGAGTGAGTACATAACAAATGTACTTGAGTACGAGTACGATTACTTTGAACATGCATGAGTACGAGTACGAGTACTCAGAAAACAAATGTACTCGAGTACGAGTACGATTACTTTACAATATACTCAAGTACGAGTACGATTACTTTAGAATGTAAGCATGATTACTTTCATGATTACTTTAATGAATATCCTGTTTCTAACATAAAGCTGACTTTCATGGAATCGCTAGGTGTCATTCTTGTTCTGTTGTTGTGTCACTAATGTTCTAACTAATTACTGCTATCCACTATCCAGGTGTTATTATTATTAATAATTAGACGCCTTTCTCAGGTATTGGATGAATCATTTAATGCTGGATTAATAATTTAATTTATGGTTTCTGAATCAAATACAAATAGGAGGCATTTTTTAATTTCAAATACACATGATCAAATACATTACAATAACAACACTTCAAAACCAGGGGGGCATATTCAAGAGTAGTATATCAGATGGGTCCAGACATGGGGTCAAATACATTTGTATTTGAAAGTATTTAAATACTTTTTAAAGTATTTGTGTTTGATGTTTAGGAATTACTAGTATTTGTATTTAAATACTTTCCTAAAGTATTTGACTTGTTCAAATATTTTTTGGAAATACATTGTCAGTATCAACATTTCTTTTTCACTGTCACATGTAATACCTGCCAAACTGATTACCTTAATGCACTGCAAATTCACCCAACAATGCTAATTACTGATGAAGACACTTAACAGCAGGCTTCCCCTGGCCCTGCAGTGTTTGCTCAGAGCCAGAGGATGGACCTAACAGTGACCATAGGTCAATATCCCCTTTTGTTGTTTAGTCAGCTTCAATTTGACACCAGGTTATTCTGGTTTCCTGGCTGACTTTGAAGTTGAGCTTTCCTCACAACATCCTAGCAATGATTAACAGTGTCTCTTCTGAGGGCAACATAGGCGTTATATTATTATGGACCTCCTGGCGTAACATACAAACAATATATTTTGGCCTTTACCTCTTTCAGTCAGTTGTCACTGTGATGCAGTTAGCAATAACAATACTCCCTAGCACTGGTCTGCCTGTCATCATATGAGCAAAACACTAATTATGCCTATAAACTAGATGTCTCAATATGTGTTGCTTTTCTTTTACCTACATAGTAATACAAAATGAAAAGTATTTGAAAACAAAATATATGAACAAGTATTTGAAATACTTTTCAATGTATTCCTATTTAAATACATTTATATTTAAAAAGTATTTGTAATCCATCAAGAATATTTGTATTTAAATACATTTCAATGTATTTGACCCCGTGTCTGGATGGGACAAACACAGAATGGTTGTGGATTTAGACAGGTTTACAGTTTGCACTTAATTAAACATAATAGACAGGGATTTAGCAGCTAACTGCCCAGACCCAGTCAGGATTCTGGATGTTGGAAACATGACCAGTCATTCACACCATACTGACAGAGCAAACAGTACAGGTGGGGCTGTGGCCTGGCTTCTAAAATTACAAAGCAAGATTTTACAGGATGCTTATCTCCTGCAGTGCTTCCCAGGTACTATCACAATATAACTTGTACTTTGTACTAAGCAGGAGGGTGAGGAGATGTTGCTTCTCTGGGAAGAGAAGGTATTAATTAGGGAAATCTGACTGAATATTTATTTAACTGAAATGCTCAACAGTAATAGAAAATGAATACCTTGATTATGATTACATTTATTAGATTACTTCTAATATTGCCATTTTTGCTTGCAACTGTTCATATGAAAAAAATGTAATCGTGAGAAGTAATCGTGAGTACGATTACTTTGGTAATGTACTCGAGTACGAGTACGATTACTTTCCTTCGTACTCGAGAGTACGAGTACTCAAAAAGTACTCGTACTCAAGTACGAGTACAAGTACACGAGTACGAAGATTCCATCTCTGGTGTGTGTGTGTGTGTGTGTGTGTGTGTGGGGGGGGGGGTGGGGTGTGTGTGTGTGTGTGTGTGTGGGTGTGTGTGCCCAGGGCATGTGCCAGGGCATGTGCTTGTGTCTATGACTGCACCTGTGTCTAAGGTTGTGTCTGCCTGTGTCTATGGCTGCATCTGTGTCTAAGGTTGTGTCTATGGCTGCATCTGCCTGTGTCTGCCTATGTATATGGCTGTGTCTGAGTCTATGGCTATGCTGTGTCTGTAGCTGTGTCTATGGCTCAGCCTGTGTCTGTAGCTGAGTCTGTGACTCTGTGTCTATAGCTGTGTTGATCTATGGCTGTGTCTGTGGCAGTGTCTATGGCTGTGTCTGTGGCAGTGTCTGGGGCTGTGGCTGTGGCAGTGTCTGTGGCAGTGTCTGTGGCTGTGGCAGTGTCTGTGGCAGTGTCTGTGGCAGTGTCTGTGGCTGTGTCTGTGGCAGTGTCTGTGGCAGTGGCAGTGTCTGTGGCAGTGTCTGTGGCAGTGTCTGTGGCAGTGTCTGTGGCAGTGGCTGTGGCAGTGGCAGTGTCTGTGGCAGTGGCAGTGTCTGTGGCAGTGGCTGTGGCAGTGTCTGTGGCAGTGGCTGTGGCAGTGGCAGTGTCTGTGGCAGTGTCTGTGGCAGTGTCTGTGGCAGTGTCTGTGGCAGTGTCTGTGGCAGTGTCTGTGGCAGTGGCTGTGGCAGTGGCAGTGTCTGTGGCAGTGTCTGTGGCAGTGTCTGTGGCAGTGGCTGTGGCTGTGGCAGTGGCTGTGGCAGTGTCTGTGGCAGTGTCTGTGGCAGTGTCTGTGGCAGTGTCTGTGGCAGTGTCTGTGGCAGTGTCTGTGGCAGTGTCTATTGCTGTGGCTGTGTATGTGGCAGTGTCTGTGGCTGTGGCAGTGTCTGTGGCTGTGGCTGTGGCAGTGGCAGTGTCTGTGGCAGTGGCAGTGTCTGTGGCAGTGTCTGTGGCTGTGGCAGTGTCTGTGGCAGTGTCTGTGGCAGTGTCTGTGGCAGTGGCAGTGTCTGTGGCAGTGTCTGTGGCAGTGTCTGTGGCAGTGTCTGTGGCAGTGGCTGTGGCAGTGTCTGTGGCAGTGTCTGTGGCAGTGTCTGTGGCAGTGGCAGTGGCTGTGGCAGTGGCAGTGGCAGTGTCTGTGGCAGTGTCTGTGGCAGTGTCTGTGGCAGTGTCTGTGGCAGTGGCAGTGTCTGTGGCAGTGTCTATTGCTGTGGCTGTGTATGTGGCAGTGTCTGTGGCAGTGTCTGTGGCTGTGTCTGTGGCAGTGTCTGTGGCAGTGTCTGTGGCAGTGTCTGTGCACTGGACGAATCTGCTGGGATTGGGATGCTGAGTCATTTGTTATTGTTTACATTTCTAAACACAACATGTTTACTGAGCATGATCAGCCACTGCCTCGCTGTGTATATGTGTATTGTACACAGCCACTGGTAGTGAAGAGTAAGTGACACACAGATCAAGAGACATCTTGGTGCAGTAAAATATGTGCACAATTTTGTGACTTCAGACACCAGAACATCACATCACCTGAGATTACACCACAACATAATCCCTGTCAACTCCTGAGAAACTGTATATTGGATAACCTTTTTATTGACTGAGTACTGAGAAAAAAGAGCTCAGTTGCTTCTAAAGTCTGTGCATTGGCTTCCTGTCCGATATCATATCGTCTTTACAATCTGTACCATTACTTACCAGGCACTTCCTGTAAGCAGCTATTGTATTTACATTCTTTGCTTACTCCTGTAAGAAAACCTCTTAAGCTTTGACCATCTAATTATGATTTACTTTTTGCCCCTAAAGTCAATACTAGTATTATGTGGATGCGCTTACGCTTTGGAATATGCTTCCTTCTAGTGATAAATCAGTTGAAAATATTGCTAAATTCTGCCGTTACTTGCCCTAATACTCTTGCTCTCAGTTCAGTGACTTGCCCTATTACTCTTGCTCTCAGTTCAGTAACTTGCCCTAATACTCTTGCTCTCAGTCCAGTGACTTGCCCTATTACTCTTGCTCTCAGTTCAGTGACTTGCCCTAATACTCTTGCTCTCAGTTCAGTGACTTGCCCTATTGCTCTTGCTCTCAGTTCAGTGACTTGCCCTATTACTCTTGCTCTCAGTTCAGTGACTTGCCCTAATACTCTTGCTCTCAGTTCAGTAACTTGCCCTATTACTCTTGCTCTCAGTTCAGTGACTTGCCCTAATACTCTTGCTCTCAGTTCAGTGACTTGCCCTATTACTCTTGCTCTCAGTTCAGTGACTTGCCCTATTACTCTTGCTCTCAGTTCAGTGACTTGCCCTAATACTCTTGCTCTCAGTTCAGTGATTTGCCCTATTACTCTTGCTCTCAGTTCAGTGACTTGCCCTAATACTCTTGCTCTCAGTTCAGTGACTTGCCCTATTACTCTTGCTCTCAGTTCAGTGACTTGCCCTATTACTCTTGCTCTCAGTTCAGTGACTTGCCCTAATACTCTTGCTATCAGTTCAGTGATTTGCCCTATTACTCTTGCTCTCAGTTCAGTGACTTGCCCTAATACTCTTGCTCTCAGTTCAGTGACTTGCCCTAATACTCTTGCTCTCAGTTCAGTGACTTGCCCTAATACTCTTGCTCTCAGTTCAGTGACTTGCCCTATTACTCTTGCTCTCAGTTCAGTGACTTGCCCTATTACTCTTGCTCTCAGTTCAGTGACTTGCCCTAATTACTCTTGCTCTCAGTTCAGTAACTTGCCCTATTACTCTTGCTCTCAGTTCAGTGACTTGCCCTATTACTCTTGCTCTCAGTTCAGTGACTTGCCCTAATTTCTCTTGCTCTCAGTTCAGTGACTTTTCCCTATTACTCTTGCTCTCAGTTCAGTGACTTGCCCTAATACTCTTGCTCTCAGTTCAGTGACTTGCCCTAATTTCTCTTGCTCTCAGTTCAGTGACTTGCCCTATTACTCTTGCTCTCAGTTCAGTGACTTGCCCTAATACTCTTGCTCTCAGTTCAGTGACTTGCCCTATTACTCTTGCTCTCAGTTCAGTGACTTGCCCTATTACTCTTGCTCTCAGTTCAGTGACTTGCCCTATTACTCTTGCTCTCAGTTCAGTGACTTGACCTATTACTCTTGCTCTCAGTTCAGTGACTTGACCTATTACTCTTGCTCTCAGTTCAGTGACTTGCTCTATTACTCTTGCTCTCAGTTCAGTGACTTGCCCTATTACTCTTGCTCTCAGTTCAGTGACTTGCCCTATTACTCTTGCTCTCAGTTCAGTGACTTGCCCTATATACTCTTGCTCTCAGTTCAGTGACTTGCCCTATTACTCTTGCTCTCAGTTCAGTGACTTGCCCTATTACTCTTGCTCTCAGTTCAGTGACTTGCCCTATTACTCTTGCTCTCAGTTCAGTGACTTGACTTATTACTCTTGCTCTCAGTTCAGTGACTTGACTTATTACTCTTGCTCTCAGTTCAGTGACTTGCCCTATTACTCTTGCTCTCAGTTCAGTAACTTGCCCTATTACTCTTGCTCTCAGTTCATTGACTTGCCCTATTACTCTTGCTCTCAGTTCAGTGACTTTGCCCTATTACTCTTGCTCTCAGTTCAGTGACTTGCCCTAATTACTCTTGCTCTCAGTTCAGTGACTTGACCTATTACTCTTGCTCTCAGTTCAGTGACTTGACCTATTACTCTTGCTCTCAGTTCAGTGACTTTGCTCTATTACTCTTACTCTCAGTTCAGTGACTTGCCCTATTACTCTTGCTCTCAGTTCAGTGACTTGCCCTATTACTCTTGCTCTCAGTTCAGTGACTTGCCTAATACTCTTGCTCTCAGTTCAGTGACTTGCCCTATTACTCTTGCTCTCAGTTCAGTGACTTGCCCTATTACTCTTGCTCTCAGTTCAGTGACTTGACTTATTACTCTTGCTCTCAGTTCAGTGACTTGACTTATTACTCTTGCTCTCAGTTCAGTGACTTGCCCTATTACTCTTGCTCTCAGTTAAGTGACTTGACCTATTACTCTTGCTCTCAGTTCAGTGACTTGCCCTATTACTCTTACTCTCAGTTCATTGACTTGCCCTATTACTCTTACTCTCAGTTCAGTGACTTGACCTATTATTCTTGCTCTCAGTTCAGTGACTTGCCCTATTACTCTTGCTCTCAACAATGAAAACACTTTACAGTTTGGGCCATTTCAGAAACAGTATTTGGTATAGGTGTCATAATTCTTTTGTTTCCTTGGAATAGAAATGTGGGACATTAGTTTTCGCCAGAAGATTAGTTAGTCACACAAGTTAGTGGTCTTTGTCACATGTTGGTGCCGTTCGTGAACTTTGTCACAAGTTTTGTCTGTCGTAATAGGTGGTCTCCAAAGTGGGTGTCTCTGTTGCAGGTTTGATCAGCCGCAATGTGTCAGAAAAAGAGACAAGTGAAAGAAGCAGTAGACCAGACCATGAGAGTGACTCACCCACTGGAGGCTTCCACCTGGCTGACGCCATGGACTTCTGCAAGCATGGCATTGAAGTAAGTGTAGCTGACAGTCACATGGCATTGAAGTAAGTGTAGCTGACAGTCACATGGCATTGAAGTAAGTGTAGCTGATGCTGAAGTCACATGGCATTGAAGTAAGTGTAGCTGATGCCTGACAGTCACATGGCATTGAAGTAAGTGTAGCTGACGCCTGACAGTCACATGGCATTGAAGCAAGTGTAGCTGACGCCTGACAGTCACATGGCATTGAAGTAAGTGTAGCTGACGCCTGACAGTCCATGGCATTGAAGCAAGTGTAGCTGACGCCTGACAGTCACATGGCATTGAAGTAAGTGTAGCTGACGCCTGACAGTCACATGGCATTGAAGTAAGTGTAGCTGACGCCTGACAGTCACATGGCATTGAAGTAAGTGTAGCTGACGCCTGACAGTCACATGGCATTGAAGTAAGTGTAGCTGACAGTCACATGGCATTGAAGTAAGTGTAGCTGACAGTCACATGGCATTGAAGTAAGTGTAGCTGACAGTCACATGGCATTGAAGTAAGTGTAGCTGACAGTCACATGGCATTGAAGTAAGTGTAGCTGACAGTCACATGGCATTGAAGTAAGTGTAGCTGATGCCTGACAGTCACATGGCATTGAAGTAAGTGTAGCTGACAGTCACATGGCATTGAAGTAAGTGTAGCTGACAGTCACATGGCATTGAAGTAAGTGTAGCTGACAGTCACATGGCATTGAAGTAAGTGTAGACTGACAGTCACATGGCATTGAAGTAAGTGTAGCTGAAGTCACATGGCATTGAAGTAAGTGTAGCTGACAGTCACATGGCATTGAAGTAAGTGTAGCTGACAGTCACATGGCATTGAAGTAAGTGTAGCTGACAGTCACATGGCATTGAAGTAAGTGTAGCTGACAGTCACATGGCATTGAAGTAAGTGTACTGACGCCTGACAGTCACATGGCATTGAAGTAAGTGTAGCTGACAGTCACATGGCATTGAAGTAAGTGTAACTGACGCCTGACAGTCACATGGCATTGAAGTAAGTGTAGCTGACAGTCACATGACATTGAAGTAAGTGTAGCTGATAGTCACATGGCATTGAAGTAAGTGTAGCTGACAGTCACATGGCATTGAAGTAAGTGTAGCTGACAGTCACATGGCATTGAAGTAAGTGTAGCTGACAGTCACATGGCATTGAAGTAAGTGTAGCTGACAGTCACATGGCATTGAAGTAAGTGTAGCTGACAGTCACATGGCATTGAAGTAAGTGTAGCTGACCTAGTCACATGGCATTGAAGTAAGTGTAGCTGACAGTCACATGGCATTGAAGTAAGTGTAGCTGATAGTCACATGGCATTGAAGTAAGTGTAGCTGACAGTCACATGGCATTGAAGTAAGTGTAGCTGACGCCTGACAGTCACATGGCATTGAAGTAAGTGTAGCTGACAGTCACATGGCATTGAAGTAAGTGTAGCTGATAGTCACATGGCATTGAAGTAAGTGTAGCTGACAGTCACATGGCATTGAAGTAAGTGTAGCTGATAGTCACATGGCATTGAAGTAAGTGTAGCTGACAGTCACATGGCATTGAAGTAAGTGTAGCTGATAGTCACATGGCATTGAAGTAAGTGTAGCTGACAGTCACATGGCATTGAAGTAAGTGTAGCTGATAGTCACATGGCATTGAAGTAAGTGTAGCTGATAGTCACATGGCATTGACATAAGTGTAGGCGACAGCTAGTAGCTAGCTACATGATATATTTGATGTTGATTTAGTAATTTGTAATGTTGTAAAATGTATAATACCCTATTGACCAAATTGTCTGGTCACCTGAAAATTACTGAATATGGAACATCACTAATCATTGTCCCTGTTTTTGTAGACAATTGTAGAGGACGACGTGACAAAGCGGTTTGATGCAGCTGGTAAGTATTTGTTTAGTATGTTGACTATATCCCACCACAAATCACTTAAAGCTGTCGTACACAGGCTGGTCACTGTGAGTACACAGGCTGGTCACTGTGAGTACGCAGGCTGGTCACTGTGAGTACACAGGCTGGTCACTGTGAGTACGCAGGCTGGACACTGTGAGTACACAGGCTGGTCACTGTGAGTACACAGGCTGGTCACTGTGAGTACACAGGCTGGACACTGTGAGTACACAGGCTGGTCACTGAGTACGCAGGCTGATCACTGTGAGTACACAGGCTGGTCACTGTGAGTACGCAGGCTGGTCACTGTGAGTACACAGGCTGGTCACTGTGAGTACACAGGCTGGTCACTGTGAGTACACAGGCTGGTCACTGAGTACGCAGGCTGATCACTGTGAGTACACAGGCTGGTCACTGTGAGTACACAGGCTGGTCACTGTGAGTACACAGGCTGGTCACTGTGAGTACACAGGCTGGTCACTGTGAGTACACAGGCTGGTCACTGTGAGTACACAGGCTGGTCACTGTGAGTACACAGGCTGGTCACTGTGAGTACACAGGCTGGTCACTGTGAGTACACTGGCTGGTCACTGTGAGTACACAGGCTGGTACACTGTGAGTACACAGGCTGGTCACTGTGAGTACACAGGCTGGTCACTGTGAGTACACAGGCTGGTCACTGTGAGTACACAGGCTGGTCACTGTGAGTACACAGGCTGGTCACTGTGAGTACGCAGGCTGGTCACTGTGAGTACACAGGCTGGTCACTGTGAGTACACAGGCTGGTCACTGTGAGTACACAGGCTGGTCACTGTGAGTACACAGGCTGGTCACTGTGAGTACACAGGCTGGATCACTGTGAGTACACAGGCTGGTCACTGTGAGTACACAGGCTGGTCACTGTAGTACACAGGCTGTCACTGTGAGTACAGGCTGGTCACTGTGAGTACACAGGCTGGTCACTGTGAGTACACAGGCTGGTCACTGAGTACGCAGGCTGATCACTGTGAGTACACAGGCTGGTCACTGTGAGTACACAGGCTGGTCACTGTGAGTACACAGGCTGGTCACTGTGAGTACACAGGCTGGTCACTGAGTACGCAGGCTGATCACTGTGAGTACACAGGCTGGTCACTGTGAGTACACAGGCTGGTCACTGTGAGTACACAGGCTGGTCACTGTGAGTACGCAGGCTGGACACTGTGAGTACACAGGCTGGTCACTGAGTACACAGGCTGATCACTGTGAGTACACTGGCTGGTCACTGTGAGTACACAGGCTGGACACTGTGAGTACACAGGCTGGTCACTGTGAGTACACAGGCTGGTCACTGTGAGTACACAGGCTGGTCACTGTGAGTACGCAGGCTGGTCACTGTGAGTACACAGGCTGGTCACTGTGAGTACACAGGCTGGTCACTGTGAGTACACAGGCTGGTCACTGAGTACGCAGGCTGATCACTGTGAGTACACAGGCTGGTCACTGTGAGTACACAGGCTGGTCACTGTGAGTACACAGGCTGGTCACTGTGAGTACACAGGCTGGTCACTGTGAGTACACAGGCTGGTCACTGTGAGTACCAGGCTGGTCACTGTGAGTACACAGGCTGGTCACTGTGAGTACACAGGCTGGTCACTGTGAGTACACAGGCTGGTCACTGTGAGTACACAGGCTGGTCACTGTGAGTACACAGGCTGGTCACTGTGAGTACACAGGCTGGTCACTGAGTACACAGGCTGATCACTGTGAGTACACTGGCTGGTCACTGTGAGTACACAGGCTGGACACTGTGAGTACACAGGCTGGACACTGTGAGTACACAGGCTGGTCACTGTGAGTACACAGGCTGGTCACTGTGAGTACACAGGCTGGTCACTGTGAGTACACAGGCTGGTCACTGTGAGTACGCAGGCTGGTCACTGTGAGTACACAGGCTGGTCACTGTGAGTACACAGGCTGGTCACTGTGAGTACACAGGCTGGTCACTGTGAGTACACAGGCTGGTCACTGAGTACGCAGGCTGATCACTGTGAGTACACAGGCTGGTCACTGAGTACGCAGGCTGGTCACTGTGAGTGCCCAGGCTGGTCACTGTGAGTACCCAGGCTGGTCACTGTGACTGGTTGAATAAGACACTGGTGTCAGTTGAGTAAACGTGCACATGTGTGGTCAGGTGGTCAGTTGGACACTTGTCATACTGCCATGTCACAGTTAATAAATTAAGAAAGAAAGTATAGGAAATTAGTCCTGTAAATACAGTCACCTGGCTAAACAGGTCACATTAGCCCAGTCACTAGGACGACCTTATAAGGGATGTACCACAGAATGTTTTTAAAATCATTGACAGCGTTCGCTTTTAATTTACATTTATTAGCATAAAATAATAAATGGCATGATTTTAGACCCAGCTGCTATTTGATTATTTGTTTTCTTAATTTAGTTTTGTTTGTTTTTTGTTTCATTAGAATTACCATCGTGGAATCTACTGACGAGAACAAACACAAACTATCAGTTCATCAGGTATGTGAACAAACGATTCACCTTTGACCCATTGTGCCTGTTGATCACATTTTCAAGACACCAGGAAACAGTGACAACTGAAGTGTCAGAACTTGAGTGTTACTTTGATAACACCCACACTCAACCGTTCCAGGGTGTCATGACTAATGTGTTGCTTTGATAACACCCACACTCAACCGTTCCAGGGTGTCATGACTAATGTGTTGCTTTGATAACATCCACACTCAACAGTTCCAGGGTGTCATGACTAATGTGTTGCTTTGATAACACCCACACTCAACCGTTCCAGGGTGTCATGACTAATGTGTTGCTTTGATAACACCCACACTCAACCATTCCAGGGTGTCATGACTAATGTGTTGCTTTGATAACACCCACACTCAACAGTTCCAGGGTGTCATGACTAATGTGTTGCTTTGATAACACCCACACTCAACCATTCCAGGGTGTCATGACTAATGTGTTGCTTTGATAACACCCACACTCAACCGTTCCAGGGTGTCATGACTAATGTGTTGCTTTGATAACACCCACACTCAACAGTTCCAGGGTGTCATGACTAATGTGTTGCTTTGATAACACCCACACTCAACAGTTCCAGGGTGTCATGACTAATGTGTTGCTTTGATAACACACACAACATATCTAGGGTATCATGACTAATGTGTTGCTTTGATAACACACACAACATATCTAGGGTATCATGACTAATGTGTTGCTTTGATAACACCCACACACAACATATCCAGGGTGTCATGACTAATGTGTTGCTTTGATAACACCCACACACAACATATCCAGGGTGTCATGACTAATGTGTTGCTTTGATAACACCCACACACAACATATCCAGGGTGTCATGACTAATGTGTTGCTTTGATAACACCCACACACAACATATCCAGGGTGTCATGACTAATGTGTTGCTTTGATAACACCCACACACAACATATCCAGGATGTCATGACTAATGTGTTGCTTTGATAACACACATGCATACACACACTTGCACACTTAAATCCTGTGTCAGGCCTCGGGTATTAATATATTGTGTGTGTGCGTGTGCGTGTGCGTGCGTGTGTGTGTGTGTGTGTGAGCATAAACTCTTGTATGCTCACTCATAATAAAAAAACTCAGGTATTACTTTCTAACTAAGTAGATTGTGCCACATGAAAATAATACTGGGTTCTCTTATTTGAATTCTGCAATATTTCTTCCCAACAGTTTGCGGCTGACAATTCTATGGTTCTCTGGCTTCATATTACGCTACATCATCCTCTTTCCTGCCAGGTGAGTCATATTACGCTACATCATCCTCTTTCCTGCCAGGTGAGTCATATTACGCTACATCATCCTCTTTCCTGCCAGGTGAGTCATATTACACTACATCATCCTCTTTCCTGCCAGGTGAGTCATATTACACTACATCATCCTCTTTCCTGCCAGGTGAGTCATATTACACTACATCATCCTCTTTCCAGCCAGGTGAGTCATATTATGCTACATCATCCTCTTTCCTGCCAGGTGAGTCATATTACACTACATCATCCTCTTTCCTGCCAGGTGAGTCATATTACACTACATCATCCTCTTTCCTGCCAGGTGAGTCATATTACACTACATCATCCTCTTTCCTGCCAGGTGAGTCATATTACACTACATCATCCTCTTTCCTGCCAGGTGAGTCATATTACACTACATCATCCTCTTTCCTGCCAGGTGAGTCATATTACACTACATCATCCTCTTTCCTGCCAGGTGAGTCATATTACACTACATCATCCTCTTTCCAGCCAGGTGAGTCATATTACACTAAATCATCCTCTTTCCTGCCAGGTGAGTCATATTACGCTACATCCTCCTCTTTCCAGCCAGGTGAGTCATATTACGCTACATCCTCCTCTTTCCAGCCAGGTGAATCATTGAATGAGTAAAGGTAAGTTCTTATATTGTGCAATATCCAATCCTCAGGATTGCTCAAACATTTTACTCACTGCCACACCTGTTCAATTGAGCACTGTCTCAGCTTCTCTGGGAAGCATGGAGTGAACAACCTTTGTAGAGTTCCAACCTTTTCCTTGCTGATAGAAGAAATATAATCAAATGGATGTTAGTACGTAAATGTAATTGCCAAATTGAAAAACAATTGTACAAGTAATTTAACTAGTTCCAAAAATGTGAACCAGAGAATCTAAAACCTGTGTCCTGTGTCCTGTGTGCTGTTCCGGTGTCCCAGTGCGTCATGTTGGTATATTACTGTACTGTTCCACTGTGTGATGTATTGGTGTACTGTAGAGCATGTTCTATATTGCAGTATACACATCTGTTATTTGTTACAACCCTACAAACTTCCAAGGAACATACGTGACAACAGCAACATTACAATTCAAGAAGCAATTAAAGACATTTTTATTTTCCACATAACTAGTTTCACACAACGAACATTATATTTTAGCTAATTTATTATTACGATGTATATACATATATTATTTATCTTATTTATTTTTATTACTATCAGTGCAGTATAGCGGGTTCTAATGTTTTGTCTGTAATGTCTATGTTTAATATTCATTTTTTTTAAAGAATTACATAATTTATACATAGCCAATTTTACACGGTTTTTATCATAGTGTCTCATTACTTTATATTATTATCATTATTACTGTCACCATTATTTTAATCAGTATATGCAAATTTACATGTATGTACACACCCGTGAACGGGACAGCCGTCCTGGATTTGATGGTGTCAAAATAAAGTTATTATTATTAAGTGATGTGTCTATTGAAGTCTATTCATTGTATGTTATAATTGATTTTTATTTGGAATCATATTCGTTTCTTTAGTATCTCAATAGTGAGAACAGATGAATGCTTTAGGATGTTTGAATAATTTAGTTACAAAAATCTTATATTATGTATATATAATATTTTTCATATCTTGATTTTATACCAGAGAATGTCCATTTGTCAAATTAAACATCTATGATTGACCTGTTTCAGATTTGTGCTGGCCATCTTTGCCATTGGACTCATGATTGTTGGAACAGCTGTGATTGGTTACATGCCAGACGGCAGGTACGTTACACATTACACTGTAACATGACTCACTGGTTACATGCCAGACGGCAGGTACGTTACACTTAACACTGTAACATGACTCATTGGTTACATGCCATACAGCAGGTATGTTACACATTGTAACATGACTCACTGGTTACATGCCAGACAGCAGGTTTGTTACACAATATACATTGTAACATAACTTATTGGTTAGTTTTCTTGTTGATGCATTCACAAGTTGAATAGTCACACCTTCTCTAGTTGTCTTGTTGTTGCAACAGGTTAAATATGTCACACCTGTAGTTGTCTTGTTGTTGTTGTGACAGGTTAAAAAAGTCACACCTTCTATAGTTGTCTTGTTGTTGTGGCAGGTTAAAGAAGTCACACCTTCTATAGTTGTCTTGTTGTTGTTGTGACAGGTTAAAGAAGTCACACCTTCTATAGTTTTCTTGTTGTTGTTGTGATAGGTTAAAAAAAGTCACACCTTCCATAGTTGTCTTGTTGTTGTGATAGGTTAAAAAAGTCACACCTTCCATAGTTGTCTTGTTGTTGTGATAGGTTAAATAAGTCACACCTTCATAGTTGTCTTGTTGTTGTTGTGACAGGTTAAAGAAGTCACACCTTCTATAGTTGTCTTGTTGTTGTGACAGGTTAAATAAGTCACACCTTCTATAGTTGTCTTGTTGTTGTTGTGACAGGTTAAATAAGTCACACCTTCTATAGTTGTCTTGTTGTTATTGTGACAGGCTAAATAAGTCACACCTTCTATAGTTGTCTTGTTGTTGTTGTGGCAGGTTAAAGAAGTCACACCTTCTGTAGTTGTCTTGTTGTCGTGACAGGCTACAGACGTCACACCTTCTATAGTTGTCTTGCTGTTGTGACAGGTTAAATAAGTCACACCTTCTATAGTTGTCTTGTGTTGTGACAGGTTAAATAAGTCACACCTTCTATAGTTGTCTTGTTGTTGTTGTGACAGGTTAAATAAGTCACACCTTCTATAGTTGTCTTGTTGTTGTTGTGACAGGTTAAATAAGTCACACCTTCTATAGTTGTCTTGTTGTTGTTGTGACAGGTTAAATAAGTCACACCTTCTATAGTTGTCTTGTTGTTGTGGCAGGATAAAGAAGTCACACCTTCTATAGTTGTCTTGTTGTTGTGACAGGCTAAAGAAGTCACACCTGTAATTGTCTTGTTGTTGATGTGAGTTAAAGTCACCCTTCTGTGTTGTCTTGTTTGTGACAGGCTACAGACGTCACACCTTCTATAGTTGTCTTGCTGTTGTGACAGGTTAAATAAGTCACACCTTCTATAGTTGTCTTGTTGTTGTTGTGACAGGTTAAAGACATCACACCTTCTATAGTTGTCTTGTTGTTGTGATAGGTTAAATAAGTCACACCTTCTATAGTTGTCTTGTTGGTGTGACAGGTTAAATAAGTCACACCTTCTATAGTTGTCTTGTTGTTGTGACAGGTTAAAGACATCACACCTTCTATATTTCTTGTTGTTAGTTGTGGCAGGTTAAAGAGTCACACCTTCTGTGTTTCTTGTTGCTGACAGTAAGATCATTCTAAGTTGTCTTGTTTGACAGGTTAAATGAATCACACCTTCTAAGTTGTCTTGTTGCTGACAGGTTAAAGAATCACACCTTCTATAGTTGTCTTGTTGTTGTGATAGGTTAGAATAAGTCACACCTTCTATAGTTGTCTTGTTGGTGTGACAGGTTAAATAAGTCACACCTTCTATAGTGTCTTGTTGTTGTGACAGGTTAAAGACATCACACCTTCTATAGTTGTCTTGTTGTTGTGACAGGTTAAATAAGTCACACCTTCTATAGTTGTCTTGTTGTTGTGACAGGCTAAAGAAGTCACACCTTCTATAGTTGTCTTGCTGTTGTTGTTATAGGTTAAAGAAGTCACACCTTCCATAGTTGTCTTTTGTTGTGACAGGTTAAATAAGTCACACCTTCTATAGTTGTCTTGTTGTTGTTGTGACAGGTTAAAGAAGTCACACCTATAGTTGTCTTGTTGTTGTTACAGGTTAAATAAGTCACACCTTCTATAGTTGTCTTGTTGTTGTTGTGACAGGTTAAAGAAGTCACACCTTCTATAGTTGTCTTGTTGTTATGACAGGTTAAAGAAGTCACACCTTCTATAGTTGTCTTGTTGTTGTTGTGACAGGTTAAAGAAGTCACACCTTCTATAGTTGTCTTGTTGTTGTGACAGGTTAAAGAAGTCACACCTTCTATAGTTGTCTTGTTGTTGTTGTGACAGGTTAAAGAAGTCACACCTTCATAGTTGTCTTGTTGTTGTGACAGGTTAAATAAGTCACACCTTCTATAGTTGTCTTGTTGTTGTGACAGGTTAAAGAAGTCACACCTTCTATAGTTGTCTTGTTGTTGTTGTGACAGGTTAAAGAAGTCACACCTTCTATAGTTGTCTTGTTGTTGTGACAGGTTAAAGAAGTGGTGCAACTACAGACTGTCTGTCACCTGCTACAGGATCATGTCCCGTGCCTTCACAGCTATCATCTCCTTCCACAACAGGTGAGTACAGAGACACCGCACAGTAGATCACTACAGTGTCACTGCACAGTAGATCACTACAGTGACACTGCACAGTAGATCACTACAGTGACACTGCACAGTAGATCACTACGGTGACACCGCACAGTAGATCACTACGGTGACACCGCACAGTAGATCACTACAGTGACACCGCACAGTAGATCACTACAGTGACACTGCACAGTAGATCACTACAGTGACACCGCACAGTAGATCACTACAGTGACACGCACAGTAGATCACTACAGTGACACCGCACAGTAGATCACTACAGTGACACTGCACAGTAGATCACTACAGTGACACCGCACAGTAGATCACTACGTGACACCGCACAGTAGATCACTACAGTGACACCGCACAGTAGATCACTACAGTGACACTGCACAGTAGATCACTACAGTGACACTGCACAGTAGATCACTACGGTGACACCGCACAGTAGATCACTACGGTGACACCGCACAGTAGATCACTACAGTGACACCTGCACAGTAGATCACTACAGTGACACGCACAGTAGATCACTACGGTGACACGCACAGTAGATCATACAGTGACACGCACAGTAGATCACTACGTGCACCGCACAGTAGATCACTACAGTGACACTGCACAGTAGATCACTACAGTGACACCGCACAGTAGATCACTACGGTGACACCGCACAGTAGATCACTACGGTGACACCGCACAGTAGATCACTACGGTGACACCGCACAGTAGATCACTACGTGACACTGCACAGTAGATCACTACGTGACACTGACGTGATCACTCGTCACGCACAGTAGATCACTACAGTGACACCGACAAGTAGATCACTACAGGTGACACGCACAGTAGATCACTACAGTGCACGCACAGTAGATCACTACGTGACACCGCACAGTAGATCACTACGGTGACACGCACAGTAGATCACTACGTGCACTGCACAGTAGATCACTACGTGACACTGCACAGTAGATCCTACGTGACACTGCAGTAGATCACTGACAGTGACACTGCACAGTAGATCACTACGGTGATCACTGCACAGTAGATCACTACGTGCACTGCACAGTAGATCACTACCACAGTAATCACTACGTGACACTGCACAGTAGATCACTACGGTGACACTGCACAGTAGATCACTACAGTGCACTGCACAGTAGATCACTACGGTGACACTGCACAGTAGATCACTACGTGACACTGCACAGTAGATCACTACAGTGTACCTGCACAGTAGATCACTACGGTGTCACTGCACAGTAGATCACTACGGTGACACTGCACAGTAGATCACTACAGTGATCACTGCACAGTAGATCACTACGGTGACACTGCACAGTAGATCACTACGGTGACACTGCACAGTAGATCACTACAGTGACACTGCACAGTAGATCACTACAGTGACACGCACAGTAGATCACTACGTGCACGCACAGTAGATCACTACAGTGACACTGCACAGTAGATCACTACAGTGACACTGCACAGTAGATCACTACGGTGACACGCACAGTAGATCACTACGGTGACACTGCACAGTAGATCACTACGGTGACACTGCACAGTAGATCACTACGGTGACACTGCACAGTAGATCACTACAGTGACACTGCACAGTAGATCACTACGGTGACACTGCACAGTAGATCACTACGGTGACACTGCACAGTAGATCACTACGGTGTCACTGCACAGTAGATCACTACGGTGACACTGCACAGTAGATCACTACGGTGACACTGCACAGTAGATCACTACGGTGACACTGCACAGTAGATCACTACGGTGACACTGCACAGTAGATCACTACAGTGACACTGCACAGTAGATCACTACAGTGACACTGCACAGTAGATCACTACAGTGATCACTGCACAGTAGATCACTACAGTGACACTGCACAGTAGATCACTACGGTGACACTGCACAGTAGATCACTACAGTGACACTGCACAGTAGATCACGTACATGCACAGTAGATCACACGTAGACACTCACAGTAGATCACAATGACACTGCACAGTAGATCACTACAGTGACACTGCACAGTAGATCACTACAGTGACACTGCACAGTAGATCACTACGGTGACACTGCACAGTAGATCACTACGGTGACACTGCACAGTAGATCACTACGGTGACACTGCACAGTAGATCACTACGGTGACACTGCACAGTAGATCACTACGGTGACACTGCGTGATCATACCTCAGTAGATCACTACGGTGACACTGCACAGTAGATCACTACGGTGACACTGCACAGTAGATCACTACAGTGACACTGCACAGTAGATCACTACGGTGACACTGCACAGTAGATCACTACGGTGACACTGCACAGTAGATCACTACGGTGACACTGCACAGTAGATCACTACGGTGACACTGCACAGTAGATCACTACGTACACTGCACAGTAGATCACTACGTGACACTGCACAGTAGATCACTACGGTGACACTGCACAGTAGATCACTACAGTGACACTGCACAGTAGATCACTACGGTGACACTGCACAGTAGATCACTACGGTGACACTGCACAGTAGATCAGTACAGTGTCATTCCAACGTAGGCAGTTCTCACTCTCCAGTAGGTAAGTACAGTATCATACAAATGTAGTTCAGTATTGTGCCATTCCAAACTAGCCCTCTACAGTGTCCCACCACAACATGTGTTCTGTGAAGGTTACTGCCTTGTTATGTCTAATTCATGAGGAAGTTACAGCGCATTACACCGAGATGATTTGGTTGGGATTCTCTTGTGGCTTTATAAAGCTGCCAGTTTTGTTCATTAAGTTGTATAAATGAATACCTGGCTACAAACGGTGGTGGATATAAATAAATGCTGTATACCTGTTAATTGTTGCATGGCTGTGTGCTGTGGTTGGTCGTACTGAGTGAACTGATGTGTCTGTGGCAGGGAGAACCGCGCCAAGAGTGGAGGCATTTGTGTCGCCAATCACACCTCACCCATCGACATCATCATCCTCGGCTGTGACAACTGCTACGCCATGGTAAACCTCTCTCTATACACATCTGTCTCGCACTCCCTCTCCATCTCCCTGTCCCTCTGTCTCTGCCTCACCCCTCCATCTCCCTCTCTCTATCTCCCTCTCTCTCTCTCTCTCTCTCTCCATATTTCTCTCCTCTCCTCTACTCTCTCCCTATCTCCCTCCCTCTCTCTCCCTCCCTCTCTCTCTCTCAACCAAATTTCCAGGGTGGATTCAGTGGTATGTTTGTGTCTATAAAAGGGCCAGGCTCAGGCTGGGCTCAGTGGTGTGTTTGTGTCTATAAAAGGCTCAGGCTGGGCTCAGTGGTGTGTTTGTGTCTATAAAAGGGCCAGGCTCAGGCTGGGCTCAGTGGTGTGTTTTGTGTCTGTAGGTGGGCAAGGTTCAGGCTGAGTTCTGTGGTCTGTTTGTGTCTAAAGGTGGGCCAGGCTCAGGCTGGGTTCAGTGGTCTGTTTGTGTCTGTATGTGGGCCAAGCTCTGGCTGGGCTCAGTGGTGTGTTTGTGTCTGTAGGTGGGCCAGGCTCAGGCTGGGCTCATTGGTGTGTTTGTGTCTGGAGGTGGGCAAGGTTCAGGCTGAGTTCTGTGGTGTGTTTGTGTCTGGAGGTGGGCCAGGCTCAGGCTGGGCTCAGTGGTGTGTTTGTGTCTGAAGGTGGGCCAGGTTCAGGCTGGGCTCAGTGGTGTGTTTGTGTCTGTAGGTGGGCCAGGCTCAGCTCAGTGGTGTGTTTGTGTCTGTAGGTGGGCCAGGCTCAGGCTGGGCTCAGTGGTGTGTTTGTGTCTGGAGGTGGGCAAGGTTCAGGCTAGTTCTGTGGTGTGTTTGTGTCTGGAGGTGGGCCAGGCTCAGGCTGGGCTCAGTGGTGTGTTTGTGTCTGTAGGTGGGCAAGGTTCAGGCGAGTTCATGTGGTCTGTTTGTGTCTGTAGGTGGGCCAGGCTCAGGCTGAGTTCAGTGGTGTGTTTGTGCCTGTAGGTGGGCCAGGCTCAGGGTGTGTTTGTGTCTGTAGGTGGGCCAGGCTCAGTGGTGTGTTTGTGTCTGTAGGTGGGTCAGGCTCAGTGGTGTGTTTGTGCCTGTAGGTGGGCCAGGCTCAGTGGTGTGTTTGTGTCTGTAGGTGGGCCAGGCTCAGGCTGGTAGTGGTGTGTTTGTGCCTGTAGGTGGGCCAGGCTCAGTGGTGTGTTTGTGTCTGTAGGTGGCTCAGGCAGGGCTCAGTGGTGTGTTTGTGCCTGTAGGTGGGCCAGGCTCAGTGGTGTGTTTGTGTCTGTAGGTGGGCCAGGCTCAGTGGTGTGTTTGTGCTTATAGGTGGGTCAGGCTCAGGCAGAGCTCAGTGGTGTGTTTGTGTCTGAAGGTGGGCCAGGCTCAGGCTGGGCTCAGTGGTGTGTTTGTGCCTGTAGGTGGGCCAGGCTCAGGCTGGGCTCAGTGGTGTGTTTGTGTCTGTAGGTGGGTCAGGCTCAGGCAGGGCTCAGTGGTATGTTTGTGTCTGTAGGTGGGCCAGGCTCAGGATGGATTCATGGGTGTGATGCAGAGGGCAATGTCTCGAGCCGAGTCACACATCTGGTTCATGAGGTCAGAGATCAAGGACAGAATGGCTGTCGCTGAAAGGTGAGGACCCTTAGGTTTATAAAGTAAGGACCCTTGGGTTCATAAAGTAAGGACCCTTAGGTTCACAAAGTGACGACCCTGATGTTCAACATTGGTAGCATAGTGCTACTGTTTGCATCTATGATTTGCTATATTCCATGTTTGAATCCTTTTGCAGCTGTTTATATTCTTGAGCAAGTTCATTCAGTCTATGTGGATCTAATTCAATTGGTTGCTGGAATGACTTCTTTAACCTGGTGTGTATTTGTGCATGGATAGTCTTAGTGTGGTAATTGCAGTGTGGCTGAATGCTTACGGGAAAGTTGGGGTGGTGTTCGAAAGAACAGGAAGTGAAGTGTAAAGTACGGAGCAGTCCTAGGGACTGGACACTAGACTGACCACTACATTTGATGAGTCAATGTGGATTTGAATAGGTCTGTTTTGAAAATGTCAGTGTATTTAACCTCCACTAATAGACGAGCCCTGGAAAATTCAAGTAATTTCAATACCTCAGTTTCCCACAAACCACTTTGAAACCTGACACCCCTTCATTTCGGCTAGAATCAGACAGTGATCTGTCGTGTTGACATCTCCAATCAAAATAACACCAGTATCACTATGCAGAAAAACATGTCATAATTTGACAGCTATGATGGCACACTGCACAACAAATAATTTCTGCTCACTCACCACTAAATAAGACCTCACATACATTCAGGCAACCTGCATAATTCTATAGGGTACTCTTTCGTCTGGGAATGTTGGACGAACCCTTTATTATGGTCTTACATAGACTGTCTTCTTGTATTGGTTGACCACAAATCGGGCGGATCTTCTGTAGGCTGCCACAATGTTGCAACGAGTGGATGGACTGTATATTCGTGTACAGACGAAGGTCTTGTAGGCAGTCTCCTCCAGCTGGGTGGCACTGATCCTGATGTTGCAACGAAAGAAGCCTAGGGTCTTGTTGGCTTTAGCAAGGTGTTGTTGATGTGCTGGTCCCAACTGAGGTCTTGGGTGATGGTGATGTCGAGATACATGGCAGAGATGACAGTTGCTAAGGTACAGCCGTGGAGTAGGTGTTAGTCCTCCACCATGGGCTGTGTCTCATTCCCAGCTCTCCAATTGGAGGTGAAGATGTAGTTGGTTGTAGATGGGTAAAAAAGGAGGAGTCTTAAAAGTCATAGATATTGTCATTTATTCCTTGAAAATGGGTCATAAAATGCATCTCAACTGAGATATATGTACACCAGTTAGCATCCACATGTCCAGCCAAAAATATGTGAGTTGTAAATAATTTATCCTGCGTGAAGCCCTGGATTCATCAGCAAACGGGCGTGACCTTGAGGTGTGTACACACGTATAGCTCTTACACTCTACATGTCTCTCTGCAGTTTTATAAGTTGTTTCCACAGGAATCATTAATGTTCTGTCTTTACAGGTTAAGAAGTCACGTCGAAAACCCCAACAAACTCCCCATCTTGATATTCCCTGAAGGTACGTAGTAGACGTCCGGGTGTTTAGTGGTAGACATCATGGTGTTTAATGGTAGACATCAGGGTGTTTAATGGTAGACATCAGGGTGTTTAATGGTAGACATCAGGGTGTTTAATGGTAGACATCAGGGTGTTTAATGGTAGATATCAGGGTGTTGAGACGTAGGTATCAGTGTGTTTAGAGGTAGGCATCAGGGTATTTAGAGGTAGGCATCAGGGTGTTTAAGGATAGACGTTAGGACTTTTAGTGGGAAACTTCAGGACGTTTAATGGTAAATGTTGGCTTTTTAGCAATAACCTGTATTATAAAAATGATTTTAAACAGTTTTCATACATTTCCAACACAATTCACAGAGCATATGATTCTCATATTCACCGATTTGTTTAGTTAACCCAGTTTATATACTACAGATTTTTACTTACGGTACCTATTTTACAGCTTTATTACCAAAGGTTCAATTTTGTGGCAGATGTAATTCTTGAATAATAAAGTGGTCAAAAACTTACAAATACAACAACTTTGGTAGAAAACTGCATGCATTAACCCACAGCGTTCCTAACCATTGACGTGAAATAATTAATGACTTTGCAGGAACTTGCATCAACAACACGTCAATCATGATGTTTAAAAAAGGCAGCTTTGAAGTTGGTGGAACAATTTACCCTGTGGCAATAAAGGTATGTACCTTGTCAACCTATGGGGTGTGTGGTAAGTTGATGTACTGATGATCTAGGACACATGTTTGCAGTACAACCCAAGGTGTGTTATGTTTGCAATACAATGAATGCAAGATGTGTTGTGTTTGCAGCACAACCCACTCAATGTGTTGTGTTTGTGGTACGACCCATGGTGTGTTGTATTTGTTGTACGACCCATGGTGTGTTGTTTGTAGTACGACCCATGGTGTGTTGTTTGTAGTACGACCCATGGTGTGTTGTTTGCAGTATGACCAAAGGTGTGTTATGTTTGCAGTATGACCAAAGGTGTGTTATGATTGCAGTATGACCCACGGTTTGCGAATCCGTTCTGGAACAGCAGTGAACAGTCTCTGAGCACACATCTGTTGAGCATCCTCACAAGTTGGGCACTGGTGGTGGATGTGTGGTATTTACCTCCACAGAAACAAAGGGTAAATAGTCTGTCTTCCCTATAATAGCAGCAGGGGCTGACGTAGACAAAAAGCCATATTTTTCTAGAAATGTGACGTGCTCTAGGTGAACTGTTGTTTTAGTAACAGTGATAGCAGACTCATCCACAGTGGCAGTGTCCATGTAATTTAAATTGTGTGTTTTCAACGGGGTTTTGAGGTAAGCTTATGGCATAACATTTGTGATTGTAGTTGGATTGTAGTTGTAATGTTTTTATTAACTCTTGCAATCAAAAACACAAAACACTTGTGTTTCCATTTAAACAACATAAAGTATGGAATCAGGTTTGCTTCACATGTATTATCTTTACAAACACAATATCTCCCTGGTTTTATGAAGATGTGACCTGCTACATTTTTGTCTTCTTTAGAAGTCTTTGATTACAGCCATGAATAGGGCAATTAATGAAATAGAGCAGTTAAATTATAATTAACTCTGACATTGCTCAAATAAATTAAATTAACTTCAAATAATACAAATTAAGTTAACAAAATTCACTTTAATACATGACAGAAAAGAAGCCACTATTCTGGTGCCCTCGTCTGCAACATGGCACGCAAATGTTTTATGAGAAAAGTTAAATTAACCGAGTTCACTGAAATTAACAGTTGAACTTACTTCCAAGTGTTTGAAGTAATTGACAAAGATATTAGATGTGGTTATATTTTTGCAGCCTGAGGAAGATGCTGTCCACTTTGCAAACAGAGTCAAGTCAGACATTGCACGCAAGGGAGGACTTGTAGACCTGGACTGGTATGAAAGTTATTACTTCTCTTAACAGTAGCCACTGGTCTTGAATTATATCAACACACCATACATGCATACTCATACCACGCCACACATGGTGTTCACATTGTTTTGGCAACTGTCACAATTGTTTTGACCATTTCCCATGCAGACAAAACATTTCTGACCAGGGAGTATTCTGCTCTGTGTGTTCACCAACCTGTCCCCACCCCTACCAAGGAGCTCAACACTCCCTGCCTACTATATAGTTGCACCGACACATTAAGTTATCTATACTTGGTCCAAGCAAGAGGATGTGTCAACAACTCAATACATCCATGTTGAATTATGAAACTAGACAGTTGCCTGCCTGCCGTCTTCAAAACTTTATATACATCCAAGTTGTGTTTGTTTCGATATTCATTTAATTATCATTAAAATGGTGTGACTTTGGTGTCTAATAAATGTCTATTGGTTAAAGACCTGGTACATGGCAATCAACATTTTTTATTCTGCTTTCTGATCACTGGGCTGGCTGGGGGGGGTGGGGGTGGCAGCAGGTACCACATTGACCGAGACCACAAATGAGTCATTCTTTTACTGTGGTCACACAATGTGGCTGTGTTTCTGGTCATCTTTTATAAATAACAAGATAAAATGCCAACTAGAGGATTATGTTGAAGAGATTATGATTCACCAAAAACATTGCATTAATAACTCACAAAGGACTTCAGAGACAATTATTATTATTATTGTAGTTCTCAATTAATTTAAGAAAATATCATCGTATGTTTATTTGTTGACGTCATATCTCAGACGTCATTTGAGATAGCAACAGCACTAATGGGAGAGGTGACTTTTATTTTGATGTTTAATTTACACTAATTTATCCTTAATTAATCAGAATTCTTATGGAACAAAGAGCTTGACCTCCATATTCTCAGTCAAACCTTTGAAAAGTTTGTTCTCTCCAGTTCAGTGAATGAGCACCTGGCAGTTGACAGTAGTGCACATTTTTGTAGGGATAATCTTTGTGCAATAATTGTTGCATGGCTGAATGCTTCTTTAAAAGTTGACAGTGTTATTGACCAGGTCTGCCAGTGAGTGAAGTGTACAGCTCCTTGAGCAATCCTAAGTACTGGACACTTGCAGGGATGAACAATCCTAAGTACTGGACACTTGCAGGGATGAGCAATCCTAAGTACTGGACACTTGTAGGGATGAGCAATCCTAAGTACTGGACACTTGCAGGGATGAGCAATCCTAAGTACTGAACACTTGCAGGGATGAGCAATCATAAGTACTGGACACTTGCAGGGATGAGCAATCATAAGTACTGGACACTTGCAGGGATGAGCAATCATAAGTACTGGACACTTGCAGGGATGAGCAATCATAAGTACTGGACACTTGCAGGGATGAGCAATCCTAAGTACTGGACACTTGTAGGGATGTGCAATCCTAAGTACTGGACACTTGCAGGGATGAGCAATCCTAAGTACTGGACACTTGCAGGGATGAGCAATCCTAAGTACTGGACACTTGCAGGGATGAGCAATCCTAAGTACTGGACACATGCAGGGATGAGCAATCCTAAGTACTGGACACTTGCAGGGATGAGCAATCCTAAGTACTGGACACTTGCAGGGATGAACAATCCTAAGTACTGGACACTTGCAGGGATGAGCAATCATAAGTACTGGACAATTGCAGGGATGAGCAACTCTAAGTACTGGACACTTGCAGGGATGAACAATCCTAAGTACTGGACACTTGCAGGGATGAACAATCTTAAGTACTGGACACTTGTAGGGATAAGCAACCCTAAGTACTGGACACTTGCAGGGATGAACAACCCTAAGTACTGGACACTTGCAGGGATGAACAATCCTAAGTACTGGACACTTGCAGGGATGAACAATCCTAAGTACTGGATACTTGCAGGGATGAACAATCCTACGTACTGGACACTTGCAGGGATGAAAAATCCTACGTACTGGACACTTGCAGGGATGAACAATCCTAAGTACTGGACACTTGCAGGGATGAACAATCCTAAGTACTGGACACTTGCAGGGATGAACAATCCTAAGTACTGGACACTTGCAGGGATGAACAATCCTAAGTACTGGACACTTGCAGGGATGAACAATCCTAAGTACTGGACACTTGCAGGGATGAGCAATCCTAAGTACTGGACACTTGCAGGGATGAACAATCCTAAGTACTGGACACTTGCAGGGATGAGCAATCCTAAGTACTGGACACTTGCAGGGATGAGCAATCCTAAGTACTGGACACTTGAGGGATGAACAATCCTAAGTACTGGACACTTGCAGGGATGAACAATCCTAAGTACTGGACACTTGCAGGGATGAACAATCCTAAGTACTGGACACTTGTAGGGATGAACAATCCTAAGTACTGGACACTTGCAGGGATGAACAATCCTAAGTACTGGACACTTGCAGGGATGAACAATCCTAAGTACTGGACACTTGCAGGGATGAACAATCCTAAGTACTGGACACTTGCAGGGATGAACAATCCTAAGTTTGTAGGGATGAACAATCCTAAGTACTGGATACTTGTAGGGATGAACAATCCTAAGTACTGGATACTTGCAGGGATGAACAATCCTAAGTTTGTAGGGATGAACAATCCTAAGTACTGGATACTTGTAGGGATGAACAATCCTAAGTACTGGATACTTGTAGGGATGAGCAATCCTAAGTACTGGATACTTGCAGGGATGAACAATCCTAAGTACTGGATATTGTAGGGATGAACAATCCTAAGTACTGGACACTTGTAGGGATGAACAATCCTAAGTACTGGATACTTGTAGGGATGAACAATCCTAAGTACTGGATACTTGTAGGGATGAACAATCCTAAGTACTGGATACTTGTAGGGATGAACAATCCTAAGTACTGGATACTTGTAGGGATGAACAATCCTAAGTACTGGACACTTGCAGGGATGAACAATCCTAAGTACTGGATACTTGTAGGGATGAACAATCCTAAGTACTGGATACTTGTAGGGATGAGCAATCCTAATACTGGACACTTGCAGGGATGAACAATCTATAGTTTGTAGGGATGAACAATCCTAAGTACTGGATACTTGTAGGGATGAACAATCCTAAGTACTGGATACTTGTAGGGATGAACAATCCTAAGTACTGGATACTTGCAGGGATGAACAATCCTAAGTACTGGATACTTGTAGGGATGAACAATCCTAATACTGGATACTTGCAGGGATGAACAATCCTAAGTTTGTAGGGATGAACAATCCTAAGTACTGGATACTTGTAGGGATGAACAATCCTAAGTACTGGATACTTGTAGGGATGAACAATCCTAAGTACTGGATACTTGTAGGGATGAACAATCCTAAGTACTGGACACTTGTAGGGATGAACAATCCTAAGTACTGGGGGATCACTTGTAGGGATGAGCAATCCTAATACTGGATACTTGCAGGGATGAACAATCCTAAGTTTGTAGGGATGAACAATCCTAAGTACTGGATACTTGTAGGGATGAACAATCCTAAGTACTGGATACTTGTAGGGATGAACAATCCTAAGTACTGGATACTTGCAGGGATGAACAATCCTAAGTTTGTAGGGATGAACAATCCTAAGTACTGGAACTTGAGGGATGACAATCCTAAGTACTGGAACTTGAGGGATGAACAATCCTAAGACTGACTTGTAGGATGAAATCCTGTACTGACTATGACATCTAATACGTACAGGATACAATTAGTTAGGGATGAACAATCCTAAGTACTGGAACTTGTAGGGATGAGCAATCCTAAGTACTGGATACTTGTAGGGATGAACGGAATCCTATGTACTGGATACTTGAGGGATGAAAACCTAAGTTGGTACGTGAATCCAGTTTGTAGATGACAATCCTAAGTACTGGATATTGCAGGATGTAACAATCAATACTGGTACATGATTTGCAGGGTGACAATCTAAAGTACTGAGGGATGAACAATCCTAAGTACTGGATACTTGTAGGGATGAACAATCCTAGTACTGGATACTTGCTAGGGATGAACAATCCTAAGTACTGGATATTTGCAGGGATGAACAATCCCAAGTTTGTAGGGATGAACAATCCTAAGTACTGGATACTTGTAGGGATGAACAATCCTAAATACTGGATACTTGTAGGGATGAACAATCCTAAGTTTGTAGGGATGAACAATTCTAAGTACTGGATACTTGTAGGGATGAACAATCCTAAGTTTGTAGGGATGAACAATTCTAAGTATACTTGTAGGGATGAACAATCCTATGTACTGGATACTTGCAGGGATGAACAATCCTAAGTTTGTAGGGATGAACAATCCTAAGTACTGGATACTTGTAGGGATGAACAATCCTATGTACTGGATACTTGTAGGGATGAACAATCCTATGTACTGGATACTTGTAGGGATGAAACCTCAATATGATTCTATGTCATTGAACTCACTGTACTTGCAGGGATGGGGGCCTCAAACGCAGCAGTCCAAAGCCATCTATGAAGCAGAAGCAACAGGAAGAATACAGCAAGATTCTGAAGGGTGAATGAATCCGTGTGACCCCGTGTCAACCTGCTAGGGCATGGAGAATGACCCCGGGTCAACCTGCTAGGGCATGGGGAGTCATCGTTTGGGATGCTTTAATCGGAACCTATCCGTGCTGAAGCATGTGCCTCCATGGACCTATGCATGTAAATAACTAGAGGAGAGTGTGGACGATGTGAACTGTGCAATAAGTAGACTGTTGAGGTGTGTATATTGACATTGATATTTGTGAGTTGTGTGTCTTATAGTGTTCATGCTGCGGGTCTTTCACATGTGTTGTGCCAACTCTGACAACAAATACAGCAGAGGTCATATCAGAATCAGAGTATCGTGAACTTGTTGGATGTCTGGGCTATAATTCTCTGCTACTGACCTGAGTGACATGTCTGCTTGCCCAGCCAGTGTCCAGTCTAAGTCTATACTATGGCTTACTCAGTGTCCAGTCTGAGTTTGTAATATGGCCCACTCAGAGTCCAGTCTGAATCTGTACTATGGCCCACTCAGTGTCCAGTCTGAGGCTGTACAGTAGACTACATATTTTACGTAACTTAAGTGAAGTAACAACATTACAGACTCACAAATTTCATACTGTACAAGTGTATAATAATTGATTGCGAAATATTGACCAGTTTGTGAGAATGTCAGTTTCCAGGAAAAGTAAAATAAAAATGGTGTATTATTTCCATAATTGCTTTGTTCGTATTGTTCTGCTTCGCATCCGGTGTAGTTTACAGCGAAGCCACCAGAGGGTGTAGGATAGTTGTCTGATCTTCCAGCGTCTACAATGTTCAGGTTTCAAACTGTGCTACAAAAGTATATCAGAACTAAGGTGTCAAAGTTGTTGCACGGTTGTCAACCAAGATTTTAGCCAGTCGATGATCAGTATCAGTGGTGACTGTTGATCAACACCACTCGTGACAGTGCTGGTCAGTACCAATTGTGTTAATGTGGGTCAGTACCAATTGTGGCAGTGCTGGTCAGTACCAATTGTGTTAATGTGGGTCAATACCATTTGTGTCAGTGCTGGTCAGTACCAATTGTGTTAATGTGGGTCAATACCATTTGTGTCAGTGCTGGTCAGTACCAATTGTGTTAATGTGGGTCAAAACCATTTGTGTCAGTGCTGGTCAGTACCAATTCTGTTAATGTGGGTCAATACTATTTGTGTCAGTGTTGGTCAGTACCATTTGTGTCAGTGCTGGTCAGTAGCAATTGTGTCAATGTGGGTCAATACCATTTGTGTCAGTGCTGGTCAGTACCATTTGTGTCAGTGTTGGTCAGTACCATTTGTCTCTGTGCTGGTCAGTACCAGTTGTGTCAGTGCTGGTCAGTACCATTTGTGTCAGTGTTGGTCAGTACCATTTGTGTATTTTTCAGTACCAATTGTATCAGTGCTGGTCAGTCAAGTAGGCACAGAAGTTCATCTTTAGTGTAACAACATATACTTTTGTGTTCAGGTTGTAAAACTTACATACATGTGATGCCACAGATGTGTTCAGGTTGTACAACGTGTAAACACATGATGTCATAGATGTGTTCAGGTTGTACAACGTGTAAACACATGATGCCATATATGTGTTCAGGTTGTACAATGTCTAAACACATGATGACATACATGTGTTCAAGTTGTAAAACTTATAAACATGTGATAACATTAATGTGTGCAGGTTGTATAATTTATAAACACGTGATGTCATAGGTGTGTTCAGGTCATACAACTTATAACACGTCATGACATATGGGTTCGTGTCGTACAACTAAAGACATGATGACATTAATGTGTTCAGGTTGTACAACGTATAAACATGTGATAAGATAGTTGTGTACATCAGTATGGTGACAGTTGAAGTGTGTGAAGATGACTGAAGTTAATGTATGTGTTCAACTAGCCAAGAGTGACTCCGTTGTATGCTATTTATTGATTAAATAGAATACAACAGAGTCATAATCACAATAAATGTTAATGTGATTATGGTATTTGTCCTCAATGGTCACGACGCTCCTGGTTACAGGGGTAGTTGGACGTTTCACAAATTTTAATATCCTTTTTTTATCATTTTTTTAATGAACATACTGACAATACTTGTTTATCTTGTCATAACCATTTTCACCAGGTCATGTCTCTAGTCCACCAGTCCTTCATCACATGTGACGGCAAAGACCCATGTACCCCAGTTGTCAACATAAGTTGACTAGACCAGTGAACACCTGCAGGTTTAAGTTGACTAGACCAGTGAACACTTGCAGGTTTAAGTTGACTAGTCCAGTCAACACCTGCAGGTTTAAGTTGACTAGACCAGTGAACACCTGCAGGTTTAAGTTGACTAGACCAGTGAACACCTGCAGGTTTAAGTTGACTAGACCAGTGAACACCTGCAGGTTTAAGTTGACTAGACCAGTGAACACCTGCAGGTTTAAGTTGACTAGACCAGTGAACACTTGCAGGTTTAAGTTGACTAGACCAGTGAACACCTGCAGGTTTAAGTTGACTAGACCAGTGAACACCTGCAGGTTTAAGTTGACTAGACCAGTGAACACCTGCAGGTTTAAGTTGACTAGACCAGTGAACACCTGCAGGTTTAAGTTGACTAGACCAGTGAACACCTGCAGGTTTAAGTTGACTAGACCAGTCAACACTGCAGGTTTAAGTTGACTAGACCAGTCAACACCTGCAGGTTTAAGTTGACTAGACCAGTCAACACTTGCAGGTTTAAGTTGACTAGACCAGTCAACACTTGCAGGTTTAAGTTGACTAGACCAGTCAACACCTGCAGGTTTAAGTTGACTAGACCAGTGAACACCTGCAGGTTTAAGTTGACTAGACCAGTCAACACCTGCAGGTTTAAGTTGACTAGACCAGTCAACACCTGCAGGTTTAAGTTGACTAGACCAGTCAACACCTGCAGGTTTAAGTTGACTAGACCAGTCAACACCTGCAGGTTTAAGTTGACTAGACCAGTACCTGCAGGTTTGTTGACTAACCTGCAGGGTTTAAGTTGACTAGACCAGTGAACACCTGCAGGTTTAAGTTGACTAGACCAGTGAACACCTGCAGGTTTAAGTTGACTAGACCAGTCAACACCTGCAGGTTTAAGTTGACTAGACCAGTCAACACCTGCAGGTTTAAGTTGACTAGACCAGTCAACCCCTTGCAGGTTTAAGTTGACTAGACCAGTCAACACCTTGCAGGTTTAAGTTGACTAGACCAGTCAACACCTGCAGGTTTAAGTTGACTAGACCAGTGAACACCTGCAGGTTTAAGTTGACTAGACCAGTCAACACCTGCAGGTTTAAGTTGACTAGACCAGTCAACACCTGCAGGTTTAAGTTGACTAGACCAGTCAACACTTGCAGGTTTAAGTTGACTAGACCAGTCAACACCTGCAGGTTTAAGTTGACTAGACCAGTGAACACCTGCAGGTTTAAGTTGACTAGACCAGTGAACACCTGCAGGTTTAAGTTGACTAGACCAGTGAACACCTGCAGGTTTAAGTTGACTAGACCAGTGAACACCTGCAGGTTTAAGTTGACTAGTCCAGTCAACACCTGCAGGTTTAAGTTGACTAGTCCAGTGAACACCTGCAGGTTTAAGTTGACTAGACCAGTGAACACCTGCAGGTTTAAGTTGACTAGACCAGTCAACACCTGCAGGTTTAAGTTGACTAGACCAGTCAACACCTGCAGGTTTAAGTTGACTAGACCAGTGAACACCTGCAGGTTTAAGTTGACTAGACCAGTCAACACCTGCAGGTTTAAGTTGACTAGACCAGTGAACACCTGCAGGTTTAAGTTGACTAGTCCAGTCAACACCTGCAGGTTTAAGTTGACTAGACCAGTGAACACCTGCAGGTTTAAGTTGACTAGACCAGTGAACACCTGCAGGTTTAAGTTGACTAGACCTGTGAACACCTGCAGGTTTAAGTTGACTAGACCAGTGAACACCTGCAGGTTTAAGTTGACTAGACCAGTGAACACCTGCAGGTTTAAGTTGACTAGACCAGTGAACACCTGCAGGTTTAAGTTGACTAGACCAGTGAACACCTGCAGGTTTAAGTTGACTAGACCAGTGAACACCTGCAGGTTTAAGTTGACTAGACCAGTGAACACCTGCAGGTTTAAGTTGACTAGACCAGTGAACACTTGCAGGTTTAAGTTGACTAGACCAGTGAACACCTGCAGGTTTAAGTTGACTAGACCAGTGAACACCTGCAGGTTTAAGTTGACTAGACCAGTGAACACCTGCAGGTTTAAGATAGCCAGTGAACACTAGGTTTAAGTTGACTAGACCAGTGAACACCTGCAGGTTTAAGTTGACTAGACCAGTGAACACCTGCAGGTTTAAGTTGACTAGACCAGTGAACACTGCAGGTTTAAGTTGACTAGACCAGTGAACACTTGCAGGTTTAAGTTGACTAGACCAGTGAACACCTGCAGGTTTAAGTTGACTAGACCAGTCAACACCTGCAGGTTTAAGTTGACTAGACCAGTCAACACCTGCAGGTTTAAGTTGACTAGACCAGTGAACACCTGCAGGTTTAAGTTGACTAGACCAGTGAACACCTGCAGGTTTAAGTTGACTAGACCAGTCAACACCTGCAGGTTTCCAGTGTCTAGCTGAGAAACTACCTGTGGGTCAAATGTACACCATTTTCTAATCTGGTAGCAAGAAAATCGTTGCATTTTTCATCATACTTTGGCATATAATTTGTGCATATAAATATATGTATGTGTATAATATAAATTATATGTATATACATATACGTACTCTTAACAGCAGCATACGTCGACCACTTATGCTATATTTTGCTACATTATGTAGGACACTATTTATACACAAACTAGTGCTAGTCTGCATACAGTTTTGGAACCTGATTGTGGGGATCTTTTATTTGAAAGCTTGAACTGATAGTACACCCAAACACACCTAAAACGGTATCAGTTGTTTAAAAAAAAAAATATTCTGGAGATTTAAAAAAAAATATTTGGACGTTGTATATACTAGCATTTTTTTATAATGGAGTGGTCAACTTATGCTGCCTTTCAGATTATGTGTACCAGTATGTAATATACATTTACATATACTCCTAACATCATACACAGACCAAGTATGCTTTTAGAAATATGCTTCTAGGACTGCTTTAGGCAGACAACTGTTTTTAAGCAGATTAAATCCTGTCTGATTGCATGGATGTTTTGTATACAAATTCCAACTGTTAGCATAATATTATGTAGTAACCAAAAATATAAACAATGTAATGATATAAATAATTATTTGCACCAACAAAAAGTATCTTGGTAATTTTGAGGGCATTGTTTTCAAAGGCAACCAGTCTTATTTCTCACAATGGAACAGCCTGCATATACTGTCTTTAGGAATATTATATATTTATATTAAATTCAATCAACATACGAATACATTGCCATGTGTGTGTGTGTGTGTGTAAATGCACAATATTTCATGCCAAGTACACATCTGGGAACAGTTATTTATTAAATAGCTCTTAGTTATTTTATTCAGATTTGGGAGAAGTTTTTAATCGTTGTTTGTAATACGTTTTGTTCAGATTTGCCCAGAGAAGTTGTATTAAGACTAGAGTAAGAAAGACATGTTGAGCACACGCTCTGTCAGGCATCACAAGAAATAATGCAATCATGTAGTTGGATCACTTTGTAAATAAAACACTCAGATGATGCATGAATTACAAGACATGTTTCTGCCAAATTGTATGCATGTATGTTTATGAAATGTGTACATAAACAGGTCAGTGATGTGAAGAACGTCTTTGTGAATAACTTAGTATTACATGCAATGGGAACAATTGTTGATGTCAGATTCTTGTTTTTGTGTGATAATTTAGTATTAAAAGCAGTAGGAACAATTTTATCGATGTCTGTTTGTTGTTTGTTATGCTAGCCTAGGCTATGGAAACTCACATAAATCATCTAGTCATACAATAGAAAACTTGTTAACTTCATTATCGTGTGTATATAAAATATAAATTAACTATTTTGATGTAATAATAAACAAAACATTTCTTTGTCAAAAGGTTTTATTAGCGATCTCCCCAAAACAACTGTCTACTGTTCTGTAACAAACAAAATGAACTCTGGATGTTGTAGGGTTAATGTTTCTGTTGATGAGTGTTCTCATTACTGAACACGTCCAGAGGTGGTCTCAAGCTACCACAATACGTGTGCGTAGCATCAGCTGCTTCTAAACAACCACCATCACTGTGGAGTAGGTGTGACAAGTGCCTTGTCTATGCAGACAATGGCTTACACGCGAGACATCATTACTACTACCTAGTACACACTTGCCAGGTGATTAGAGGTAGAAATTAGCATGGATACGCTCTGAATTCTGAAATCTGTGAAAAACATTAACTCTCTCAGAAATAACCAAATGAATACAAACACCGGTCAACTGTCCATGAGTAGAAAATACAAGTGTCCAAACAACACAAGTAAGTGGATTGGATGTGACCCAACAAGAGACCAGGTCCCACACATTAAAAACACAACTAGTTAGATTTAATACAAACACAGGCTCAACAAGAAGCGTTTAACATTAAACATATGCTTATACTGCATTAGAATGGCTTTACTTGCCCAACAGTTGCATCTGACACGACACACTGAGTGAGCCCTGTGAATGATTACACTAAACCATGGGTGATGAACACAACTACATCACCGAGAGGAATGTGTTAAAACAAACTAAACGGGGCATCACCTGCCGGTGTGGACGTGTCCTCTTTCCCAGACGCCCCGCCACCAAAACTGAAGCTGAACTCGGCCGTGGGGGGAGGCTGTGTGGCCAATGGGGTGCCACCAAACAGGTCAAACACCCCCGAGTTACTTGGCTCACCTTCGCTCCCAAAGGTGAAACCCACCAAGGAACTGGTTGGATCTGTAAGAGACAATGTAACATTGTGTGTCATTGCACTGTGTGTCCAAATGCATAATTAAGTTATGTTGCATAATGCTGTATGTGTATCATTTACTGTTGTGTATCATGTAATGTGTACATATTGATGTGTATCAAGTATTATATCATATATATCGTTGTGTATTGTACCATTGTGTTAGGTTGGGTTTGGTGGTGTATGTTTGTGTATCGTTTATCATTGTATATGGTTGTGTATCATTTACCATTGTGTTTGGGTGTATACAGTGGTGTTTGATTGTGTGCCATATATCATTGTATATAATTTACCATTGTGTATGAGTGTGTACGTACGGTGGTGCATGTTTGTGTATCATTGTGTATAATTTATCATTGTGTATGAGTGTGTACGGTGGTGCATGTTTGTGTATCATTGTGTATAATTTACCATTGTGTATGAGTGTGTACGGTTGTGCATGTTTGTGTACCAATGTGTATAATTTATCATTGTGTATGAGTGTGTACGGTGGTGCATGTTTGTGTACCAATGTGTATAATTTATCATTGTGTATGAGTGTACGTACGGTGGTGCATGTTTGTGTACCAATGTGTATAATTTACCATTGTGTATGAGTGTGTACAGTGGTGCATGTTTGTGTATCATTGTGTATAATTTACCATTGTGCATGAGTGTGTACGGTGGTGCATGTTGTGTCTGACACTGTGAATGTCTGGCTAGGAGATGCTGTGACACTGTGAATGTATGTCTAGGAGAGGCAGTGTGTCCCACATGTCTTACCTGTGTGTGACACTGTGAATGTCTGGCTAGGACAGGCCGTGTGTCCCACATGTCTTACCTGTGTGTGACACTGTGAATGTCTGGCTAGGAGATGCTGTGACACTGTGAATGTCTGGCTAGGACAGGCCGTGTGTTCCACATGTCTTACCTGTGTGTGACACTGTGAATGTCTGTCTAGGAGATGCTGTGACACTGTGAATATCTGGCTAGAAGAGGCCGTGTGTTCCACATGTCTTACCTGTGTGTGACACTGTGAATGTTTGTCTAGGAGATGCTGTGACACTGTGAATGTCTGGCTAGGACAGGCCGTGTGTTCCACATGTCTTACCTGTGTGTGACACTGTGAATGTCTGGCTAGGAGAGGCAGTGTGTCCCACAGACGTCTTCCCACAAGCTGCACCTGCAACATGAGACCCAGTGTCTTAAACAGGACAACAGAGCTCACGTTGTGCCAACCACTCACAAGACTGCTATGAAAGTAACAGGACAAGGTAGTTTAAAGTTGCAGCAACATATATGACAGTGTCATAAGATGAACAGACGCAACAACATATTGAGAGTGTTATAAGATGACTAGGACAAATGGGTTTAAAGTTGCAGCAACAACATATAATACTGTGTTGTTATGAGATATCAGGACAAGCCAGTTTAATGTTGCAGCAACAATGCATACGACTATCATAAGATGAACAGAAGTAACAATATATAAGACAGTGTTATATGAACTAAACATTTTAGGAGCAGTGTAGACTAGATATTAGAAATTTCTCATTTTCAAAATGAACAGTAAATAAATTAACAGATCATCTGCTGAGTGTGTGGGTGGGTGTAGCTCAAGACAGACAGTCAGTGACAGCAATGTACACATGACTCAAGATTGACAGTCAGTGACAGCAATACAATGAACACATGACTCAAGACAGACAGTCGTGACAGCAATACAATGAACACATGAATCAAGACAGTCAGTGACAGCAATACAATGAACACGACTCAAGACAGTCAGTGACAATAGTGCAATGAACACGACTCAAGACAGACAGTCAGTGACAGCAATGCAATGAACACATGATTCAAGACAGACAGTCAGTGACAGCAGTGCAATGAACACATGACTCAAGACAGACAGTCAGTGACAGCAGTGCAATGAACACGACTCAAGACAGTCAGTGACAATAGTGCAATGAACACATGACTCAAGACAGACAGTCAGTGACAGCAATACAATGAACACGACTCAAGACACACAGTCAGTGACAGCAATACAATGAACACGACTCAAGACAGACAGCCATCAACAGCAGTGCAATCAACACGACTCAAGATAGCATTACAAATAGTCTTTTTTTAATGTTATTACCTTCTGTATAACAATTTCAGTATTAAAGTAATTTTACAACATAAACAAATACAAACATTTAATATGCAGCAAATCTTAACTGTGAGAGTGTGCATGCGTGCAGGTGCGTGTTAGGCAGTATGGATGACATTTGGCTACATAGATGCCAACCTTTACTGATCAACACCTGTAAGACTCTGGACAAAAATCCATAAGAAATTCATAAGCAAGGACGGAGAACTGATGATTTTAAATTCACGGTTACATACAAATGAAATTCAAGACTATTTTAACAAGAACAATTTTATTACAACAACACCCACAATACACAACACCATCACCCACAACGTTCACTTAACACCCACAATATACAACACCATCACCCACAACGTTCACTTAACACCCACAATATACAACACCATCACCCACAACGTTCACTTGTCACTGGACACCTGATTGTTCTCAACACAAGCATGCTTCGCATCTTGGAGCGTTGCTGGCGTCGCTTCCACCTGGTGACAGCAGCTGTCAAAATTCATCTTGCACTGCAGATAGGCTGTTATTGTATCTGCATGGAGGTTGCTCCTGGCGTCTGTATGGATCTTCCTCAGCATGGAGAAAGTCCGCTCTGAGTGAGCGTTGCTGTGGGGAAGGCCTAGTAGTGCTGTAAAGAGCGTAGAGATGGATGGCGCACTACCCCCATTGCCGTCTTCATCTCCATCACATCCCCCCAGATGTGGTCAAGTCGTCGCTGGTGTCCATCCACTCTGGTTACCACAGCATCGTCTTCCATGAGCTGGAGGTCCTCAAACTTGTCCTTGGGCGTCTCTCTGTCCACATTGGGGCAGAATTTTGCGGCGAGGCGCAACACTACAACAAATAGGCTGGGTTGTTCAAACTTAGACACGGTTACATAATTATCCACAAAACTGTGAAACAATTAAAGATTTCTGATTTCCATCATTATGTACATCAATTAAGACTTACATCATTAACAAATTCCAGACAGCTTCACTCAGCTAGTTTCCATTAAATATCTACTATGAATGATTCTCAGTTTCCTTTGTGGAATTATCTTATTATAAACATCGATGACGTACCAGTAGTGAAGTGCTTTGAGATGGCTTAACCATTTGGCTTCATCGTGCCATTGAGCTTTATTTTGATATAAAAGAAATATCATAATTATTTAAGGAGTCAATACATACCTGGTGAATAGGTGTAGTCTGTGTGTCGGCTGATGTCCAGGATGGCAAGGTCCTCTAGCACTGCATCGCCAAACGGAAAGTGCTGCACCATCTTCTGCAGGACGGCCGTGTAGAAGCGATGCACTTCACTGGAATGGTGTACACAAAATCATATTACCAATCCGGAAGTTAATATCCATATTGTCCAATCACCACTGATCACCTTAACACAAGCCATGAAAAAATATATTTACCAGAGAAAAAGTAATGTCGTAAAATTGACAAAAAAACATGAATCAAGAATACAGTGTGATTAGATTTAGCAGTACTAATTATAGTAGTGCAGGACACAGTACCATACCATATAAACTTCGCCTGCTGTGCAGGTCCGAAGTCCTCCTCCTCCATGAAGGTCCGCGCTGCCATCCCAATGGCAACATTCGCGTCGTCGTGCTGGTTCTCACGCAGGTCGAACTTGACCTCGCGGAGGTCTGTCTGGCCGCGCAGGAGTCGAAGGGGAACAAACTTCGCCATCAACTTGTGTAGCAGGCGGTCCATCTCAGGGAGCAATGCCCCCACCTTTGTCTCGTCTGCCTGAAAACACAGGAACATGTTATCTTATAGTGCCAATGATAACAAGGAACCCGTGGCTGATATCTGCAACAGATGACATTATAAACTATAACCAGGATGCCATAAGGGGGTGACTGATCTTCCCCATCAGCTAATCAGGATTTTGAAGCAGCATTTATGGAGCACCATTTAGAATTACACTTACATGAAACAGCTTGTTGAAGTCCATCAACACCACCCTCTTCACTCTGCCTGGTTTCTCTCCATCCTCATGGCTGCCAAAGTACGCAGACAGACCTGGGAACTGGTGAAGGAGTCGCTCAACGACCCTCAGCAAGACAACCAGCGAGTCGGACAGTGCTTGAGGATCCCCAGGTGCTCAATATCCGTGAAGTCTTCAAACTCTGTGAACAGTTCACGGCCTTTTGGAACTGAAAACAACAAATCAAACATCACAGTCAACCAAAGAAAAAATTACGACACAAAGGTACCACATAACAGTTGGCAGCAATATTAACCATAACCTGGTTGTGACAATATCTACAATAACCATGTAGATTTACTTGTGACAACTTAATTTATGCACATTATCCTAAATGTACAGACACAATCCAGTCTAAATGGCCCCAGTCAGACGGTCATCCTATACTGATATAAACAGCGTAAACAGACCTGTTCTGGAAGTGGAAGTAAACGTCGATGAACAAGTCAAGTCGTCCACAGCCATTGACAGTTGCTTCACACCAGCCTTTATGCAGAGGTCGGCCAGGTGGCAAATACAGCCAATGTTGAACACATTTGGTTGTCGCTCCCAGACACGGGTGAGGACGGAGTTCTTGGATCCAATCATAACGTTGCAGTTATCACTGGCGAAGCCGATGCAATTTCGCCAAGGGATCTCCAGTTTGCTGTATAACAAAATAATAGAAAATGAGCTTTCTACGAATATATACCATAAGACAATGTTTGTAAATGATGAAGGTTGCCAATTGTTTTTATTTCTTTTATTATATTACAAGTAACTAGGCTTAAATTATGCAGTAAATTTGAAATTGTCACCACATTGTCCATATTACTGAACACTATGTGGTAGATAGGGCCTCATGTCCAAGAGTTGGCAGGCCTACTATTCGTTACTAGTTATAAATCAATTACAAACTGAATGTAATGAAACAGTTTTCAATATGACACAAACCGACTACGACACAAAAACAATTACCTCAAGACACCGTCCATGACGTTGAATACATCCTCGCTTGTGCCGCCATTGCACACAGGCATATCGAGCAATCGGGTGCGTGCCGCCTTCTGTTCGAAATATCGAACGAGAATCACAAGTCGCTTGTCCGTTTTCCTGTCGGTCGACTCGTCGATCATTATGGAAAACGGACCGTTTCGGCATCGCTCCACGACTGGCGTTGTGGCGGCCGTCGACAAACACCGTTTCACAATCTGTGTGGTCTTCGTCCGCTTGCATTTGAAGCGCTTCGCAATCTCGCTGTCGGGGAACATTTGGCGGGCCAGGTCGGTGAAATGGTCGCCCAAAGAAGCGGGCAAATTGTGCTCTGTTACAAAGTACGCAAACAGTACCTTGGCTTTGGTCGTTGCATCCGCGGAGTCGGCTGTCTTCGGCTTGAAAAAGCTGGTCATTTGTGGGCATTTCAGTTGTCGCTCGTGCATCTTGGATTTGAGGTGTTCGCGGACATCATAAACACCAGACGCAGCCACTTTTATATCGCGACAACACACGGTGCACCATGCATGGTCGTACCAAGCTTGCTGGCCATTACAACGCCTTGGAATTGACCATTCCAAGACGACTGGAAAGCTCCGGCATACTGCTTGCGCTTTTTCGTTGGAGGCTCCATATTGGTCAAATTTTGCATGTGGTGTGAATTTACAGTCGCTTTCCCACGTGTAGTGTCCGGAAAAAATAGTGCACCCTGGGATAGATCAAGTGCGACTTTCATTAGCGCACATGTAATCCGCTAGGTGGCAGCTCTCATCCAAATGAATACAACAAAATGGCTGTTTTCAAATTCACGAAAAGATAACGAAAAGCACGAAGGATTGCTAATTTAGATGATAACGACTCGTGCAAAATTATTATATTAAAAAAATAATAAAAACCTGACAATACGTATTACCCATAAGGAATTAGTCCTATGTCTGTAAGTACCGCCAAATGCTAAAAAATCCGTAAGTCTTACGGGTGATCCGACTAAGAGTTGGCATCTATGTTTGGCTAAGAATTTATTCCTGTTTGTGGATCCAGTAAAATATAGCTGTCAGTTTAAACACAACATTACTGCTACTTGAATGCAGGATGAACTTACTGCTTATGTTGTTAGCAAACACATTTCCTGGTCCATCTCCACCTCCGCCTACAAATAGAGGCTTGATGAATGACAACGCGGAGCCAACAGATCCGCCTGGAGCTTCCTCCATCTGCCAACAAACGTGCACAAGTTGTTGTCAGTATGACAGTTAACTCTGTAAGGTTGGTGGTTAGTTTGACAGTCAACTCTGTAAAGTTGGTGGTTAGTTTGACAGTCAACTCTGTAAAGCTGGTGGTTAGTTTGACAGTCAACTCTGTAACGTTAGTGGTTAGTTTGACAGACAACTCTGTAAAGTTGGTGGTTAGTTTGACAGTAAACTCTGTAAGGTTGGTGGTTAGTTTGACAGTAAACTCTGTAAAGTTGTTGGTTAGTTTGACAGTAAACTCTGTAAAGTTGTTGGTTAGTTTGACAATCAACTCTGTAAAGTTGTTGGTTAGTTTGACAGTAAACTCTGCAAAGTTGTTGGTTAGTTTGACAGTAAACTCTGTAACGTTAGTGGTTAGTTTGACAGACAACTCTGTAACGTTAGTGGTTAGTTTGACAGACAACTCTGTAACGTTAGTGGTTAGTTTGACAGTAAACTCTGTAAAGTTGTTGGTTAGTTTGACAGTAAACTCTGTAAAGTTGGCGGTTAGTTTGACAGTCAACTCTGTAAAGTTGTTGGTTAGTTTGACAGTAAACTCTGCAAAGTTGTTGGTTAGTTTGACAGTAAACTCTGTAACGTTAGTGGTTAGTTTGACAGTAAACTCTGTAACGTTAGTGGTTAGTTTGACAGACAACTCTGTAACGTTAGTGGTTAGTTTGACAGACAACTCTGTAACGTTAGTGGTTAGTTTGACAGTCAACTCTGTAAAGTTGTTGGTTAGTTTGACAGTAAACTCTGTAAAGTTGGCGGTTAGTTTGACAGTCAACTCTGTAAAGTTGTTGGTTAGTTTGACAGTAAACTCTGTAAAGTTGTTGGTTAGTTTGACAGTAAACTCTGTAAAGTTGTTGGTTAGTTTGACAGTAAACTCTGTAAAGTTGTTGGTTAGTTTGACAGTCAACTCTGTAAAGTTGTTGGTTAGTTTGACAGTTAACTCTGTAAAGTTGTTGGTTAGTTTGACAATCAACTCTGTAAAGCTGGTGGTTAGTTTGACAGTCAACTCTGTAAAGCTGGTGGTTAGTTTGACAGTAAACTCTGTAAAGTTGGCGGTTAGTTTGACAGTAAACTCTGTAAAGTTGTTGGTTAGTTTGACAGTTAACTCTGTAAAGTTGTTGGTTAGTTTGACAGTAAACTCTGTAAAGTTGTTGGTTAGTTTGACAGTAAACTCTGTAAAGTTGTTGGTTAGTTTGACAGTCAACTCTGTAAAGCTGGTGGTTAGTTTGACAGTAAACTCTGTAAAATTGTTGGTTAGTTTGACAGTTAACTCTGTAAAGTTGTTGGTTAGTTTGACAGTAAACTCTGTAAAGTTGGTGGTTAGTTTGACAGTCAACTCTGTAAAGCTGGTGGTTAGTTTGACAGTCAACTCTGTAAAGTTGTTGGTTAGTTTGACAGTCAACTCTGTAAAGTTGTTGGTTAGTTTGACAGTCAACTCTGTAAAGTTGGTGGTTAGTTTGACAGTCAACTCTGTAACGTTAGTGGTTAGTTTGACAGACAACTCTGTAAAGCTGGTGGTTAGTTTGACAGTCAACTCTGTAAAGTTGTTGGTTAGTTTGACAGTCAACTCTGTAAATTTGGTGATTATTTTGACAGTCAACGCTGTAAAGTTAGTGGTTAGTTTGACAGTCAACTCTGTAAAGTTGGTGGTCAATTTGACAGTCAACTCTATAAAGTTGGTGGTCAATTTGACAGTCAACTCTATATAGTTGGTGGTCAGATTGACAATCAACTCTGTTAACTTGGTGCAGTTGGACAGTCAATTATGTAAAGTTGTTGGTCAGTAAATGTAAATGTTGGTCAGTTGGACAGTCAACTCTGTAATAAAGTGACATTCAGAGTATGACATTTAGCTGACCTGATATTCAGGGTATGACATTTATTTGACCTGACATTCAGAGCATGACATTTAGTTGACCCGACATTCAGGGCTTGATATTTTGCTGACTTGACATTTAGAGCCTGACATTTCGCTGACCTAATGTGCCGGGTCCGACGTAACCAACACTATGTAGTTGCCACCCACCTCGTGCTCCTCGCCCCCGGAGGGTGGGAAGTCTCCAAACATGGGGCGTCCAGGGTAGGAGAATTCACCGCCTGGAGACTTGGTGAACATCTGGATACGGGCCATGTGTTTCTCCAGGTCAAACGGACTGGAGAGGACATTGCTGGCAGGTGACTGTGATGGGGTGACAGGTGAGAAAGCTACACGTGACGGGGTGACATGTGACGAGGTGACAGGAGGGTGTCTCCGTGGGGTAGATGCTGGGGTAGTCTTACGGTGCTGTTTACCTGGTGTAGTGGCTGGAGAGAAAATTTAACACAAGTTTATATTCAGGTTCAACTGAGTATAGTACTATGATAATATGTCAAGAAGTAATGTAAATTATAGTAGAACCATGTTGTTTTTTCAACTGCTGCTTTTTCAACTTCATTGTAAAGCTTACGGTGTTGACATATTTGGTCATGGTCTGGCCATATTAACTGTTATGTTAAAGTAGTTTCCTGGAGTCATATGTGTGACTTATACATGGTCTGAGGCAAAACTTATTTGGGCCGAGTTTGTGCAGTGACCTGACTACATAGAAATTGACGTCTTCTTAGGACCAATTAATATGTCTACAATTTAATATCTTTTTAAATATTAAATGCAAAATTAATAAAACATTACTGTTTTTTTACATTCTCCTGGACCTATTCATTTATTTGTTGGTAAAACAAGGCCATGGTTCACTCATTAGTTAATAATTTACAATTTATTTTAACTTTATCAAAATTATGCAGATATGAAGCTTACCAGGTAGCTTAGTTCAATAACAAATAAGCCCCTTCTGTGAACACTCGAATTGCATGCACATGTAATGGACACGTCCACTCAGCGTAGCTGGACATGCTCACCTTCAACACTCTGTGTAGGATTGACACTGTCCACACCTCCAATGACCATGCTGACCACAGTGTCACTGTCAATGCCTGCACTCACTACACAGTCACTCGCGTTCACTGCCATGTTTGTTTCAACAGCAGCTGGACATCTGACCACTGCGGCCAGGCTCAACTGCCTAGGTGAAGCTGAAGGTCTGACCGGTGTTTTTGGCTCAGTGTACACCTGTCTAGGAGGGTCAGAGGTTACCATCAGCGGAGGCGGGTCAGAGGTCATCGTCTGTGGTGATGGGTCAGAGGTTATTATCACACGTGGTGGTGGGTCAGAGGTCATCATATGTGGAGGTGTGTCAGAGGTCATCACACTGGTGTTTGCCAGAGCAGAACACCGGGGAGGAACTGCAACAGAAAGTACATGCTGAGATGGACAGAGACTGTGGTAGAGTCAAACCAAGATGGACACAGTGACCATGTACCTGTTGTAAACAATAACAATCACATTGTGACACTGTTATAGACTACCATGAGAATCAGTGTGACACTGTTCGACTGTGACGACCATACTGTGACACTGTTATTGACCACGACAATCACACTGACACTGTTATGCTGGCACAATCACACTGTGACACTGTTGTAGACCGTGTGTGACAATCACATTGTGATACATATAGACCATGACAATCATACTGTATTACTGCTATAGACCGTGACAATTACACTAACACTGTTGTAGACCATACATGTTAAGTCTCCCGCATTCAGCGGGAGACTCCCGCAATTACAGGAAATCTCCCGATCTCCCGCGTGGGAGAAACAATCTCCCGCAATTTCATCGGGAACATCCGGCTCTTTCCGGTTTTTAGTCCACCCAAAACAAACAAATTGTACGTAATTTACCTTATTGGGTGCGGATAATTGGTTTATTTCTGGCTGGGCATTGTCTCAAGTGTTTTTCACAGTCGCCTCACAATGAATAGCAATGCCAGTTAACTAATTGCAATCGAGTCTGAGACTGAGCTAATGCTCACAGACACCGCCGGGCGCTCGCAGGCGCGGACAACGATTTGAACAATGACCTGAATTGGAATTATTTAAATCAAATCTTACTGTGATGACTGAACATTAAAAACAGTCTAATAAATACCTGAGTACAAGACCTACACCTTGCCTGTCGCTGACATTGTTTATCAGCTTTATAGAAATGCGGCGCGCCTTCGATACCATATTATCGCCCAGTGTGTACGTTCCAGTCTTGTAGAACAAACTGCAATCCGTTTACATCTATACAAATAATGTCCATCCATACATCTACATTACATGTGCATGTTTGTAAATGTATGTACCTTTGCTAAGCGCTTTATTATTTGAGTACATTTGATATGTAAATGAAAAACATCCTTAAGAGACGAAAACATGCTTATTTAAATATCTCCAGTCAGGCCTGTGTCACCATGGCTCACTCCAGCTCATGAAAATGAATTCCATATTCAAGTTTTACATGTAAAGATTATGTTAGTTGTGTAACAAAATATCATGTAGATGCTGCTGCTTTTTATGCAAGGGATTCTTTGCAACCTATGATACATATCAGAAGATGAACAAATATGCCAATGTTAGGCCTATACCTAGAACACAAGAAGTAAATTACTGAACATTATACTATTTATTGTTCTATCACCAAGGCTAAGCCTTCTTTTTAATTCACGAGGGCCAAACAGCAACACATCATTTTTTATATGAGATTACCAGAGAATTTATTATATTTGTGGTATTATATAGTGATAATAAAACATATATGTTAATATTGAATATTGTTCATGGCTCCAAGAATGGTTTTACTCCAGAGTAAGTTAATTCATATAACAATATCTATGTCAATATCTTAATCAGTGGAATTTATTCCTTTTTGTATTATATTCTTTGCATTTATGGTTAAAAACCTAATTTACATATAATAGCCCCATTTTCCAAGAGCCTCCGATTTACGTATAAAATACCGTTTTCCTCCCAAGACCCTCCGATTTACGTATAAATCTCCCACATTGGCATTTCCAAAACTTAACATGTATGGTAGACCGTGACAATCACACTGTAACTCATGTTATCAACCATGAAAATCAGACTGTGACAATGTTGGACTGTGACAATCTCAATGTGACATAAGGATGGAACGAATCTGGACTTTCATTCGAATCGAACAGAATACGAATATTCCGTGGCTTTGAATTTGATTAGAATATTGAACGGTGCCGAGATGCCTTAAATCACACTGTGACACTATTATAGACTGTAACAATCAGTGTGACACTATTACAGACTGTTACAATGACACTGTGACACTATTATAGACTGTGACACTTACCACTGTGACAATCACAGTGACATTGTTATGGACTGTGACAATCACTGTGACACTGTTATAGACCATGACAATCACACTGTGACTGTCATAGACTGACAATAATAATAATAGTAAATAACAGTATTTGTCTACGCCATATCTCTAGCAATAAAACCATTCAGAGGCGCATTACACTTTACATGAATATACAGATTACCTTAAAAAAATCACATTGTGACTGTCTTGACCGCGACAATCACACTGTGACATTATTATAGACTTTACCAATCATATTGTGACACTGAAGCACACACACAACATAGGAATGACATTTAAAACACATGAAACTGTGGTCATCACCACATTCATAGATGTTCCTTACTGTTTGCCTTGGCCTGTGACGTCACGGCTGGTGAAGGTGATGTCAACTGCATGGCTCTGTGGCTTTCATCACATACAGTCACGGGCTGCAGTATCTGCCACCTGTTGGCAGGGTGTGGTCGGGGCGCACTCAGCACCTGCTGCCACCTGGTGACAGGGAGTGTAGAGGGTGCACTCGGCACCTGCAGTTGGGGAATCTCCAGAAACTGCCTCGTTGGAGGCTTCTGGCTCAGGAGAGAAACATTCAAAGGTCAGGGGTCAATTCACTAAGATAAACAGCTCTTAAGTAAAAATAATAATAATAATAATGACTTCTTTTGCGCCAATATCCTCGAAGATCAAGCTCAGTGGCATCATTAAACAAAATCCGTTGTTAAATTAAGTTACACTATTTAAATAACACGCCAGTGACAATGTCCCGCTGGCACGTCATGGTGTTGACAATTTTCAGGTATTAAAAATTAGCGTTAAGGATAAAAAATTATTTCCAAGTGCAAAATCAGGCTTAAGAGTTCCTAACACTGTTAGTGATATGGTCCCCACACACACCTATGTAGCCTTTGGTATTGAGTTGTAAGTTTCTTGCTGTGGTAGTTAGTTGGGCATAAAGTTTGTGGTCAGTTGGATGGTAAACACTAGTTTGTGGTCAGTTGGATGTTCAACATTAGTTTATGGTCAATTGGATGGTCAACACTAGTTTGTGGTCAGTTGGATGGTCAACACTACAGTTTGTGGTCAGTTGGATGGTCAACATTAGTTTATGGTCAATTGGATGGTCAACACTAGTTTGTGGTCAGTTGGATGGTCAACACTACAGTTTGTGGTCAGTTGGATGGTCAACATTAGTTTATGGTCAATTGGATGGTCAACACTAGTTTGTGGTCAGTTGGATGTTCAACACTATAGTTTGTGGTCACCTGGATGGTCAACACTAGTCTGTGGTCAGTTGGATGTTCAACACTATAGTTTGTGGTCACCTGGATGGTCAACACTAGTCTGTGGTCAGTTAGATGGTCAACACTAGTTTGTGGTCAGTCGTATGGTCAACACTATAGTTTGTGGTCAGATGTCAACACTAGTTTGTGGTCAGTTGGATGGTCAACACTACAGTTTGTGGTCAGTTGGATGGTCAACATTAGTTTATGGTCAATTGGATGGTCAACACTAGTTTGTGGTCAGTTGGATGGTCAACACTGTAGTTTGTGGTCAGTTGGATGGTCAACATTAGTTTATGGTCAATTGGATGATCAACACTAGTTTGTGGTCAGTTGGATGGTCAACATTAGTTTATGGTCAATTGGATGGTCAACACTAGTTTGTGGTCAGTTGGATGTTCAACACTATAGTTTGTGGTCACCTGGATGGTCAACACTAGTCTGTGGTCAGTTAGATGGTCAACACTAGTTTGTGGTCAGTCGTATGGTCAACACTATAGTTTGTGGTCAGTTAGATGGTCAACACTAGTTTGTGGTCAGTTGGATGGTCAACACTACAGTTTGTGGTCAGTTGGATGGTCAACATTAGTTTATGGTCAATTGGATGGTCAACACTAGTCTGTGGTCAGTTAGATGGTCAACACTAGTTTGTGGTCAGTTGGATGGTCAACACTGTAGTTTGTGGTCACCTGGATGGTCAACACTAGTCTGTGGTCAGTTGGATGTTCAACACTAGTCTGTGGTCAGTTAGATGGTCAACACTAGTTTGTGGTCAGTCGTATGGTCAACACTATAGTTTGTGGTCAGTTAGATGGTCAACACTAGTTTGTGGTCAGTTGGATGGTCAACATTAGTTTATGGTCAATTGGATGGTCAACACTAGTTTGTGGTCAGTTGGATGGTCAACACTACAGTTTGTGGTCAGTTGGATGGTCAACACTTAGTTTGTGGTCAGTTGGATGGCAAAGACTATAGTTTGTTGTCAGTTGGATGGGCAACACTGTAGTTGTGGTCAGTTGGATGGTCAACACTAGTTTGTGGTCAGTTGGATGGCAAAGACTATAGTTTGTTGTCAGTTGGATGGGCAACACTGTAGTTGTGGTCAGTTGGATGGTCAACACTATAGTTTGTGGTCAGTTGGATGTTCAACACTAGTTTGTGGGGTGAGTTGGATGGTCAACACTATAGTTGTGGTCAGTTGGATGGTCACCATTATAGTTGTGGTCAGTTGGATGGTCAACACTATAGTTTGTGGTCAGTTGGATGGTCAACACTATAGTTGTGGTCAGTTGGATGGTCAACACTGTAGTTTGTGGTCTGTTGGATGGTCAACACTATAGTTGTGGTCAGTTGGATGGTCAACACTACAATTTGTGGTCAGTTTGATGGTAAACACTGTAGTTTGTTGTCAGTTGGATGGTCAACACTACAGTTTGTTTTCAGTTGGATGGTCAACACTATAGTTGTGGTCAGTTGGATGGTCAACACTGTAGTTTGTGGTCTGTTGGATGGTCAACACTATAGTTGTGGTCAGTTGGATGGTCAACACTACAATCTGTGGTCAGTTGGATGGTAAACACTATAGTTTGTGGTCAGTTGGATGGTCAACACTATAGTTTGTGGTCAGTTGGATGGTCAACACTGTAGTTTGTGGTCAGTTGGATGGTCAACACTATAGTTTGTGGTCAGTTGGATGGTAAACACTATGGTTTGTGGTCAGTTGGATGGTCAACACTATAGTTTGTGGTCAGTTGGATGGTCAACACTATAGTTTGTGGTCAGTTGGATGGTCAACACTGTAGTTTGTGGTCAGTTGGATGGTCAACACTATAGTTTGTGGTCAGTTGGATGGTCAACACTGTAGTTTGTGGTCAGTTGGATGGTCAACACTGTAGTTTGTGGTCAGTTGGATGGTCAACACTATAGTTTGTGGTCAGTTGGATGGTAAACACTATGGTTTGTGGTCAGTTGGATGGTGAACACTATAGTTTGTGGTCAGTTGGATGGTCAACACTATAGTTTGTGGTCAGTTGGATGGTCAACACTGTAGTTTGTGGTCAGTTGGATGGTCAACACTATAGTTTGTGGTCAGTTGGATGGTCAACACTGTAGTTTGTGGTCAGTTGGATGGTCAACACTATAGTTTGTGGTCAGTTGGATGGTCAACACTGTAGTTTGTGGTCAGTTGGATGGTCAACACTGTAGTTTGTTGTCAGTTGGATGGTCAACACTATAGTTTGTGGTCAGTTGGATGGTCAACACTATAGTTGTGGTCAGTTGGATGGTCAACACTACAATTTGTGGTCAGTTGGATGGTAAACACTATAGTTTGTGGTCAGTTGGATGGTCAACACTATAGTTTGTGGTCAGTTGGATGGTCAACACTGTAGTTTGTGGTCAGTTGGATGGTCAACACTATAGTTTGTGGTCAGTTGGATGGTAAACACTATGGTTTGTGGTCAGTTGGATGGTCAACACTATAGTTTGTGGTCAGTTGGATGGTCAACACTATAGTTTGTGGTCAGTTGGATGGTCAACACTGTAGTTTGTGGTCTGTTGGATGGTCAACACTATAGTTTGTGGTCAGTTGGATGGTCAACACTGTAGTTTGTGGTCAGTTGGATGGTCAACACTGTAGTTTGTGGTCAGTTGGATGGTCAACACTATAGTTTGTGGTCAGTTGGATGGTAAACACTATGGTTTGTGGTCAGTTGGATGGTGAACACTATAGTTTGTGGTCAGTTGGATGGTCAACACTATAGTTTGTGGTCAGTTGGATGGTCAACACTGTAGTTTGTGGTCAGTTGGATGGTCAACACTATAGTTTGTGGTCAGTTGGATGGTCAACACTGTAGTTTGTGGTCAGTTGGATGGTCAACACTATAGTTTGTGGTCAGTTGGATGGTCAACACTGTAGTTTGTGGTCAGTTGGATGGTCAACACTGTAGTTTGTTGTCAGTTGGATGGTCAACACTGTAGTTTGTTGTCAGTTGGATGGTCAACACTATAGTTTGTGGTCAGTTGGATGGTCAACACTATAGTTTGTTGTCAGTTGGATGGTCAACACTATAGTTTGTGGGGAGTTGGACGGTAAACTCTGGGTGTTGGGCTATCTGGTCCTAGAGGGTGGGTAGACAGTGCAGGGTGTTGGGCTATCTGGTCCTAGAGGGTGGGTAGACAGTGCAGGGTGTTGCACTGTCTGGTCCTAGAGGGTGGGTAGACAGTGCAGGGTGTTGCACTGTCTGCATGGTCCTAGAGGGTGGGTAGACAGTGCAGGGTGTTGGGCTCTCTGGTCATAGAGGGTGGGTAGACAGTGCAGGGTGTTGGGCTATCTGGTCCTAGAGGGTGGGTAGACAGTGCAGGGTGTTGCACTGTCTGGTCCTAGAGGGTGGGTAGACAGTGCAGGGTGTTGGGCTATCTGGTCATAGAGGGTGGGTAGACAGTGCAGGGTGTTGCACTGTCTGGTCCTAGAGGGTGGGTAGACAGTGCAGGGTGTTGCACTGTCTGCATGGTCCTAGAGGGTGGGTAGACAGTGCAGGGTGTTGGGCTATCTGGTCATAGAGGGTGGGTAGACAGTGCAGGGTGTTGGGCTATCTGGTCCTAGAGGGTGGGTAGACAGTGCAGGGTGTTGCACTGTCTGGTCCTAGAGGGTGGGTAGACAGTGCAGGGTGTTGGGCTATCTGGTCATAGAGGGTGGGTAGACAGTGCAGGGTGTTGGGCTATCTGGTCCTAGAGGGTGGGTAGACAGTGCAGGGTGTTGCACTGTCTGGTCCTAGAGGGTGGGTAGACAGTGCAGGGTGTTGCACTGTCTGCATGGTCCTAGAGGGTGGGTAGACAGTGCAGGGTGTTGGGCTCTCTGGTCATAGAGGGTGGGTAGACAGTGCAGGGTGTTGGGCTCTCTGGTCCTAGAGGGTGGGTAGACAGTGCAGGGTGTTGGGCTCTCTGGTCATAGAGGGTGGGTAGACAGTGCAGGGTGTTGGGCTCTCTGGTCCTAGAGGGTGGGTAGACAGTGCAGGGTGTTGGGCTCTCTGGTCCTAGAGGGTGGGTAGACAGTGCAGGGTGTTGGGCTCTCTGGTCATAGAGGGTGGGTAGACAGTGCAGGGTGTTGGGCTCTCTGGTCCTAGAGGGTGGGTAGACAGTGCAGGGTGTTGGGCTCTCTGGTCCTAGAGGGTGGGTAGACAGTGCAGGGTGTTGGGCTCTCTGGTCATAGAGGGTGGGTAGACAGTGCAGGGTGTTGGGCTCTCTGGTCATAGAGTGTGGGTAGACAGTGCAGGGTGTTGAGCTCTCTGGTCCTAGAGGGTGAGTAGACAGTGCAGGGTTTTGGGCTCTCTGGTCCTAGAGTGTGGGTAGACAGTGCAGGGTGTTGGGCTCTCTGGTCCTAGAGGGTGGGTAGACAGTGCAGGGTGTTGGGCTCTCTGGTCATAGAGGGTGGGTAGACAGTGCAGGGTGTTGGGCTCTCTGGTCCTAGAGGGTGGGTAGACAGTGCAGGGTTTTGGGCTCTCTGGTCCTAGAGTGTGGGTAGACAGTGCAGGGTGTTGGGCTCTCTGGTCCTAGAGGGTGGGTAGACAGTGCAGGGTGTTGGGCTCTCTGGTCATAGAGGGTGGGTAGACAGTGCAGGGTGTTGGGCTCTCTGGTCCTAGAGGGTGGGTAGACAGCGCAGGGTGTTGGTCTCTTTGGTCATAGAGGGTGGGTAGACAGTGCAGGGTGTTGGGCTCTCTGGTCCTAGAGGGTGGGTAGACAGTGCAGGGTGTTGGGCTCTCTGGTCATAGAGGGTGGGTAGACAGTGCAGGGTGTTGGGCTCTCTGGTCATAGAGGGTGGGTAGACAGTGCAGGGTGTTGGGCTCTCTGGTCCTAGAGGGTGGGTAGACAGTGCAGGGTGTTGGGCTCTCTGGTCATAGAGGGTGGGTAGACAGTGCAGGGTGCTGGGCTCTCTGGTCCTACAAGGTGGGTAGACAGTGCAGGGTGTTGGGCTCTCTGGTCCTAGAGGGTGGGTAGACAGTGCAGGGTGTTGGGCTCTCTGGTCCTAGAGGGTGGGTAGACAGTGCAGGGTGTTGGGCTCTCTGGTCATAGAGGGTGGGTAGACAGTGCAGGGTGTTGGGCTCTCTGGTCATAGAGGGTGGGTAGACAGTGCAGGGTGTTGGGCTCTCTGGTCATAGAGGGTGGGTAGACAGTGCAGGGTGTTGGGCTCTCTGGTCATAGAGGGTGGGTAGACAGTGCAGGGTGCTGGGTTCTCTGGTCATAGAGGGTGGGTACACAGTGCAGGGTGCTGGGTTCTCTGGTCATAGAGGGTGGGTAGACAGTGCAGGGTGCTGGGTTCTCTGGTCATAGAGGGTGGGTAGACAGTGCAGGGTGTTGGGCTCTCTGGTCCTAGAGGGTGGGTAGACAGTGCAGGGTGTTGGGCTCTCTGGTCATAGAGGGTGGGTAGACAGTGCAGGGTGCTGGGTTCTCTGGTCATAGAGGGTGGGTAGACAGTGCAGGGTGTTGGGCTCTCTGGTCATAGAGGGTGGGTAGACAGTGCAGGGTGTTGGGCTCTCTGGTCATAGAGGGTGGGTAGACAGTGCAGGGTGTTGGGCTCTCTGGTCATAGAGGGTGGGTAGACAGTGCAGGGTGCTGGGTTCTCTGGTCATAGAGGGTGGGTAGACAGTGCAGGGTGTTGGGCTCTCTGGTCATAGAGGGTGGGTAGACAGTGCAGGGTGTTGGGCTCTCTGGTCATAGAGGGTGGGTAGACAGTGCAGGGTGTTGGGCTCTCTGGTCATAGAGGGTGGGTAGACAGTGCAGGGTGCTGGGTTCTCTGGTCATAGAGGGTGGGTAGACAGTGCAGGGTGCTGGGTTCTCTGGTCATAGAGGGTGGGTAGACAGTGCAGGGTGCTGGGTTCTCTGGTCATAGAGGGTGGGTAGACAGTGCAGGGTGCTGGGTTCTCTGGTCATAGAGGGTGGGTAGACAGTGCAGGGTGCTGGGTTCTCTGGTCATAGAGGGTGGGTAGACAGTGCAGGGTGCTGGGTTCTCTGGTCATAGAGGGTGGGTAGACAGTGCAGGGTGCTGGGTTCTCTGGTCATAGAGGGTGGGTAGACAGTGCAGGGTGCTGGGTTCTCTGGTCATAGAGGGTGGGTAGACAGTGCAGGGTTTGGGCTCTCTTTCCAGGACATTTTGTTTTAAGAGCTGCAGAGGTTGGAACATACATTATAAATGTCACAATTTGTCATGATGAGAAAGACAATGATAAAGGTGACACCGAAGGTGAAGACACTGAGTAGAGGCGTGATACATTGGCTTGAAACAGTACCAGGAAACCAACACCTGTGTCAAACGGCTTTAACCATTTCAGTGCTACAGCCCTCAGATGCTGTGATCATTGAATACAACATTCCCAGTGATGGACATGAAAATCGACTGCATCACTTCAGCTCAAGATTTTGGCTACAATAACGGATTTGATCAATAGTGATATTTTATTCACAACAGTTTGTTGCTGAACAGGAGCAAAAGAAAGAAACTACACATGTACAATCATATTATTTCCATAGTGGAAATAAGATGATTATTTCCATCAGAGGATTTATATGTGGAACATCATACATATTCTGAAAGTTGAATACTCAACAAGTACTGAAGTTAGGATACATTTTAATTTCATAATTGTAAACCCACTAAATACGTCATTCACAATTAGCATAACGACCAAATATAGTGCCGCTGTTAGTTGCAGGTTTGCCTCTATCAGCAATGTTTACAAAGCCTACTATCGCTGGCATTATTTACTTATGATTGTTAGCAGCTATATCTGACAAAATACATCGTTAAGGGGATACGTGCTGCGGGATTTATTTTTCCCCCGATTTTTTCGAATTGATCACAATTTTCTGTTTTCAGCGTATTTTACTAATATAACATCTTAACTTCAACTTCTAATTCACAAATGTTCATATTTATGTGTCTGTATGTGAAATAAATGCTTTATTTGATCACCAGTGTTGATTAGAGTTCCTTTGTCTTACTAACAAAACCATAAATTATGCGTATTTCACACCTTAGTTACGGTAGCTTGCCGTACTGGAGGCTGCCATGTTGGATACCTAGTTTTAGGTCATCGTGCCGCCTACAAGACAGGCTTATCCCTGGCAGGAAATAATAATTAGTATGCAGCCAATCAGCACTATACACAAGCATCCTTTCTGTACAGAAATGTCCTAATATGGTTCGGTGCTCCGGGCATCAGCACTTTTGCGATTCTGATTGGCCAACACTGGCCTTTGAACCTTTTCAGCAACGTTCCGCCGGAGTTCGGCATAACAAAACAAAATTTCTGCAAGATCCTGAGAGAAAACTGTCAGGCAGAACAACTCCAAATTTGTACTTCATGACATGCACTACAAATTGTCAAGAGGGATTTTGTATATGCTGCTAAGTTTCCATTTTATAGTTGTGCACCCAATCAAAAAAATATCAAACTTTATCAACCATTTTCAAACAAAATAATAATATATATATTCTATCTTCTTCTTCTTCGCCTTTTTCCCACTAGGTGGGGTCAGCGGCCCAAATTCTTGATTTCTAGAATGTTCTGTCATGGGCATCCTCTTGGGTGATCCGCTGTGCCTGCATATCCCTTTGGACGCAATCCATCCATCTCCCTCTTGGTCTCCCCCTTGGTTTTTTTCCTGGCACTCTTTTTTCTGTATTAGTGTCTGCCTCCAGCTGCTATTCCTCTTCCACTTTGTCTCTGTCTTCCGTCACTTTTTCTCCCTTCAGAGTCCAGATCTTAATCCTCTTTTCTCTGGTCCTTCTCCTATGTTTTGCTTCTTTTATCCTCAGGACTGCACATAGCAGCCGATGCTGAGATACAACCTCCTCTCCTGGTATTACCTTGAAGTCTCGCATTTCCTTCAGATCAGCTCTTCGTGTCATGGTGAAATCAATTTGTGAGCTGTTCCCTCTGGTTATAAGTAATTCGTTTTTGTTGAAGAAAGTGTTCACTAGTGCCAAGTCTATGCTCTCCGTGCTTTCCAAAATGTTCTTCCCTTCTCTGTTCCTTCGGCCATATCCTTTTCCTCCATGCACTCTTTGAAAAACACCTGGATTTTTTCCCGCATGTCCATTTAGGTCAGCGCCTATGACAATCTTCTCTGTTCTCAGCACTCTCGACATCACATCTTCCCAGTCTTTCAAAAACTCCTCCTTTATCTTCTCTGTTTCTCCACGCTGTGGGGCATATGCTGGCACTATGTTGAACATCTCTCCAGCTATCACCAGTTTAAGCTTAATTAGTCTGTCTGATGGTCTTAACACTTCAAATACTTTCTCTTTCAACTCTGAGCTCAGAATGACCCCCACTCCCTTTCTACTGCTCTTCTCTCCACTGTAAAGGATCTTAAATCCTTCTCCCAACTCTCTTGCGCTCTTGCCAGTCCACTTAGTTTCCTGCACACATAGGATTCCTATGTCCTTCCTTTGCAAACCTCTACCAGCTCTCTCCCTCTCACAGTCATCGATCCCACATTCCAGCTTCCGATCTTGACATTTCTTTCAACTATCTTCTTTAGCTGTGGCCGTGGTCTCCGCAATACCCTCGTCCACTTCTCATGTCAGCCGGGGACTGCTGGCACGCGTCGCCTCCGGGGGACGCCCTAGCATTATTCGTCCATCGTTGAGATTCAGGCATTATATATATATATTCTATGGATAATACAAATTCCTCTTGACAATTTGTAGATACATAAATGTACAATACATGTAGCCTATTTAACATGTTGTAGCACAAAGCATTGTTTTGAATTTGAAAAAAGTTCCCAAAAAATGTATAACTTGCATTTCCAGGGTACATGTCCAAAATAATAAATGCCATTTGTTATGTGTGTTTTAACCCAGAGATCATTTCCACCAAGTTTTAGTTTTCTAGCATAAAAATTCAAAAAAAAAAAAAATTCTGCAGCACTTATCCCCTTAATATTACCAAAACAATCCATCTAAATAATTTGCAATGCTAAGGCATCAGCCTAAACGGTGATACAGAACATGTGATACTACACACAGTGAATAATAATGTGCTTAAACATTATTTGAATAGCAGATATCGTCAATGCCTTAATAGAGGCCTGCCACATGCAAATATCACACACAAAAAGGGATCTGTCATACTGAAGTCATTAAGAACAGAACTACATATAAGCCTGCATAATCTTAGAGGACTTTGAGTTCTATACTCCAACAGACATTTGGCTTAAGTGCAAGTTCTTGTCACACAGATAGCTGTCATAGTATGACTTCTTGTCACACACACCACAGCTGTCTTAGTACGAGTTCTAGTCACACAGACTGCTGTTTTAGTGCGAATTCTTGTCACACAGACAGCCGTCTTAGTACGAGTTCTTGTCACACAGACAGCTGTCTTAGTACGAGTTCTTTTCACACAGACAGCTGTCTTAGTACAAGTTCTTGTCACACAGACAGCTGTCTTTTTTATAATAGTGTAACTTCTTAACTAGAAAACAGACAGCAAGGGGAAACAGTTGTTACCCTGGTTGGTGCTGACGGGAGCTCTTTTGCTGCCACCTGCTGGCCATGTGGATCATGGTGGCGCTGTGGTAGGGTAAGGTTAATGTTGTGCAGCTGAGGGGCTGCTGCCAGTCTTGTCAGGGGGCGGGGCTGGCGGGGCTGGCTGGCCACTCTCACTGTGTGGGTCACGCCTGGCACAAAGCATCATCTTTCGTCAATGCAAACATGTCACACTCCATTAAACAGTCTGGTACTTCGATAGCCATAATCTGCCAACATAACACGGGAAAGAAGTAAGGGGCAGTCCAACTATGTAGTTGAGACTTTTCGCTGTCTGTTGATACCCCACATCGTGGCGTTGCGTGGTCGCCTCGCGTTACAATCAAAGCAAATAAATGGCACGTTTTATTAATTCTGTGTATCAGTCGGACTACGTGTTTTTTTACTTTTAAACCAAGAGACATGCGACAAAGTACTCAGGGTTTTGCATATTTCTAGTCAGTATTTTATAATTAAATAAATTTTTGACCTGCACCTAGCATTAAATGTTATGTCGATTTTTGCAAATGTAATTGCTTGAAATGATTCTGGCCGTTATTGCTGGCAATGATAAATAAAAGACGATGATAAATAAAGGTGAGGTTTACTTGGTGCAGGTGAGATAGATGGGCACGAGACAGACAGCAGACTGTGACAAGTTCGTCCTCCGCCTGTCACAGGGTGGTTGACACTCCTTCCATTGTCACCTTGTAGGCCAACATGCGCAAACTGTTGTTGCTGCTGCAGCCGTTGCTGTTGGTTGTGACACTGTTGTGATTGTTGCCGCTGCAGCTGATGCTCTTGGAGCAGCTGCTTAAACTGCACATGCTGTTGTTTTTGTTGCTGCTGCAGCTGATGTTGTTGCTGTTGTTTAAGCTGTTGCCATTGGTGTTGTTGCAGCTGCATATGCTGCTGCTGCTGCTGCTGTTGCTGCTGTTCTTCGCGTAGTTGTAGCTGTTGTTGCTGCTGCTGCTGTTGCCACTGCTGCTCTTCCTCTTGCTGCTCACTTAACATGACAGATTCACTGCAATAACATAAACAGTTGCTGGAAATGACTGAGACAAGTAATGGTTACAACAACTGTTTATTATTATTATCAATACATAATTGATAATGCATTTATTTATTAGTCGCGCCTCGTTATAACGTGGTAGTTGGGGTCCACGAAATGGAACCGCGTTGTAAACGAGGCGCGTTATAGATTATATTCCGCCAGGGGCGCCACCACCCCCAAAACGTCACAACAGCAACCAAAGCCAATGTGCTAGTTGCACGGTGTATGCGTGATTTATAAAACTAACTGACATTGAAACCAACGTAAATGTGTATTACGTTAAAATAATATACACTGTCGAATGTTGAACTGAGTAAATCTTGCGAATGGTGTACAGTTTTGAAATAAATTCAGAGCCAACGCACCTCATCTGGCGATGCGAACTGAGGCGGAGCTGTCTAAAATAACCTTGAACTCAGCAGCCGAAACGCACAAATGAATTGACATGTTGCCGAAGTCGGTCAAATATTAATACTAATTGCGCTCACTGTTGGCTTAATTTCATCTTTTAATCAATCCCAATATATAAATTTAGATCGCACATTTACCGTGCCGATTTATAATGCAATTCACGGTGGTTCGAGGCTACTGCGGTTCACACGCAGTTGACGAATTCGTATATTTTTCGTATACGTAGTGAAGAAAACATAACATAACTTTAGCATGCCATTTCAGTACCATAATTATTTTTGGTCACCGCCCGATTCATAAGCAATTTAATTGCCATTTACAAGCCGACGAAGGCCCTCGTTCGCCGAAGCCATAGTGAACAGGCGCCTTCGCCGAAGCCACAGCGAACTGGCAGGAGACAAACGCGATTGATATCGGTGCAAACAAACAGGACTTTGTACCAAATTTACTATGCCTAAAGTTAATTAAATGCAATCGAAGGAATAGGTAACGTTTTAAACAAACACTTAAGAAATTACCACACAAACCAAGCGCTGGTTAAACAATAGATCGGTTTGAAAAACGATTGGATTGGTGCCACGAAGCCGACGGCAGAGCAGAAGCCAGGGGCACAACAAACAACGAACTCAGCAACGCAGTTGTACTTCTGTGTTAAATTTCTTAATATCAATAAATTGTTTCTAGATACACCTGTACAAGACAAACATGAGGACTTCATAAACATAAGTGACAGTTAATTACAGCGTTATTGTTAGCTGTAGCGCCCATTTCCCCCCTGGCGGCAGAAATTCGGGGGCCACGACCGACCGCGCTATAGCCGATTCGCGTTATAGCGAGTCGCGTTATCGCGAGGCCGCTACTGTAGTATTAGTTAGTTTTGTTTACATTTACTAGATAATCTACAATTATTAACCATATGCATATATATAATTTACTGATTTATTCACGTATTTATTATTTTTAGAAATGCTACTTTATTTAATACTGTATTTTTTATTTTTATTTACATACATATTATATTTTCTATTCTTTCTTTTAAAATATTAGTATTATTTTTATTGTATAAAATGTTCCTTTTCATGTATTCTATTTTTAATAATAATAATATGTTGTGAAGCACCAGGAACAATTATGGATATGGTGTATATGAAATAAAATATAATATTAACATAATCAACGAGAGATAAATTAGTGACTGCAAGATACAACTAATGACTGTGAAGTATGACTAATGCTTATGTGAGAAATTACTAATGACTACGAAAGATGGTTAATAACTAAAAAAGTAATGATTATGACAAAGTTGGCAAATAATTACAATATCACTACAACAGACACTAGATTTAAACACTGTATGGCACCATAACAATTATTTTGATGGATGATGTATAAAACTATATTATATAATAGTGCATGGCTAAGACTACTGAGTAATGTTACATAATATTTGCTTATGTGACACAATAAAATGTGTCTGTTTTTTATCTTTATATACTTTTAAAAATTGCTAATTATATAAATGGAGAATTAACTACAAAGCTTATGGAAAAGAAAGCTCGTTGAACAGCGGTGAGGTTAAAGTTCACTTACCCGTTTTGCTGCTGCTGTTGCTGCTGTTGCTGTGCTCGAGTTACTTCCTCATCTTCCCTGTCATGTTTCCTCCTCTCTCCTTCCTCCTGCCTTCTCACTTGTTCCTACACAACAACTCTAAAGGTGACATCACAATAAACCAATGTCTTCACCATCCACCAGCTAACATCTATCATTTCCTCCTCAACTCCACCTACTTAGACACACTTTTTCACTGTATCACCTCCTCGACTCCACCAACTAACAGACATGTTAACTCTATCTCCTCCTCAACTCCACCAACTAACACACTTTTTCACTGTATCACCTCCTCGACTCCACCAACTAACAGACATGTTAACTCTATCTCCAACTCAACTCCACCAACTAACACACTTTTTCACTGTATCACCTCCTCGACTCCACCAACTAACAGACATGTTAACTCTATCTCCAACTCAACTCCACCAACTAACACACTTTTTCACTGTATCACCTCCTCGACTCCACCAACTAACAGACATGTTAACTCTATCTCCAACTCAACTCCACCAACTAACACACTTTTTCACTGTATCACCTCCTCGACTCCACCAACTAACAGACATGTTAACTCTATCTCCAACTCAACTCCACCAACTAACACACTTTTTCACTGTATCACCTCCTCGACTCCACCAACTAACAGACATGTTAACTCTATCTCCTCCTCAAGTCCACCAACTAACACACTTTTTCACTGTATCACCTCCTCGACTCCACCAACTAACAGACGTGTTAACTCTATCTCCTCCTCAACTCCACCAACTAACACACTTTTTCACTGTATCACCTCCTCAACTCCACCAACTAACAGACATGTTAACTCTATCTCCTCCTCAACTCCACCAACTAACACACTTTTTAACTGTATCACCTCCTCAACTCCACCAACTAACAGACGTGTTAACTATATCTCCTCCTCAAGTCCACCAACTAACACACTTTTTCACTGTATCACCTCCTCGACTCCACCAACTAACAGACGTGTTAACTCTATCTCCTCCTCAAGTCCACCAACTAACACACTTTTTCACTGTATCACCCCCGACTCCACCAACTAACAGACGTGTTAACTCTATCTCCTCCTCAAGTCCACCAACTAACACACTTTTTCACTGTATCACCTCCTCGACTCCACCAACTAACAGACGTGTTAACTCTATCTCCTCCTCAAGTCCACCAACTAACACACTTTTTCACTGTATCACCTCCTCGACTCCACCAACTAACAGACGTGTTAACTCTATCTCCTCCTCAAGTCCACCAACTAACACACTTTTTCACTGTATCACCTCCTCAACTCCACCAACTAACAGACGTGTTAACTCTATCTCCTCCTCAAGTCCACCAACTAACACACTTTTTCACTGTATCACCTCCTCAACTCCACCAACTAACAGACGTGTTAACTCTATCTCCTCCTCAAGTCCACCAACTAACACACTTTTTCATGGTATCACCTCCTCAATTCTACCAACTATCACATTTGTTCACTGTATCTCCTCCTCAATTCCTCCAACCATTTGTGGCTATTCTTAAAATATATATTTTTAACCCTCTCGTGGTCAGAACGCCCGAATCAACCTGAGTCCCTTTCGTGGCCAGAACGCCCAAATCAACCCAAGTACAGAGGCACATTTAAACTGCATACCGCAAAACTGTGTCATCAAATAATGGCAATTTATTTCAGTAGTTCGCACATAGTAATGTTGAAGTTTCATTGGCAACCGTCAACATTTTGTAATGCAGGCTATTTCCGTTGCTATATAGCATCCATTGCTATGTGGCTTTGTAGTCGAACTAACCGTCGAACTCCATTTCCGGTACAGCTTGTCATGATCGCCACGCAGTGAATATATTTTCAGCCAATAAGATTAAATTCTAACATTTGCTGCGGGGATGAAAAACATGGAAGAACGCACAAATTGTCTAAAACACATTGTTTTGCCTGCCAATTTCTACAATTAAATGCTAACATTTGAGTGGTCTATTTTATTATCAACAAATATTACTGCGCGGCTCGATGACGCAGTTGGTGTTTTTTTAACTCCGTTGTAATTATTAAATGTTGTCGTTATGTCGAATTTCAGTAATTCAGAGTTTCATGAAATTTTTAAATTGAGTTTATAACGAACGCTGTCATCGAAGGGGAACATTTTGCAGTATAATTACGCATTTGAAATATAATGCCGACTTAATTATTTTGACGGGATGAGTTATAATGGCGAAGAACGCCATTTTGTATAAAATATGGAAAATGCACACTCACAAAAAACTAAATTATTTCAGTTTTGTTTGCCACAGACATGTAATTAGTTGTACATTTTATAGCATAGTAACTTATTAATATTTCATACTCAGCAAGTATCCGTAAATTATTAATAACAAATATTTTATTACACAAAGTTGTTCAAAATGTTTCATTATTAAAATGTTGTCAAACTTTTATAATTCATATTTAGATAATAAATTTACATATCTGGCACATACTTGGGTATTTATACAAGGAAGTAGTATTACAGATGTAGTGAAAATATATTTAAATCATACCAGAATTTATTTATTTGCATTTATGCAACTCAAGTATAGCACATGATTCGGTCACAACACAATTTCTCAATTTAATTTAATTCATTAGCAGGTATTTATTTCCATTAATCTGGCCTTGAGAGGGTTAAAGTCAATACTAGTAAAATAAATAAGCATAAAGTCCCTAGAAGCATTCAGCATGTAGTTTGAGTACATCTTTCCTGGAGTGCTCTGAGCTTGAGGAGGCTGAATACTATAGAGAGATGAGACACACCTTCAGACTGAAGATGATTAAGGGAAGTGAAGTTTATTGTTTTAGATCAACATAATTATATACCCACACAATAAAAGAAACAGTTATACACATTTAAAAGTAGCTTAGATGATCAAGGGAGGCTGAACTAAGACCTGAGAGATTGCTATCGCACAGGCCTCCCTGTATCTATGAATACATAGAGGTTATGGTACATTAGTCGTTGTTAGTGATGCCCAATTAGTCAATATATGTTGTAAACAGATGTGCATTCATAAACAAATCATATAACGGTACTAATAGCATCTAATACTACATAATAGTTTCAACAATGCAAATATATTTAGGTTTTATAACATCAAATAATAATATAATTACTAGCAAATTATCATTTCTATGAATTGTGACAAACCTTCATACAGAAGGCTATAGTGCTATGACAAACTTTCAGACTGAAGACCATAGAGTTGTGACAGTTTCAGGCTTAAAACAATAGAGTTGTGACAGTTT